>OZ017742.1:111673910-111988910 GCA_963969285.1 Odontomyia ornata
TTATCTAGGCCCGAGAGCAATATCAAAACTGGTAGCGCAACGATACATCTGGGCTTCTGTCAAAAAAGATTGTCAAGTTTGGGCACAATGCTAGTAATCGAAAACTTCTCGAATCGTGCATGCACTTATCGGAAATTTCATACCACCATCACATAGACATCATCTCCATGCCGCGCTCAGTAGGAAAATGCTATAACCTCACTAGCGTCGACTGATACTCACGATGAACCGAAAATTGGATCGCACGTTATATTTCACCCCATCAAGTCACCAGCAACTAAGGAGGGCAGTTCGAATCGCACGTTTTCAGTTTGCTAAACCGCCGCTAGGCTAGACTAGGCTATCGTGTGTGGGTGTGTGGTACCTGCTAAGGTACCTTTCACCCACACATGATGGCTTACCACCCACAAGGAAACGGCATGGTAGAATGTTTCCACGGCGACCTCAAGGCCATGATTCAATACCATCAGAACAACCAATGGACGAAAGTCATACCAGACGTCATCATGGATATGCGCGCAAGCCACCACAAGGACTTGGGGTACTTGCTGGCTGAACTACCCAACGGCCAGCCGATACATTTGCCCGGCAAATTTTTCACACCGGAACCACGGAACCATGCAATCACGAACCGAGCTATTTTATCAAGGACTTGCAGCAATGCTTCGACCTGATTCGCCCAGTACCAATCAATCGTCATAGCTTACGCGCGACAATCGTTTTTATAGACTTGCCAACGTCTACACACCGCAGATGCCATATGATGGTCCTTACGAGATAGTGAAACGGGGAATCAAGGCATTTTCGATAAGAGTGCACGGCAAAGAGGTCACTGTTTCGATTGATAGGCTGCATTTATGGTAGCCGAATCTTCACTAGACAGCCGAGAGGCAGCCATTCACAAATGGACATCACCGGTTTTGAACGACCAAAGACCGTTCGGTGCACAACAATAACAAAAACAACAACTACAAGGTCTCCAGAGCCAGGGCGATCAATAGTAGCTACAGGGGCCGCGGTAACAAAAGCTTCCACGTTGTTCAGCGCGACACGTCTGCGTCAGCAACCATTACCAGGCTGGCTCCGATTAAGGGCAATAGGCAAATGTGCATATAGTATACAACACTTTAATACGTCTCAGACGCATTCACACATACAAACAGCGTATCTCCGGATTTTATTCAATTTTTATTATTTGCATTATCTTCAGTGTTTTCCAATAAGAGGTGTTATTTTGAATAGCCCGCTATTCCGGTAGATGTCACTTTTGGAACTGTAATTTTTTGACATTTGACAAGTAAAAACTACACCATTAACAAAAATACACACTTCAATAATGCATTTGAATTATTAAAATTCACTATAAAAATGGTGAAAATTAGGCAGAGATGGTTCATAAAACTCGAACACATTTGGATGGTCGTGAAGCCCTTTATCGGACCGCAATACAGAAATTGGTGGAAAAATTCAAGCTGTTGGGACAACTTAGTAATGTGAAGGATAAAACCCGTGCACGTCACTCAAGAACAGCCGATAATGTTGCTGCTGTAGCCAAAAGTGTTGAAGAAAACCCGGGTTTGTCCATTCCTCGTCGTTCTTAGGAATTAGGCATCCTACAAACATCATTACACCGTATTTCGCATAAAGATTTGAGTTTTAAGGCTTAAAAAGCTCAGTTAATACTAGAACTCAAGCCAGTCGATCATCAACAACGTCGTGTCTTTGCTGATTGGATCCTTGAAATGCATGAAAATGATCCGGAATTCCATAGAAAAATCATCTTGAGTGATGAGGCCCATTTTCAACTCGGTGGCTTCGTCAACAAGCCAAATTGTTGCATCTGGGACTCAGGAAACCCAAGAGTTATTGCTGAAAAGCCTCTCTATCCTCAACGTGTGACTGTTTGGTGCGATTTATGGTCCGGCGGAGTCGCTGGACCTTACTTTTTCGAAAATGAGGCTGAAGCAACAGTTACGGTGAATGGATTGCGCCATCGAGAGATGATCAATGATTTTTTATGGCCAGAATTGGATGGTATGAATCAGGACAACGTTTAATTCCAACAAGACAGCACTACGTGCCACACAAGCAGCGAAACCATTGACCTTTTATGGGAAAAGTTTGCGGACCGTGTTATCTTTCGAAGAGGTGATCACAATCGGCCACCAAGATCCTATGATTTAACACCTTACGACTTCTTCCTTTGGGGCCACGTGAAAGAAAAGGTCTACGTCAACAGCCCAGCGTCGATTCAAGACCTCAAAGATGGAAGCCGTGAGGCTATCGAGGACATAGGGCAGCCACTTTGCGATTTGGTTATGGAAATTTTCATGAAAAGGATATTGCAAAATAATAATTTTTCCAATGTACACCTTTTCGAATTGCTTACTGTACAATTTCTGCACGCGTAACAATCGCATGTGCAAGTATAAAGTCAATCACCTGAATTATTGCTGATTACCTTTATGCTTGCATATTCGATCTAAATTGCATTACAGTAAAGTTCAAATCAATCAAAATTTGCTGATTGAAAAATTTCCACGAATTGCATTTTCTATGTCGTTCACCTGGCGCATGTAGATTTTTAACATTTGGTGGCCCAGGGAGACAATAAACAACAGTTGGTGACGCGAGCATCAGGAAAACCGCAGTCAACAACGTCTGCTTGGATTATTGAAGAAAAACGTAAATATAGCTAATAATTGATTTCAGCATGTAGTCTTTGCTAAGCAGGCAGCTAGCATTAGGGGAAGAGCTCGAAAAGACGGTTAGTATTTATAAGAAGGATTCTTCAGAGCGCAAGGATGTCAAATATCTCCAAGCAAAATTAGAAAAAATTGAGACACTATGGAATGAATTCCAGCAGAATAATGACGCATTAAAGGCCGTAGCAGAAGAGTTGGGTGAGGCGGATTACTTTAAAAGTCATTACTATCTGGAAATGAAATCAGTGGCAGAAACATTAAAGGAGAACATTAACTTGCTAATGCTTTCAAAGGCAGAAGTGAACATAAATCCAAAGGTTAAACTTGTCCAACAGTCAGTTCAATGCGAAGAGATTATGCTGCAGACATTGAGAAATCTATTGAAGCGGACAGAAGAACGTTTAAAGTCAGATCAACCCCAAGATTATAACGATTGCCAGTTGCATGCAATTGAGCAACACTGGGAGGCAATACGATCAAAACACTTCCAAATTATGGAAACATCGGATATCTCAGAAAGTTATGATCCTACGGTATACAACAATACCGAGTCATGGGTAGAAACCACTCTACTACAATTAATGACAATCAGGAAAACAAGTCAGCCAGCTCAATCGAATATAAAACTCCCGCGCATCGAGCTACAAAAATTTGATAGGAACTACCTAGCGTGGCAGTAGTTCCACGATTTATTCAGTCAACTCATTGTCAAAAATGCACTTGCTCCGGCGCAAAAACTCTGGTTTCTCAAAACCAATCTAACTGGTGAGGCCGAAGCTCTTATTCGGCATTTATCAATCTGCGACAGCAATTATGAGCCTGCCTGGAACCTCGTGAAAGAGCGGTATGAGAATAAAAGGTTATTAGTTAACGCCGTGCTTAACAAGCTTATCTCGCAACGGAATTTAATAGGCGAATCGGCGCAAGAAATAAAAGCATTGCATGATGTCACTCAGGAATGCGTGAGAGGTTTGGGAGCATTAAAAATTAAAGTCAACAATTGGGATCCTATATTGGTATTTGTCTTAGTCAAGAAGCTGGATAAAGTCACGCATATACTGTTTGAGCAGTCTTTAGTTGTGCCAACGGAAATTCCAACTATTCATCAATTTTTGAAATTTCTTGAGCTGAGATTTCAATCTTTAGAAGCTCTTGGCGACAAAATCAGGCCTCAACCAAAGGGATCAACTACGCAGCACAAAACGTCATTGGCCACAACCAAATCAGAGGACAGTGGATGCATGATATGCAAAGGCGATCACAAAATTTATTACTGCGATGGCTTCCTCAAACTTTCAGTACCAGCACGGAGAAATCTGATTGCAAAAAAAAACATCTCTGCTTCAACTGTTTCAAGACAGGACATGGTTCAAAAACCTGCAAGTCGAGGTCCTTTACTAAGTGTGAGAAAAAACATAACACGCTACTTCACCTCGAGAAGAATTCAACCGTCACCTCAGCTAACACAACATTAACTACGTTGTCAGACCAAGGATGGTCATACGTCCTTCTTGGGACAGCGATGGTAGACATATTCGATGGGCATGGCACAAAACATTCCGCAAGAGTGCTCATTGATTCCGGATCCCAGTTAAACTTCATCACCGATAAACTCTACAAGAAGTTAAATGTAGGATATACACGGGACATGCAAGACATAGCGGGCGTTGGCAATAGTAGACAACAATTATCAAAGCGAGTAAATTTGACAATAAAATCCAAATGCACCAGCTTTAGCACGCAGTTTGAAGCTTTTGTACTAAAAAGTATAACGAGCAAATACCCCGATCGACAGATAGAAGTCTCCAATTGGCCAATTCCGAAAAATCTTGCGTTACCAGATCCCTCATTCAACAGACCTCAACACATTGACCTTTTACTTGGTGCAGAGCTATTTGGAGCTATAATGGTCCCAGGAACAATTCCTTTAAGACAACAGCTGCCTAACTTGCACAATACGGTATTCGGGTGGATTGTGCTAGGCAAGGCGAAAGACCCATTGGCAGAAACTAAAATTTGTGGTGTATCTCGAAACCTAGACCAACAACTACAAAGATTCTGGGAAATTGAGGAAGCTGGACCTTCTCCAGTAACAACAAATGTGGAGGAAGATAAAGAATGTGAGAAATTCTTCACGGCCACAGTAACGAGATCTTCAAGTGGACGATATATAGTACGTTTTCCGTTCCAGGAGTCTCCCAATAGCCTGGGAATGTCGAAACAGATAGCATTACAGCGGCTGAGTGCACTTCAAAGGAGATTTCTTCAAAATCCCAAGTTACAAATTGATTACACTGCGTTTATTGAAGAATATTGGAAGCTAAGACACTTGGAACCTATCACTGAAGTCAATGAGAGCAAACCACACTATTTTATTCCTTACAATTGTGTATTGCGGCCAGAGAGCAAAACTACCAAACTAAGAGTCGTGTTTGATGGATCAGCCAAGACATCAAGCAATAAGTCTCTGAATGATATTCTGCATACCGGACCAATTTTGCAACAAAACTTGTTCGATATCTTTTTACGATTTCAATGCCACAAATACGTGATAACGGCTGACATAGAAAAAATGTATCGCCAGATAATTATGGCTCCAGAGGACCGAAACTTCCAACTTATTATCTGGCAGAATAAGCCTGGAGGAGAAATACAGACATACCGATTAAAAACGATGACATATGGCACACGGAGCGCTCCATATTTGGCAATAAGGAGTTTGAACCAACTCGCTCCCGATGAAGGTGCACTGTACCCCCTAGCAAAGAAAACAATTCAGCAAGACTTTTACCTGGACGATTTACTGACTGGGTGTGATTCGCTGAAAGCCACCTCAGGTCTACAGCAACAAATAATCAATCTTTTACGAAAAGGAGGATTCCAGTTACGCAAGTGGTTCTCCACTTCTAAAATCTTTTCCTCCCGAAGACATAGCTACAGAAGTTGACATCTCCAAAGTAGAATCTGAGAACCTGATCAAAGCATTATGACTCATTTGGAATCCATCCACTGACAAATTTATTATGAAAACTAATCAGCTCAACAGCGAGGAGCAAATCACAAAAAGAACCGTGCTCTCAGAAATATCGCAACTATTCGACCCACTTGGACTTGCAAACCCAGTTATAGTATGAGGAAAAATATTTATGCAGCAACTATGGGAGATAAAGCTTGATTGGGACACTCCACTGCCAGAAGAGTTGCAACAAAAATGGACTATGTATCGATTGCAACTTCCTCTCTTTTAAACACGCTTGAAATATCACGGCAAATTAGACCCGTCACTGGCGACAAAGCTTATCAACTTCATGGGTTTGCGGATGCAAGTCAATAGTCCTACGGTGCTTGCATCTATTTGAGAACCGAAAGCAAAAATGGCATAACAACAAACTTGATATGTGCTAAAAGTAGAGTTGCACCCTCAAAGAAAACGACCATCGCGAGATTGGAGTTATGCGCAGCCCAATTGCTTGTTAGCTTGTTATGTCAAGTTAAAGCAACTCTTCCACTAAAAATTGAAAAAACGTTTCTGTGGCCGGACTCGACAATTTTTCTACAGTGGGTATCATCCCCATCATCAAAGTTTACAACATTTGTCGCCAATCGAGTTTCATTAATTCAGTCGTCTACAGGGACAGCAATCTGGCAACATGTGGAATCTAAAGATAACCCTGCAGACATAATATCCCGAGGAATGCTTCCTGCATAACTAATAGCATCATATCAGTGGTTTAAAGGACCAAGCTTTCTTTGCTATCCCATACTAGTAAACCCAGCTCCATACTACCTAAGCAACATAAGTTCTCTTCCGGAAATAAGAAGAACGAAATTCGCACTTTCTACCACCAATCCAACATCAGATATAGTTCATAAAAACAACTTTCAATGCCTACAAGAAGTACTAGCACTCATCATCAGATTTGCAAGTAATTGTAGGATACCAAAAGATCAGCGCACAACCGGCAAACCAATGCCTATAGAATTGCATTGAAGCCAATTACAAAGAGTATGCAAGCCCAAGGTTTCGCTTCTGACCTGGAAAACCTACATAAAAACAAGACAGTCAACAGTGAAAGTAACATAAGAGCACTAGCGCCATTCTTGGATGATGATGGAATACTTCGAGTACGTGAAAGAATTCAAAAAAGTAACCTACATTTTCGATCAAAACACCCAATGATCATTCCCAGAAAGAATCTAATCTCCAAGCTAATACTTGAGGGTTCACCGAAAATATCTACATGCAGGCCCCCAAACTTTGCTGTACATCTCAAGACAAATTTTCTGGTGCACAAGGGGAACAGATTTAGCGTGTTCGTTGTGCTCGAGCCAAACCGAAAACTATTACTCAACTCATGGGCAATCTTCCTGCAGAAAGAATCCAACAGTCCCAGCCATTTTTAAATACTGGGATTGACTTTTGTGGACCAGTTAAAATTCGTCTTCAAATAAGAGGGAAACAACCTGTTAAAACATATGTTGCAGTTTTCGTTTGCTTCACGACAAAAGCCGTACATCTTGAGCTTGCATCTGATTTGACAGCTACTGCATTCATCTGAAGTCTCAAACGATTCATTTCAAGACGAGGCCTTCCTGCTAAAATATTCTGTGACAATGCGACAAATTTCGTTGGAACACGATCGGAATTACAAGAAGTAAACAATATGATATTCAGTCAGGATGGGCAAGATATCATTCAAACCCACTGCAGCAAAGAAGGGATTGATTGGCTGCACATACCACCAAGATCACCCCATTTTGGTGGACTTTGGGAGGCAGCAGTAAAGTCTGCAAAATATCACCACAAAAGACTGCTTGAAAATTCATCTTTAACCTACGAACAATTACACATAGTAATATGCCAAGTCGAAGCTGTTCTTAATTCAAGGCCACTTACGTCCCTACCATGTGATCCAAATGACCTTCAAGCATTAACACCCGGCCATTTCTTGATTGGACAACCACTTTCCACTTTACCAGAACCATCAATGCAACCCGAAAGCTTAAGCCTGGCTACAAGATGGAAACTAGTTCAATCACTGCATGTTGAATTTTGGCAGCGGTGGTCAAAAGAATACTTGCAGACTTTATAAAACCGATACAAGTGGCAAAAAACCCCAACCGGAACTCATGACTGGCACTCTTGTTCTGTTAAAAGAAAACAACACTCTTTCTCTTCAGTGGAGAATGGCGCGTGTAATTAAGGAAATACCAGGATCGAATGAGCATAATCGAGTAGTGAGACTCAAAACATCATCAGGTGAATGTGACCAGGTTATTCATTCCCTTTGCCCCCTTCCCGATAGCATAATCACACCTGCTCAATCAATCGCTGAGACGATCGAAACAGCTAATGACAAGCCTTCTAAGGTGAAATTGAAAAAAGCACCAGTTAGTTCTGCTTACCCCACATTGACCAAAGTTTCAACGGAACGAAAGATAACAAACGACAAAGAAAAGCAAACCAAAAAAGGACGATTCCTCCTATCATAAACACTGTTGTGCGCGCTCTTAGTAATACCTCTCTTTAAAGGAACGCAAGCGGAACTGCAAGATCCAGTCAATATTACGCCAATCACTAAAAACCCAGAAATGTTCTTCGAGGACGTAGGATCAATGTACCTTACGCATAACAGCTGAAAGATTGTCTGACCTATCCGGATACTGGATGGAATATGAGGGAATGACTAAGTCAATTCAAAATTTGATGGGGCTTTGCTCAGCACAAGAGAGACTACTAAGTGTTACAAAAGTGTGCAACGCAGTTATTATGCAACTTTATCACATACAACTGGAAATTCAAAAACGGAACGAACTCTTATATCAGCATCAAATAGATTCCAAAAGAAAGAAAAGATCTCCATTTAACATAATTGGCTCTGTGGCTCATTCGTTATTCGGCATCCTTGATGAAGAATTTGCTCAGCAGTATGAAGAAGAAATACAAAGAACAAATACAAACGAACAGTATCTCCTAAACTTATTTAAAAATCAAACTAGCATTATAGACACTACGGTTCACATTTTCAAGAAAACCACCGACGACATTCAACAACAAATTCACTTCACCCAATCACAAATAGATCACTTAACAAGGACCACGAGAAAAATTGAAGAAATCAGTCAAATCTTCAATGGGATCGCGCTTCATACCACTCTCATGGTAAATCATCTTCAAAGCACTCAAAAAACGTCACTGGAAATTATTACAAACAGCTATCAGGGAAAAACCAATCCTCTTCTTCTCAGCGCAAGAGAACTAAACAAACAGATCCGAATAATGAGAGAACATTTACCACCTGACCAAGTTGTGCCAGTACCAAAAAACTCACCACTAAAGCTGTAAAGCTTGGCTAGAATCCAAACTAGAACAACTAGAAAGAATATATTGTTCGACATTCGAATACCGCTGATGTCACCGAAACACTATCAATTGCTAAAAATCTACCTAATTCCTAAAAAATAGAAAACTCCATTGTTCAATTCCAACGTTCATCTGATTATCTAGCAGTTACGTTACAGAGAGACAATTACTATCCGTTATCTGACTCGGAGAAAAATAAATGCCAACATTTCGAATCAGAATCAATTATCTGCATCCAAAGCCATCCTCTATACACATTGCAGTCGGACGTTAGTAAATGTGAGATGTCCTTGCTTACTCACTCGAGCGAAATATCACAATCCTGCAAAATTATTGGATTCAGCTAGAAAGCAAAAATAGTTGGATGTTTTCAATTCTAAAAACCGTAACACTGGATATTGTTTGTCAACACAATACACACTAGGGAAATCAAAGGCAGCGGAATTTTGAAATTGCCTCCAAACTGCATCATAAATCAGAAATCAATGATAATCACTGGACACAATCAATTCATCGACAACAGTAACTTCTCATTTACCCCAATCCTCGACATCGCCAACTTTACTTTCATTGCCACAGATCTTTCCAAAGAAGACTTCAGTTCTACGTGGACTACGGAATCCAATCAAATCGAGAAACTTCGAGGAAAACTGAGGGAAGAACTATCAGCGGACCTGCCTGAACGCCTTTCAGCTCATGACACGCACAACTACGTTATCAACTATATAACGTTAGTCATCCTGATCATCGTCTTCACTTTTTACATGCAAAGAAAGATCCGCAACAAATTCAAAAGTAAAAAGGCAGCAGTTAAAATTCTCTCACGAGAATTCAAAGTGGCGGAAGATGTTAAATAATAATTTTTCCAGTGTACACCTTTTCGAATTGCTTACTGTACAGTTTCTGCACGCGTAACAATCGCATGTGCAAGTATAAAGTCAATCACCTAAATAATTGCTGATTACCTTTATGCTTGCATATTCGATCTAAATTGCATTACAGTAAAGTTCAAATCAATCAAAATTTGCTGATTGACAAATTTCCACGAATTGCATTTTCTATGTCGCAAACGCAAAAACTACAATTATATTGTGATTTATTTTAAATACAATCTCATTTGAATAACCGGAAAATCAAAATCCACGGCCCTACATCCACAACCCTACAATCGGATAAATAGAATCATTCCGCCATAGAGAGAGATTCTGACAGTTCTCGATTGAACACGACGCACTGCAATACGCCTCGTCGGACTTTTTTTCGAAGAAAGTGGTACACAAATTCACCCACACTTGTTAATTTTACTTGTCACTTAGCATTCACATTAATCAACAGGAGTTTGTAATAGGATTAATATTAAAGTCTCACTACTTTCATCCCATTTCTTTTTCAAATTCTACGATAAATTTGGAGAGAAGTCATTATCCATTGCAACCACTCTAATCAATATGGGCAAAAATTACAATTCTCATTACTCAAAAATTTTCAATTACTAAATTACACCCACTTGGTTTGGGAATTGAAAAATAACTGCAATGTATTTTCCTCAGCTCTGAGATTTTGTCAAAACTGCCAAACAATATGTTCAAATTCTGACAAAAATTCTTTTGGCTTCAACTTTTGACTGATGGATTAAATTCAATCAGCGTGTATTCAGAAACAGTTATGTGTAAGACATTTTAATTTTTACGTTTAAATCACAAATTGATTGTATTTAATGGAAATCTTAAAAGAAGCGTTTACCACTTTAATCTTCTCTTTCTGCGGTTGTCAATATATTATAGCAAAATATCACAATATCCTAAGCTCTGGGATTGCCTCCAATTTATATAGATGACCCTGAATAGTCTTTTGATGCGAAACTTCATGCATTATCTTTTATTTTTTGAGAAGAGCTTAGTAGAAAATATTTATTATTCAATAAAATGTTTATTTCAAGATATTTCTCAAAGGAAACAGGATTTATTGAATAGCATTCAAACTCAAGTGGTCAGAAGAAGTATAAAATGGAAGCTCAAAGAAAGTCATGGTAACCGATAATTTTTTTGATTAAACCGTTATAAAAACAAATCACATCAAAGTCCATCATGAATTTGCTACGAATTCATATGATATGCTTTTGATGTAGATAATATTTCAAAAATATTGCATATTTATAGTCAAATCACTCTCAAAGAAACGTGGGTGGTAATAAATTGTGAATAATGCTTCAGGCTTTGCAAAAGAAGACCAAAAAGGCTTCTAAAGTTTTGGTGGGCTCTGAACCTATTTAAGCAGTGCATTATACATAGATGTAATATTATTTCAATATTAGTATGAGAATGGTAAAAAGCTATATTAACATAACTGAACTTATACCTCTTAAAATTTTATTTGTTTATTCCTGTATTTCATTTCCACTCTAAGCCCTCCAAATATAAATCAAAGAAATCGTGAACCGTCATAATTTACAAAATATTTATATTTTCGACGTTTTACCATAGTACTAGTAGCGCGTAATAATCTTTTCAAGAAAATGGCTGACGATTTATCTGATATTTGGGATCCAATTGACATCACAAAGGAGCCACGTGCACAGCAACTAAGCTGCCCGAAGACACCAGTTTTGAACCAACAACAATTCGATTCTACGAGAGATTTAGCCTATGACATTCAAATAGACAATTTGAAGTATCTCAACCGCCATCCTGAAGTATGTCTGAATATAAATGCTTTTATCCTACGAGTCAATACATTGCAAATGCTTTACATTCTCCTCTTACAGATTCGCGCGCTTATAAGAGTCTTATTTAGGGAAATTGTCAAAGAAAAGCCACACAATATTGAAAATTTCTTTCGGGATTTCTTTCAACGTCCTGTCGACGTATTGGAAAATATGGTAAGACATTTGCTCGTGTAACTACTCGTAGTTACCAATTCTCTATTCTCAGTTGCCATGAAGGGCATATCGTCAAATCTAAAAGGATAAATTTAATTTCACAGATCGCTGAACATGTCAAGGATTTTTCTGTTTTGGAATCCAGGGACAGTTTGATGCAGAGATCAGATACGCATCTGCGTCCTGACACTGAAAGCGTGCATACTGATATCGATACCCATCGATTTACAATCATATATGATAAATCATCGCATGAATTCCAATCAACCGAATCATTAGATAGGAAACAAGAATAACTTACAAATTCTGTATTTGTGATGGTAGTTCTGGTGTTTGTAATGACATAATTTAATGATATTTGAGGACTACATTTACTTGAGTGACTTGAAGGAACTAAAATATAAGGTCTCCTTGGTAAGCGTTATTTTGTGGCATAATTTGTACAGATATTATTAAACAAATATATCTTTATCAAGTAATTCATTTCACTGAACAAAGGCTTATTCTTCTACATAGCGTAACACCCTCTCTCTTGCCTCCGCGTCTATTTAATATAAATCGTTATGTGTGAACTGCGGTGTCTTTGGTCATCCAGCATCATATCAATCCTGGGGTGTCGTTTGCCCTTGCTGCGAGAGGACCAGCAGACAATGTAAATAAAATAAATAATGTAAGTGGCAATAATGAACTGCTTCTAAAGATTTCCCAGCAATTAAATTCCTTATCGGAGAGAATCGATACACAGGATTCTAAAATTAACATTGTTTTTCAGCGTATAGGGCTAATAAAGCGCTTTTTTCTTTGACTTTGGCTCTCAAATGCCTCAAAATAAGTTATCATCCAGTCACATTCCCATCGATAGGATTCGTCAAAGTCAAAGTTAAAGTCAAAAGCGCTTTTTTTAATAATAATCGTTATAAATTTTAAAAGAATATAAAACAAATTCCAAACAATACCAATAAAAAACTTAATGGCCCAAATGGCTCTCTAAATTTATACGTTATTATTAACACATTTCATCAAAAAAAAACTATAGCAAATTCAATTAATTAAGATTATTACATATTTTTAGAATTCAATTGGAAAACGGAGAAAAAACTAACCAACACTATCCTAAAATGATTTATAATTTAAACACAACAGTGAAACTTTGATCCTACACCTAATGTGTTGTAACTTATTTCTAATAAAATGCAATCAAAAACTTTATCTTATACTAAAAAAATTCTATAACAATGTTCCTTACCTAAGCGTTTAATCTTATCTCTAACGTAATATAGTATACCTTATTTTTAACGCAAATAAACAACAACACTAAATGTAGCAATAATAAGCTGAAACTCACAATCTAAATAACGAAAAACACCAAAACTGAAAATAAACACGAATAATTTAGACATTGTCATTCAGCCACCAATACCTGGATTGCGCCGTCTCAATTCGATCAGCTTCAACGAATCTAGCAAATGAGTATCTCCTTTGGAATTATTGGTCTCGTGAACTCAAACTTGGAGGATATTTTATCTTCTTATCGGTGGCCCGTCGAAAGTCAAAGTCAAAGTCAAAAGCACTTTATTTAATACTAATCGTTATAAATTTTAAAAGAATATAAAGCAAATCCCAAACAATAACAATCAAAAAAACTTAATGGCCCAAATGGCTCTCTAAATTTGTACGTTATCGTTAACTCATATCATCAACAAAAAAAAAACTATAGCAAATTCAATTAATTACGATTATTACATATTTTTAAAATTTAATTGGAAAAAGGAGAAAAAACCAACCAACACTATCCTAAAATTATTTATAATCAAAACACAACAGTGAAACTTTGATCCTACACCTAATATGTTGTAACTTATTTCTATTAAAATACAATCAAAAAACTTTATCTTATACTAAAAAAATCAATAACAATGTTCCTAACCTAAGTGTTTCATCTTATCTCTAACGGAATATAGTAAACATTACATATACCTAACCTATACCTAATTTTTAACAAAAATAAACAACAACACTAAATGTAGCAATAATGAGCTGAAACTCAAAAACTAAGTAACGAAGAACACCAAAACTGAAAATAAACACGAATAATTTAGACATTGTCATTCAGCCACCAATACCTAGATTGCCCCGTCTCAACTCGATCAGCTTCAACGAATCTAGCAAATGAGTATCTCCATTGAAATCGTTGGTCTCGTGAACTCAAATTCGGAGGATATTTTATCTTCTTATCGGTGGCCCGTCGATATATGTGATATATGACTGGGACGCCGTCAGAATCAAAAACATATCGATTCATGTCCAAATACACGAATGCTTCTGGAGGAATGAAGCCAGTAGCGAGGCAAGTCGCAATATACCCGTCTGTAGGGTGGAACGGCTGTGAAATCCAAGGGTTTTCACTCACAGTCACAGATCTTGCGATATGATTCCGAAGAAGTTTCAATATGAAGATATCGACCCTCGTCACTTCAGCAGTTTGATAAATTCTTCTATTCGATATACAATGTTTCCAATCCGTCTCAGGCTTTATGTACAAACCAGTACATGCACGAAGACATTTCCTTTCGAAAACTCTTAATTTTTCCATAGTACTAGCGCTCTGGTTGTACCAGATCTGACATCCATATGTCAAAACTGGTCTAACCAGTGTCTTGTAACAGATAATTTTGACCTTTTGATCAATGTATCTGGAATGAAAGAGCTTTCGAAGGGCCATGACTAATTTAAGTACCTTACTGAGCATGATTTTCACATGTTCAGTACAGCACAGATACTGATCGAGATAAACACCGAGGTATCGAACACAGGATTTATGTGGAACCCGTTCTAGACTACTCTCACCAGCCATGATGTGGAAATCTTTCCAATTACGTTTCAGGTCTTGACTGACCCCCTGCAGCGTTGTCCGAAACAAGATTGTTTCACACTTTTGCGCATTGATTTTCATTCGCCAATTGTCAGTGTACAGCTGTACATCGTTGAACATTTTTTGGAGATTGCTCTGAACTTTCGTAGCTTTTCGGTCTGCCGTATAGATGATCAGATCATCAGCAAACGCTACCAATGATTGCGTTGGCGAGACGTTAAAATCAAAGCCGTTCAATAGCTTGCGAATGAAGATTGAAAAGAGCAGAGGCGCAGTAACTGTTCCCTGCTGTAGACCATTCAAGACCTTGAACTCGCGCATTGTTGTCAGATTTCCATCGGTTACAACAAACGATTTCCCGTATAACATATTACACATCATGGCGACAAGGTGTCTGGGGAACTTGTCTTGAAGAAGTTTAAAAATAAGTCCATCTAACCATACCGTATCAAAGGCTTTCTCCATATCAATGAGACATGCTCCAACACATTGTCTATCATTTAGTTTCCAACAGATGTCTGAGGTTACTTTCGTTATTGCATGTGAGGTCGAATGCCTGGCACGAAAACCAAATTGGCAATTCGGCATCAACTCATTTTCCTCAATGTGGGCGTTTAATGCTCTGTTGAGTATCACTTCAAACACCTTGCTGATGTTAGGCAGCAAGCTGATTGGGCGATAGCTTTTCGGGCATGAAGATTCTTTTCCTTTCTTCAAGATCGGAAATACCTAAGCCATTTTCCACTCATTTGGGAAATATCAATTGCTCAACATGTTGTTGAACAATATGCAATAATTCCTAATAGCAACCTCAGGCAAATGTCGGAGAACTACATTTGGAATACCATCATTACCACATGATTTCTTGTTGTTTATCTTGCGAAATATGAAACACAAGTCTTCATAGCTGACAAAATAATCAATAAGATTCAAGCTCGGTATGAGGTCAGATGTTAATGTTTCATTGAAATGAAGAATTGATTGGCCGTTCAGGCTTGATTTGAAGTCGGAAACTTTTGCTTCAACGACCTCTGAAAAAATTTCGTTCCCTCTCTCAGGGTTTGGTAGATGAACCTATTCAAAATGTGTTCCAATCAGGGCAAGTTTATCCAATCCTTCACAAATAATCCTGTTTCCATTTCTATCCGGAGTCGTACTATCAATTTCGATACCAGCCCTATCGAGAAGATTTATCTCATCACTAGTGACTTCAAGATTCGATACCTTCACTCGAGACTTCTTGCGAAATATGCTATTCACTTTCGCGAACACGCCGTCTGGGTCCTGTGGGCTAATACCCCTCAATTTTTCCGCCCATTGATTGCTGACCTCACTCCTGAAGTATGACCGGATTAAGTTCCGGACATTCTTCAGATGTAATTTCAACAAAGACATGATGGTTGTAGTCCAAAAATCGTCGATAAATATTGTTGACGCGTGTGAGAAGGAGGCTTTTCAATCTTTTCAACCTTGCGATGGTTGGTGTTTCATATCCTTCCATATTGTTTCGATGTTTAATCTTGGGAACTACTTTCTCAATCGTTTCCAACGTCAGCTTCTCTAACTTCGACAAATAGACATCTATTTCATCGTTAGTTAGATTTCTGTCATTAGGAACCATTGAGCAAGAGTTGCCGCCATCAGAAGGGGGACATTGCTTCTGGTACTCCCGATTAAACTTCTTTTGAAACTTTCCCCAGTCTGTTTTTTTGAAATTCAACCGATGATTTTCATGTTGAACTGGAATGAGGAAGAAATCATCCCTGTGATGATTGATTTCCATTACGATTGCGTTATGGTCGCTATCATAAGGAAGCACCTGCAGTTTCCGTTGAGGACTATTAAAGTTGAATTCGAGTCTTGCGTCAGCAATGCAAAGGTCCAAATATGAATTTGTCCTAGGGTATGTTGGGAACTCCGACCCATAAAGATCGCACCTGTATTCAATTTGGTTCTCTGTTATCCACGATTTCAGGAATACACCTCTTGGATTATTGGTGGCGTTCAGCCATGATGTATGCTTGGCGTTCAGGTCACCAGCAAGAATATAATAGTTATGCAGCCTGTTCAATTCGAGTATTTCGAACAAGGAATTGAGTTCCTCCTTGAGCTTGAGAACAGTTCCACCAGTTGCATAGGCAGAGATAACGAAGAGGTTATCCCCACCTGGCAGTGAGATTTTGATAACGGACACTTCAAGAGATTCAAAGCTTTTGAATTCGACTTTTTCAATATTTTGGAAACAATAGGGTCTTCGTACCAATATCCCGGTGCCACCTCCCCCTATCGTTTCTTACGAATTCAAAATCCTTGAATGTCATGAAGTGCCATGAATTGAGGTGGGTTTCGGTTAGAAGCAGGATGTCAGGCTTTTGTCTGGCAATGAATTCAAGGAGATAATCACGCCGATGTAAAGTAACAATGGAGTTGACGTTGATCGAGATGAGACGAATCCTATCCGTGGGAATGTGGCTGGATGACAACTTATTTTGAGCCATTTGAAAGTCCTAAACGCTGAAAAACAATGTTAATTTTCGAATCTTGTTTATCGATTCACTCTGATAAGGAATTTAATTGTTGATAAATTTTGAGAAGCAGCTCATTATTGCCACTTACATTATTTACCCTATTTTCCGCATTTTCTGCTGGTCCTCTAGCGGCGAGTGCAAATGATACTCTGGGCTTGACGAAGTTCGGAGCTAAGACACTGCGGTGTATTTGTGTTTGTTTTGGGGCAGATTTCAATCTTGCATCCTGATATCGGGAGCATCCTCGATATGATGCCGGGTGACCAAAAACACCGCAGTTCACACAATATAACTTCTCTTTAGGCTCCGTCTGAGCCAATTTGCACTCACCGGGAGCATGCACGTCTTTGCATTTAACGCATCGGTAATGCATGGCGCAGTTGGCAGCCGAATGCCCAAATCGTTGGCAGCGATAGCACTGGTTGATTTCTCGCTTCTGGAGGCGTTCCCACCTCACCACTCGAAAATTTAAATACCTGATTTGCTGAAGAGCGCTTGGACTGCTCTTATTTGTTATTTGTACCAAATAAAGTGGTAAGTTTTTTTTTTCTACCGTCAACCTTCTTGTCGCAAATGTTTTCACTGAGATAAACTCGATTTGTGGCGCCGTTTCCTTGAGAACCTGAAGAAGATCGACGGTATCTTCTCCGCAGTCCAAGCCCTTCAGCAAGAACGTCTGGTTCTTCTCGCTCTTGGGGGTATAGGTGAAGTGCGGAACCTCCCCAGAATTCAAAGCATCTTTCGCTGATTTGAAATCAACTAGTGATTTCGTTCTAATTGACAGCTTCTCAGAATTTATTCGTTTGATTTCGAAATTTGTCAATTTGTTTTCGGCTGCCAACAGCCGAACCATGTCTTTTCCGCTTTGACCGAAGACATTAATCGGCGGAACTTTCTCGGTATTCTTGGCTACTTTTTGAGGAGGACCAGCAGAACTACGGGCTGGTTTCTTCTCCCTATTTCTACTTTCATTATTTTTATTTTTTAAATATAAGATAAAATTATCGTCTTTATTACCTTCGTCTACCTCCATGTCCTGCTGGAGTCCATCCAGCGCCGCAAAGTAGTTCTGGCTTTCGTTCGTGCCACCAGCACTTAATACCTCTTCAGTTATTATTGGAGTTGCAGCTTTCTTCTGTTTTTCGATTTTTCGTAACGGATCACTCCCTTGAACTTTTTTTGCCGTCTGGAACATTTCTTCGTATGTTTGAATTCTTGCATTTAGCTCTTCGATTTCACTTCGAAGGCGGCACACTTCCTGTCTATCCTCGAGCACTTGTGTTTTGCGACCGGCATCTGCGGTATCCTGCGTGCTCGTGTGTCTCCGCTTGTTGACACTTGCCAATTTCACACCGTCACTCTCCCCGGGGCCCCCCAACGGAGGGAAGCCGTCGGGCTCCTCCATACAGCAGTCCCGAGTTGTCGTTGGTTTGGCCTTTTCTTGGTTTACGGGTACGGTTGGTCAATGCCTTCGACGATAAATTCTTCCCCAATCAAATCAAAAACTTGCTTTTCACTGACTCGTAAAAATTATTTCAATATTTTGAAACTGACTTTTGCGAAAAATTAATTAATTTTTAAAATTAATGACAGGAGCGATTAAAAACACGTCTACACGCAACGAGTGCTAGACGTAGAATTTAATAAGTTATCATCCAGTCACATTCCCATCGATAGGATTCGTCAAAGTCAAAGTTAAAGTCAAAAAGCGCTTTTTTTAATAATAATCGTTATAAATTTTAAAAGAATATAAAACAAATTCCAAACAATACCAATAAAAAACAATGGCCCAAATGGCTCTCTAAATTTATACGTTATTATTAACACATTTCATCAAAAAAAAACTATAGCAAATTCAATTAATTAAGATTATTACATATTTTTAGAATTCAATTGGAAAAAGGAGAAAAAACTAACCAACACTATCCTAAAATTATTTATAATTTAAACACAACAGTGAAACTTTGATCCTACACCTAATGTGTTGTAACTTATTTCTAATAAAATGCAATCAAAAACTTTATCTTATACTAAAAAAATTCTATAAAAATGTTCCTTACCTGAGCGTTTAATCTTATCTCTAACGTAATATAGTAAACATAACATAAACCTAACCTATACCTTATTTTTAACGCAAATAAACAACAACACTAAATGTAGCAATAATGAGCTGAAACTCACAATCTAAATAACGAAAAATACCAAAACTGAAAATAAACACGAATAATTTAGACATTGTCATTCAGCCACCAATACCTGGATTACGCCGTCTCAATTCGATCAGCTTCAACGAATCTAGCAAATGAGTATCTCCTTTGGAATTATTGGTCTTGTGAACTCAAACTCGGAGGATATTTTATCTTCTTATCGGTGGCCCGTCGATATATGTGATATTTGACTGGGACGCCGTTAGAATAAAAAACATATCGATTCATGTCCAAATACACGAATGCTACTGGAAGAATGAAGCCAGTAGCGAGGCAAGTCGCTATATACCCGTCTGTAGAGTGGAACGACTGTGAAATCCAAGGGTTTTCACTCACAGTCACAGATCTTGCGATATGATTCCGAAGAAGTTTCAATATGAAGATATCGACCCTCGTCACTTCAGCAGTTTGATAAATTCTTCTATTCGATATATAATGTTTCCAATCCGTCTCAGGCTTTATGTACAAACCAGTACATGCACGAAGACATTTCCTTTCGAAAACTCTTAATTTTTCCATAGTACTAAATCTCTGGTTGTACCAGGTCTGACATCCATATGTCAAAACTGGTCTAACCAGGGTCTTGAAACAGATAATTTTGGCCTTTAGATCAATATGTCTGGAATGAAAGAGTTTTCGTAGAGCCATGACTACTTTTCGTGCCTTACTGAGCATGATTTTCACATGTTCAGTATAGTACAGATACTTACCGAGATGAACACCGAGTTATCGAACATAGGATTTATGTGGAACCCGTTCTGGACTAACCTCGTTAGCCATGATGTGGAAATCTTTCTAATAACGTTTCAGGTCTTGACTGACCCCCTACAGCATTGCCCGGTACAAGATTGTTTCACACTTCTGTGCATTGATTTTCATTCGCCAATTGTCAGTGTACAGCTGTACATCATTGAAAATTTTTTGGAGATTTCTCTGAACTCTTGTAGCTTTTCGGTCTGCCGTATAGATGATCAGATCATTAGCAAACGCTACCAACGATCGCGTTGGCAAGACATTGAAATCAAAACCGTTCAATAGCTTGCGAATGAAGATTGAGAAGAGCAGAGGCGCAGTAACTGTTCCCTGCTGTAGACCATTCAAGACCTTGAACTCGCGCATTGTTGTCAGATTTCCATCAGTTACAACAAACGATTTCCCGTATAACATATTGGACATCATGGTGACAAGGTGTCTGGGGAACTTGTTCTGAAGGAGTTTAAAAATTAGTTCATCTAACCACACCGTATCGAAGGCTTTCTCCATATCAATGAGACATGCTCCAACGCATTGTCTATCATTTAGTTTCCAACAGATATCTGAGGTTACTTTCGTTATTGCATGTCCAATGCCTGGCGCGAAAGCCAAATTGGCAATTCGGCATCAACTCATTTTCCTCAATGTGGGCGTTTAATGCTCTGTTGAGTATCACTTCAAACACCTTGCTGATGTTAGGCAGCAAGCTGATTGGGCGATAGCTTTTTGGGCACGAAGATTCTTTCCCTTTCTTCAAGGTCGGAAATACCTTAGCCTTTTTTCACTCATTTGGGAAATATGAATTGCTCAACATGTTTTTGACCTCAGGCTAATGTCGAAGAACTACATTTGGAATACTATCAGTACCACATGATTTCTTTTTGTTTATCTTGTGAAATATGAAACACAAGTCTTCATAGCTGACAAAATAATCAATAAGATTCAAGCTCGGTGTGAGGTCAGATGTTAATGTTTCATTGAAATGAAGAATTGATTGGCCGTTCAGGCTTGATTTGAAGTCGGAAACTCTTGCTTCAAAACCTCTGAAAATATTTCGTTCCCTCTCTCAGGGTTTGGTAGATGAACCAATTCAAAATGTGTTCCAATCAGGGCAAGTTTATCCAACCCTTCACATATAATCCTGTTTCCATTTCTATCCGGAGTCGTACTATCATTTTCGATACCAGCCCTATCGAAAAGATTTATCTCATCACTAGTGACTTCAAGATTCGAAACCTTCACTCGAGACTCTTGCGGAATATGCTATTCATATTCGCGAAAACGCCGTCTGGGTCCTGTGGGCTCATACCCTTCAATTTTTCCGCCCATTGATTGCTGACCTCACTCCTGAAGTATGACCGGATTAAGTTCCGGACATTCTTCAGATGTAATTTCAACAAAACCAACGAGGGATGGTTGTAGTCAAAAAATCGTCGATAAATATTGTTGACGCGTGTGAGAAGAAGGCTTTTCAATCTTTTCAACCTTGCGATGGTTGGTGTTTCATATCCTTCCATATTGTTTCGATGTTTAATCTTGGGAACGACTTTCTCAATCGTTTCCAACGTCAGCTTCTCTAACTTCGACAAATAGACATCTATTTCATCGTTAGTTAGATTCCTGTCACTAGGAACCATTGAGCAAGAGTTGCCACCATCAGAAGGGGGACATTGCTTCTGGTACTCCCGATTAAACTTCTTTTGAAACTTTCCCCAGTCTATTTTTTTTTTGATTTTCAACCGATGATTTTCATGTTGAACTCGAATGAGGAAGAAATCATCCCTGTGATGATTGATTTCCATTACGATTGCGTTATGGTCGCTATCATAAGGAAGCACCTGCAGTTTGCGTTGAGGACTGCCAAAGCTGAAATCGAGTCTTGCGTCAATTTGTCCTAGGGTATGTTGGGAACTCCGACCCATATAGATTGCACCAGTTTTCAATGTGTTGCTCTGTTATCCACGATTTCAGGAAAATACCTCTTGGATTATTGATGGCGTTCAGCCATGATGTATGCTTGGCGTTCAGGTCGCCAGCAAGAATATAATAGTTATGCAGCCTGTTCAATTCGAGTATTTCAAACAAGGAATTGAGTTCCTCCTTGAGCTTGAGAACAGTTCCACCAGTTGCATAGGCAGAGATAACGAAGAGGTTATCCCCACCTGGCAGTGAAATTTTGATAATGGACACTTCAAGAGATTCAAAGCTTTTGAATTGGACTTTTTCAATATTTTGGAAGCAATAGAGTCTTCGAACCAATGCCACCTCCCCCATCATCTATTACCATATCGTTTCTTACGAACTCAAAATCCTTGAATGTCATGGAGTGCCATGAATTGAGGTGGGTTTCGGTAAGAAGCATGATGTGAGGCTGTTGCTCGGCAAGGAATTTTAGGAGAAAGTCATGTCGATGTAGACTCACAATGGATTTGACGTTGATCGAGATGAGACGACTCCTATCGGTGGGAATGTGGCTTGGTGACAACTTATTTTGAGGCATTTGAAAACCCTAAACGCTGAAAAACAATGTTAATTTTCGAATCTTGCTTATCGATTCTCTCCAATAAGGAATTTAATTGCTGATAAATTTGAAGGAGCAGCTCATTATTGCCACTTACATTATTTATTTTGTTTACATTGTCTGCTGGTCCTCTCGCAGCAAGTGAAAATGACACCCCTGGATTGACGAAGTTGGTAGGTATCACACTGCGGTGTGGTTGACTTTGTTTTGGAGTGAATGTTTTCTTTGCATCTTAATACCGGGGGCATCCTCGATATGATGCTGGATGACCAAAGGCACCGCAGTTCACACAATATAATTTTTCTTTTGGCTCCGCCTGAGCCAATTTGCACTCGCCGGGAGCATGGATATCTTTGCAATTAACACACCTATATTTAATGGCGCAATTGGCAGCCGACTGCCTGAATCTTTGACACCTGTAGCACTGGTTGACCTCACTTTTCTGGAGGCGTTCCCACCTCACCACGCGGAAGTTCAAATACGGTATTTTTTGCAGGGCGCTTGAACTGCTTTTGCTGGAAATCTGGACTAAGTAGTGAGGCAAGTTTTTGCGCTCCACAATCGATCTCTTCGTTGCAAAGATTTTAAGGGAAATAAATTGTATTTCTGGTGCAACTTCTTGGAGCACCTGAAGAAGATCGACTGTGTCCTCACCACAGCCCAGACCCTTCAATAAAAAGGTTTGGTTTCTTTCGCTTCTGGGGGTGTATGCAAAATGCGGAACATCTCCAGAATTCCACGCACTTTTTGTTGCCTGGAAATCAACCAGCGACTTAGTCCTTATTGTCAATTTATCGGCAGTGACTCTTTTTGTCTCAAAATCTTTTAGCTTATTTTCGGTTGCCAAAAGCCGAACCATATCTTTGCCCGTTTGCCCAAATACATTGATTGGTGGGACTTTTTCTTTCTTTTCATTAATCTTGACGGACGGACCAGCAGACAAAACTTTTGGTTTTTTCTCCCTATTTTTAATTTTAAGGTACTTAATGAACTCACTATCCAACTTAGAAGTTTTACCTGGATCCCCTTCAATGCTCATCGTATCTTCAAGTCCAGCTTGCGCTGCATAGTAGTTATTGCTGTCGTTTGCTCCGCCTACGCTGAGGACATCCTCTTGATCAGCTTCTTGCTTTGGCTTCTTAGTTTTCTTATCTTCGGTTTTTGAATTCCTTATGAAAGCCATTACAATGGAAGTAAATTATCAAATGGGTGATGTTTTTTTTTTTTTCATTTCACTTTAAAATCGGATAATCCTGATTAAACTTCGTTTGAAACGTTCCTCAAGACCTACTGTTTAATTATTTTTTTTGTTTGAAATTCAACCGATGATTTTCATGTTGAAGTGGAATCAGGAAGACATCATCTTTTTGATGATTTATTTTCATTACAATTGAGTTATGGATGCTATTGTAAGGAAGCACCTGCAGTTTCTGTTGAAGGCTATTAAAGCTGAATTCAAGTCTTGCGTCAGCAACGCTGAGGTCCAAATATGAATTTGTTCTAGGCTATGTCGGGAACACCGCCCCATATAGATTGCACTTATATTTAATTTGGTACTTTATTATCCACGATTTCAGGAATACACCTCTGGGATTATTGATGGCGTTCAGCCATGATATATGCGGGGCATTCAGGTCAGCCTGTTCAATTGCAGTAATTCAAACAAGGAACTGAGCTCCCTCTTGATATTGAGAACCTTTCGACCAGTTGCATAGGCAAAAATAACGAGGAGGTTATCCCCATCTGGCGGTGCAATTTCGGTAACGGACTCTTCACAAAATTCAAAATTTTTGAATACGACTTTATCAATATTTTGGAAAAAATATGATCTCTTAACTAATTTTTCGGTGCCACCTCCCCTATCACCGCTTACCTTTTCATTTTTTACGAATTCAAAATTCTTGAATGTCATATAGTGCCATGAATTGAGGTGGGCTTCTGTGAGAAGCATGATGTCAGGCTTTTGTTTAACAATGAATTCAGGAGATAGTCACATCAATGTATAGTAACAATAGAGTTCGCGTTGATCAAGATGAGAGAAAGCATATCCATGGGAATGTGACTAGATGGTAAATTGTTTTGAATGATTTGAAAGAGCTAAACGCTGAAAAAAGAAGTTAATTTTTGAATCTTGTTTGTTGATTCGCTCCGATAAAGAATTAAGTTGCTGGTAAATTTTAAGAAGCACTTTATTGTTGTTACTTGCACTATTGACAATATGTTCTAGTGGTGAGTGTAAATGAGACCCCGGGCTTGATGAACTTGGAAGCTATCAGTCTGCGGCAGACTTGCATTTGTTTTGGAATAAATTTAACTTTTATATCCTGATTGACGCAGTATAATTTTTCTTCAAGCGGCCTCTTCGATATGATTCTGGGTAACCAAATACCCCGCAGTTGACGCAGTATAATTTTTCTTCGGGATCCGACTGAGAAAAATTAAATGCAGTTTTGCATGGCGCAATTGGCAACCGAATGGCCACATCGTTGAAATCGACAACACATTTTGACTATTCTATTCTGGAGGTGTTTCCTCCTAACCACTCTAAATTCAAATACTTGATTTGTTGATGAGTCTGTTCGTTCTTTGTAGTTGGTTTGTTATTGTTTATAAGCATAAACTTTTCTTTCTAAAATTTGAAAGATTTTGTATTGAATAATATTTTATTATAAATTTAAACACTACAATATTATAGAACGAACTTAACAAATTAAATTATATTTATTAATTAACTTTCTCAATACAATAATTGAGAAAGAACTGAATCCGTTGAATGAACTGAATTTACTGAACTTACTTCATTAATTTACAATCTATATATACAATTCTAAAAATAATATAGGTATCTAGATTTACATGATTAATCAAAAAGGAAGGAAAAATGTTAATCAAAAAACCTTGCTTGGACTTATAGGCAACTTAATCGATCCTTAAAAGCTCACCTAAAATATCCTAGTTTTTAAAATGCTAACTAGACTCTAAGAACGCAGGATAGCTGAATTCTCGTAATATACTCGTATAGAGTTCCCCGAATGTGATACAATTAGGGGGTTGGGTGCAATAGCTGATCTGGCCATCAATTTTCCACTTTGTTCCTAAGCAATCTGCATTATCAAGTTTTATCAATGGCAAGTTTCTAACATCTATTCTGAACGACTTGAAGCTTTTATTTTAGGTAGTTTCCGCATGAATTCCACGCAGGAGCTTCACATAGCATAATGAGTTGGATCGCCATTTTAAAAAGAAGAATTTTATTTTTATTCTCAGAAGTGATCTCCGATTGACTAGACTCTAGACTCCTCTAGTCGATAGAGTGTTAGTATTACCTTTGGAATTTTGGAGCAAGTGAGTTTAATATGGTCGTAAATTTTTTATGAAAATTTTCTTCTTTGTCGTAGAACTACAGCCATTCCCAGGCCTTCATTTCCTGCAAAAAGCACCTCCAACTGCCTCGGTCCATTGACCGCGTCCTCTAGTTTTGAAATCTGAGCAGCGTAGAACTGTCTTCGTCGACCGAGTCAGATCAGCGCTTCAGTTCTCGCAATGAATACTTTTTGGGTATCCATTATTCGTAAATACAATTCATGTGGTCTTACAATTGTTGAGATCTCCGGCTCGTCAAAAATTCCGTACAGCTCATAGTTGTATCGAATTCACCATTACTCCCCATCTAGTTTTGCCCAAATTATCAGCGTCGGGACTCGTCGTTCCTATCTATGCAGCTGGATGAATAGGGATAACCCTCGCATATTTCCAGGGAAGGGTAAATAGCTAGTTTTAAGGCAAGTACTGATAATGTGGCAAATTAGTACAATAGTTAAACTGAGCAAGGTTTTTAAAAAGATGTTTAGGATTTTATCATTGTTAGGTGCTTTGTTATTCTTCAGTTTCTTTGAAGTTTCTGTTAACTTGACTGCTTTAATCGTTTCAGACAGGTGAAGATTTGAGGCTTTTAGCAAGAGTTATCTCTGTGTTAATGCAACCCATATCTGTAGTAATGTTGCGGTGTACGTGAAAGGTATCAGTTAGAAGCTGAAATGGAAGTCAGTTACGGGAGCCTTTAAAAGTTTGATTCAGCTTCCAAACATTTCGAGCATTGTTTTTGAGCTTGTTTAGCATTGAGCTCCAATTTCCGTTGCACTAATTCTATATTCTTAATCGTTTAGCTACCGTTAAACTATTAACATTTGCTTGGTCTCTAATTCACTGCCACCTTTGCATGAAAGACTAACTCCTTTTTATCAGCTCATACGTGTCCAAATTTACCTCTATATTCTTATGCCAAATTATCTTTACAGCTGTGCTCCGTTTGACTGCTTTCCAAAGAATTTCAGAGAGCACCGCGCTAGTTACCTGCTTCAAATCAAGGACGTGAGGGAGACGGTTGTCCGTGAGGAGTGACAGCGCTCACCAAACGATTGTCAGCAGTCTTGGGTGAATTGCACGAAGGGAAGGTGGACTGCGTGCCTCCTACTGGATGTAAAACCTTGGCCAAATTAAGAGCAGTAAAGAATCACTTCTATCTGACCCAGCTTTTGGGCGGAAAAGAATGTTTTCGGTCTTACCTGCACAAGATTACTAAATCACGGTCCCCCAATTGTCAGATTTGTCCAGGAGAGGTAGACAATGCCTGCCATACATTTTCGCGTCTGGAAAATGGTACAGGCTGTTACGGGACCTCTACAGAGTGATAGGGGAGCTCACCTTGAATAGTATAGTCGTGCTGACGCTTGAATCGGTTGACAAATGAAACTAGGTGGCACATTATGTTCGGGCAGTCCTCAAAGGTAAAAGGGATTCATAGCTGCTGGAGACATTGGGGCTGAGGGGTCGTTTGTCTGGCAATTTTTTGACCCTTCTTCCCTCTCGCTAGAGCAAGGACATTCCAGCTTGAAGGCACTTCAAGGCGTAGCAAAACGAGACGAAGTAATGTATTAAATGGTTCCAGGCTGGGTTCTCAGGTTGACAGGGGAGGTGTTCAGTCAGTAGACCAGTCGCCTACAAGCATGGAAGTGCCATCTTCCGTATGTTAATGATATTCACCGCCCAATCACATAAAAAAATGAATTAATTTTATTCAGTTTGAAAATTTCTGTATCTATTTTATCAACTGTGGTCATGAAACCTGAACTACCTGGGCTCAAGCCAATTAGTTTTCTTATGTTAAAAGATCGTTTGATCATGTCTTTCAACAAACGTGCCACTTCTCATTGAAAATACAACAGTAAGTATGGGGAGGAAACAGCCTGCAAGAAACTTCGCTCAGAGATATTTGAGTTTCAATCGCTGAGATTACTTGCAAGATTGAACCAGCTCCTCGATGTGAGTAATATATAAGCTGATATAGTGAATGTAGACAAATGTTATGTTCAGTCATTAGGCTATAAAAAGTGCGGCCTTTCTCGTTGGAGCGCGAGAAGTTCCATTGTTGATGTAGAGCATTCAAGCACCATAGAGGAGATATCTGTCGTTGTTGATAATAAACCTTTTCAAATCGTTTTTAAAATGCATGAGTCTTTCATTTGTTAGCATAGCGCCCGGGAAATAGTAGGACTTAATTTTTACATTTATATCTTCAATCAAAACACCAATTCTTAGTACTTATTCGAAAAGATGTTAAATTTGGCATTCAGAGGAACTATAGGTGGGAAGAACTACTCCACCAGCTATTTTTTCTGTCTTATCTTTCTGATCAATTGTATAACTAAGATCAGATAACTTATCTTGCATTTTAATCGGGTGTCTGTTATTACAAAATCATCTATATTGTTTTTGATTATAAAATCGAATGTTACTATAGATTGATTTTTGATGCTTTGTTCATTTTAGTCTAGTATAAGATTTTATTGCAATTATTTATTCAGATTAAACTGTTCAGACCAGGATTTGCAATCCTTAAGAATTTTTACCAATTCTTGCGATATATCCACTAATATTACGGGAGAGAACAAATTTTCGTTCAAATAGGATGAATTTTGAGACGACATTGGCGATGGTTCAAACTTTAAAATAAAACTTTAAAGTTGATCATGGGGTGAATTTTGTGGAGCTTTCCAATTTACGAGGGTTCTTGTATTTGGTAATTGGATTCGCAAAGTTTTGCTCTTGATTTGCTTTTAAGGGTATGTGGGTATCATACAATACACTGTATATAACTTTATTTAACTTACTAACTAACAATCATCACGTATCGGCATGTACGTGGTCGGAATTGTGCATTGAATGGCGTCATTGACTGACTGTTGCTTCTCAACTCATGCGTTGTTGTCTAATTATTTCTGGCGGTGAGTCCATAACATCGAAATCTTGTAGCGGTGAGCTGCTACGTCCCCACAGTACTCCCTCCTGAGTCATCTTGTTCACGATATGACGTTTAGCTGGTGGATATGTGCGCATGATGCTTGGTGGCGGTGGATTGATTGGTACCCAGGGCTTGGGCAATCGCAGCACGGTGGATCGGGATTCACAGTTCGGATACTGCCATGTGGTCGTTGCAGCAGTGGGTTGGCAAATTTCGGGGTAGCCGTTCACATTTGAGACTTTTTCGAGGAATGCGGGTTTCAATCGCTTGGAGGAGACGTTTATTGAGCGCTCGTTTACGTCAATTTTGTATGGTACTTCTGATAATCGATTTAGTACTTTATGAGGGCCAGTAGATGGTTGCGATAGAGCTCTACGTACGATGTCCACTCGAAGGAAGACGTGTGAGCAATTGCTTAAGTTTTTGTGGCGAAATGTTGATGTTTTGCTGTGTGTTGGCGTGTGTCAAAGTTCTTGCATCGTTTGACGGAGGTAATTTAAAAACGTGTGAGGACTTATTGTTTCATTGCTGAGTATGGAAAATTCAGCTGGAAGCGTAAGCGTTGTCCGGTATACCATTCCTGTCAAGGATGTACCAATGTCTATTTTCACTGTGTTTCAAAGGCCCAACAATAATGTCGGAAGTATGTCAACCCAGGCTGAGTTCGTTTTCATGGCACATGATAGCTTGTTTCAAGGATTGATGCCATCGTTCAATCGCCCCATTAGGCGGGGGGTGGTATGGTGATGTTCTTGTGCGTTCGAAGCCGATGAGGTTAGCTGAAGCTGTGAAAAATGACGACTCAAACTGTGTGCCTTGGTCCATAATTACGGTCTGTGGGGCTCCAAATCGTGCCACCCAATTGTTGAAAAGCGCTTTGGTGACTGATTCGGCCGTTTGATCGCTAAGCGGAACTGCCTCGGGCCAACGTGAAAATCGATCCATAATAGTGAGGACGTATTTGAATCCCTGGCAAGGAGTAAGTGGTCCTACTATGTCAAGGTGGACGTGCTGGAACTGCAAAATGCTGAGGTGAATTTCTTTGATGTCGGCCTACTTTGGAGCGCTGGCATGGCATGCTGTTTCATGTCCATTGGTGTGTATCTTTTTGCATGCAGGACCAGATAAAACTTCGGGAAACAGCTTTGTATGTAGCGCGGCCACTAGGGTGTGATGGCTGATGGAACGCATTGAATATTTTTTTTGCAGGGAAACTGGTACGAAAGGGCGAGTTCTTCATTTCGATGTATTGCAGTATAGCTCAGATTCATCATTGTCTGCGATGAGTTTTAATTGAAGGGATGACGTGTTGTACCTGAATAGGGTTTAGAGCTCTTCGTCTGAGTTCTGATGATGTATTAATTTATCAACTCTAAGGGACACGGGCATTGATATGGTCTCGACATGTGACAAGGCGTCTGCAACACAGTTTTTACTACCAGCGATATGTCTTATGTCCGTTGAGAACAGAAAGGTGCAGTCAAGGTGTTGCCTTGTCGGGTTTTTGTGAGAACGCATAGACGAGCGGCTCATGATCCGTGTACATTATGAAGTCGGTGCCTTCTAGCGCGCTGCAAAAATGAGAAATACTGCTGTAAATATCTAACAGTTTGCGGTCATACGCGCTGTATCTTCTTTCTTTGATAGAGACCCTATGAGAGCCGTTTGTCATTTTTACGTTGTTCCAGGCCGGCTCCAATAGCCTTTTCAGATGCATCTGATACCAGCCTTGTAGATTTTCCTTGTGTACGAGTAAAGCTGGATATGACAAATACTTCTTGCAGTCCACGAACGCTTTGCCGGTTTTTGGGGTCCATTGAATCGGTTGCTTATCATTGTTTTTAGTCTGCGACTTAAATTTGCACTGGATTTTTACGAAACGTCGAGAGAAGTTTAATGTTCCCAAAAACCTTCGAAGTTGGAGCACGTTTACGAGTTTCGGGTATGTGTGGATTGCGGTTACTCGTGATGGGGGCTTTGAGATTACTTGCTTGTTTATTATATGTCCTAGATACTCGATGCTTGCTACGCCAAAAACACATTTTTCAGGATTTAAAATGATTCCATACTTGCTTAATCTTTCGAAAAATAAGCGAAGATGTTGTAAATTTTGCTCTTGTGAGTCAGACGCAACAAGAATGCCATCTACGTAGCACGTGCAAAACTCGAGATTTTTAAAATTTCATCCATAAGTCTTTGGTAAGAGTGTGCCGCGTTCCTCAACCCGAACGGCATTGCCGTAAATCCATATAATCCAAATGGCGTTGCTACGATGTTCCGCATTGGGTACCGATCGGGTTGAGTTTTTGAATTCAACCAGCGATAATCGCCGTATGGGTGCCACGTGCCATCGTTGTTTTGTGCTAAGTGGAGTGGGCTGGCCCGTAGGCTACAAAGAGGGCAACAAAACCCTATTCTGATTAAGACTTTGCTATTTTTAGCTTTTCGGGAGTAAGCCTACGTGGACGATCGGCTATGGGTGATCCAGTTGTAACTATGTAGTGTTGGACTTTATGAGTTATGACTTTGCGCGTTTTGCATGAGTTTGTGATTTCCGGGAAGTCTCTTAATAAGGCGTGGAATACCGAATCTTTGTTTACGGTGAACACCGTTGCGCAGCTAGATTGGCTTATTTGTTCTTTTGTTGATTGTCCAGTTGGATCGAGTAGTTTTTTGTTTTTAAGGTCTACAATTATCCCAAAAAGCTTGAGAAAATCGGCGCCTAGTTTTGGCCGAGGCCGAACGGGAATGGCTACTGGGGATGGCTTCCGCTTTCTTTCCCTGTTATGAACAGTGTTCTCATTTCTGATTCATTTTACACTAACTTTTAGATATTATTTGCATAGAATACGATGGCAAAAAGATAAAGGTTAATCATCAAGCAGGTTTTTCACAATAAAGTCATTTGCAATCAGCTGGAATTTGTCTGCACAGCTCAGAAGTCGTTGCACAAATATTGCTTTCAATCATCTTGAGCTGTAGGGTTTATGTTGCATTCAAAATTAATTTATTAGTTATTCCCGATAGAAATGGTTGACTAAAATGTACCGTCCATTGAAAAAATGTAGTATACTGATGGCTTATATCATGGACGGTCAAAAGTTTCTGTGTTCTCCATCAAATCCATGAAGTGATGTCTTTTACATCACTTCATGGATTTGGATGGAGGGCAAAGATATGGTATATTTCGTAAAAAAGTGCATAAAATTTGATCACTTGACGTCAATGTACCATATTACTACACAGTCCTCCAAACAATCACAATTTTGTGCTGATATAGTCCGATACGTTCTCATTTGCTTGAAACCTCAATTATGCTGAAAAATCGGATTGAAAGTTGATTTTTTTTAGTTTTGCCAGTAAAGATCCTTTGCCGTTATTTAGTTTCCATGTCCTTCAATAAGACAATAGAAAGAAAGTCGTATCATTTACCGAAAATAATTATTTTCAAAAGCTAAGCGTGAACAAACTTGGGAAAAGCAAGAGAAAAATATACGGGTCGAACTGATAACCTTCTCTCCTTCGAAGCCGGTTAAAAATATGCAAGTAATTACTTGGCGCTATATATAAAAAAAAACATGTACCACTTTTTGCATGTAATGTACCTATGTCCTAAGAATGAATTTTGTTCTGAAATTAAGGGTTAAACCTTACCAGTAAAATATTTAGTAAAAAAGTACCATTACCTTCCAAAATCATGATGACCGAGTCATCATTTTCAGTTCTTGAGAATATAATACACACAAATTTTCATGCACCCATCAGATGCACCGGATGCTTTGATGAAGATGTAATCCTAAAATAGGTAATGGCACTTATGCTGGGTAAGTCTCTAATAGCACATAAAATGCAGAGACTGTGATAAAAGACTCTTCTGGTGAATGAATCCTTGTAGATATCATATGACATGATGAGTAAGGCGAAGAAGTACCAACATTTTGCATCGTACATTTCACAGCATTGTGGTGAATGTCTTCGTGGTTAACAGGATCTTGCTTAATACTAATGATGATGAAATGCAATTCCTACAGTATTGAATTTCTACAGAATTTGCGCGCATTACAAATCAAATATAATCTGATATAAACTTGTGGAGAAGCTGTAGATAAAGTTAGATTCGAATCAGGTTGGTTAGTTATCCGTGGAAATTTAATATAGTGAAAACTGGCAAAGGCATAAGTAATTGAACCAAATTTGGTTAAATAGAGCCAGTGCACAATGACTTTAGGAGACAGATTGTAGATATAAGCTTGCCTGAGTTCACACCTTAATTAGTAAGTGCAATTAATTCACGAGAATTTCACACGTTTGCCAAGGAAGGTGCTTTTCTTTGAAATTCAATTACTACCATGATTTGAATATTTACTTTGAAACTGCAGAAATTGTATACCCACGATGAAGGACAAAAACATATTTAGCTGTGAATGACAAACAATTTTCTGCCAATCCAATTTTTACTACAAACAAATTCAATTGATTTTCCATCCAGGGAGATATACACACATCAATGCTACCCATCCTTTGACTGTCTGCACTTCTTTCACAAAATCACAAAATTTATGGATATTGCTACAAACTCCCCAGCCCCGAGGATTATCTAAAGTGCCAATTGCATTATACTTGCCAACTTTTATCGAAAATCAATGTGAAGAAAAATGTACTTGAAAACTACTTACGTGTATAAAACAGCAAATCGAGTGATATAAAGATTTTTCTCCGTCTCCCGATCCCACGTCGCAACACACTGAGTAAATAAATCAACGCCAAATCGCAGAGGCTTCTGTTGTGTGGTAAGAACGAGAAATTCAGGAATATCTACGAAATATTTGGTAACACGAAATTCGCATTAGTGCACGTTCAATGAATCGGGGTTAATAAATAATTGTGCAATTTGTAAATATTACAGTGTCTTATTTGCTTTTGTTCGGAGTGTTTGGTCTATAAATTACCTGATATGAGAGCAACCATCCATATGAATGCGACAGAAGCCATTGCACGACCAATTGTTGTCCTGTAGCGCAAAGGAAAACAAATGGCATACCACCGATCAACTGAGATGAAGGTTAGTGTTAGAACTGAGACGGTTACTGACACAGTCTGAAAAGAAAATATAACACATTTAGTAGTTTGAAACATCTATTGTAAGTAAATGAAATATAAATATAAAAAATTATAGCCAATTTAATCAAATATTTGCCACACTATGTCAAAAAGTCAATAAACTTTTAAATAATAAATTAGATAAAGAGAACAAGGTCTAAATTTCTCGTTCAATGTTATCCCACTGTAGCTCTGTATTTTCCTTAAATGAATATTATGTTACATTATTGCTTAGTTAATATCAAAGCCATAAAAAAGATGGATGGTTATTTTTATTCATATGTGAGTGATATGACTTTCTTGCAGCTAGAGCATCCACACACTCAAGTGCCTCTCTGGTTGCTCTCGTAAAAATTCCACTCCTCTTATACTTTGACCCCCCGAATTGTGTACAAAAACTCAATTATTAAGTGCTAATACACGGCCAGATTTGGTCCGGGCGGACCACCGGATTTGGTCCGCTCCGTACCAAATCCGGTCGTCTGGAGAGCAGTCCACGCACCGAAATTGAGTCCGATCGAGTTCGATGGATTTTCCACCGGACCAAATCCGACTCGGTTCGCCCCGGACCAAATCTGCGTGTGTAGACAGAACGACCGGACCGGACCCAATAGAACGACCGGATCGGACCGGTTTCAGGAATAATCTTTGATAGGAGCTGTGATGATATGCTGGTACTGAATTTCAATTCCCTCAATTCTCTGCCTGTCGCAAGATATTTTAGCGTTGCAACCAATCTTTCTTCAGCACTCACTGCACGTCTTATCACAGTATCTTTTTTCGTGATGTGTGGCTACAGTTCTATGAAACACTCCTGGCTTATTCGCAGATAAATGGGAAAATCCTCTTCATCGAGCTCTTTTATTAGTCTCATATGACTGAATAGGCAACATTCATCAAGTAAAATTTCGCCCATTCTTTCCTTTTCCTCTTTTTAATTCGTAGCGGTAGCGATGTAGCAACAATTACTGCTGCCGCAATAGCGATTTTATGTTTGTTGGACATAATCGATGCCACTTCCTGTGCCATCTTCGCGCACCAAAAACTGAAGAACGACTGGCCGGTCCGATCGTGTGTTGCAAAAGAGCGGACCAAACCTCAGTAGGTCCAGCCGGACCAAATCCGGTCGTCTGTTACGGCTTTATGATTAGAAACATATGATTCGCGAAAATTCAACAGATGATGGGAAACATCTTGTCAAGTTGAATTTGAAATCGCACGCAGAACAATTTTTTAGGATAAATTGAGTTGAGTGCAGCGCAAAAATGTTGTTAAAGTAACAATAAATTAAACTGAAAAGTTTGACAGTGATCGCGAGTGTTGCTGTGTCGGGAAAAGAAAGATGAAGTCATGTGTGTGTGTGGGATCGTAAAAACAGCTATCGAAAGCATGCCAAGGACGTATTGATCGTGAGGTAAGTCATGTTGAAGTTTTTATTTTGTTCAGAATTAGAATTGCCGTACTAAAAATCGATTTAGTTCTAGACCCGATATTCTGTAGGAGACGTCACGTCAAACTTATTTGAAATTCGAACAACAGCTAATAACATGCCAACTTCATACGTCGCGAAATCCTTCAACTCTCTCCATGTATTTCGTATCCATTCTCTCTGACATCTATGGTTAATAGCAATTTATGTAAGTAATCTCTCCAAAGAATGCAAGAATGCAGACATAAACAATATCTCAGCGGACCAAATAAACGTGAAGATAATCAACCCATTAATGCCCAGTTTTCTTAAAAAAAGTAAGGTCAAAACAAAACAGATAGAGTAGGGAGATGTATGCTCCTATCAGTAGAGTTTAGTACTCAACGCATGAAAAGTGGGCACTTCGTCATGCAACTAATGAGTAGATTCAAGAAGGGCTTAGATGATATATAGAGAGTAAGTCCAAGCAAGCTTCCTCAGAAACTGTTAAGGCTACAAAGCTTAAACTTTGTGAAAAGCGAGTTCAAGTTAAGCAGTCGTCGAAGTAGCACGGATCGAGCGGCATACGATTTTCAAAGGATTTCTATGTAAATTGGAAATTTGGAAGAATTTCTGAGGAATTTTGGAGAAAAAAGGCATTTTTTTTAAATTGTGGAAAGAGAAAAGGAGGTAAAGCGCCTGGGCTTGGCGGGTAGAGTTAGCACGAGTAGGAGAACAAGTGGAGTGATAGGAGTGGATAGAAGAAGTTGAATTCAAATTGGAGTATTTGAACAAAACAAAAATAATAAAAGGTTATTATTGAGGCTTTTTTAAGTGTTATTATTATTTTTCTTTACAATACAATTATTTTGCTATTTAGTCTTTTAATCAATAGGCGATAAGGGTTACAGTCTTTTTTTAATTTTTTTTCATTTTTTAACGACAGTATTCCAAGTTCTATCTTTGAATCTGTGGGTATGGGGGGAAAATAACGAGTATGGGGAGCTTTCCGCTGCTAAATCAAGCTTCATGCGGAAAGCAAGGAAAACTTGCAGCGTTTCTGGTAGAAGTTGGGGGGGCATGAAGGAGGAATTTATTCTGGACTTGCTTGCTAGAAGTTTCCAGTGACATGGACGATGGTTAAAGTTCCACGGACGGTAGTGACGTACACGAGGCTATCGTGAAGCCAAAGGCAAGAAAAAGGCCAATAGGGTCTCGGAATTTTCTCCAGCTCAAAAAGGTAGCAAAAATAGCTTCTAGCAGTTTCCCGGCAACCATACGCCTTGAGCGTAATCAAAGGAAATCGAAGCCCCAGCAGCCAAGCGTGGCTGCTACTAAAAAAGAGAGGATGCCTTCAGTAGTATGCTATCGGCTTGACCTGAAGACTTTCAGGGATAGCATTAAAAGGGCATGCACACGAAACTCCGCAAAGGAGCCAAAGTTCAACGTGACGATGAATAGCTCCTCATGAATTTCGCTCCACCCTAAAATGGCTGAGGATCATACGAGTCTTTTTAATATTCTGAAGTGTGCGAAAGTGGCTTGCTATACTTATACTCTTCCAGAAAAGAGGAAATTGACTCTTCTTCTCAAAAGCGTGTACAGTTCATTAGACAAGAACGATGTCATGGCTGAGCTGAAGGAACATCTCGGAGAAGATATCCTATCAGCAAAAAGGTTCTCCACTATAACCGCTAGGAGAGAAAAAGGACAATCTCTTCTTGAAGCAAAGAAAGCGATGGATATAAAGTTTCTATTGTATTAGCAGATACAATGGGAACGCTTGCAGAAAAATTGCACTTCTCAGTGCTTCAATTGCCAAAGTTTTGGCCACGTTGCTTCTAACTGTGGACTTGAAGTTAGATGCGTAAAATGCGACAAGCAACATAAGTCCATTGAATGTCCAATCTTGAAGGACGAGAAAAAAGACGAGATTTTTTGTGTGAACTGCAATGCTTGGCGACACCCTGCAAGTTTCAGAGGTTTTCTTAAAGCAAAAGAAGTTGAAGAGAGGAGGAAGAATCTCCAGAAGAAAAGATAGGAAAGGAGGGATTCAAAACACGTTCTTTGTGAAGGGGTCTCGTACTGTACACTTTTGCAAGGTGCAAGGAAGCCTCCCCATACACGGCAAGCCAGACAGCAACCATTGTAGTCGCAAATTGACCGAAATACGGTTTTAAGTACTGACTGCCAACAATTTTTCGGGCGTGACTTGATCACACTCATTCGAAAGGTGGACTCTTGCATCCCCCACCATAAAAAATAACTCACTAATCCTAGTGAGAAAAAAGCTGCGTACTTAATATTTGCCTTTAAACTATGTTGATAAGTTCCATTTAACTCTCCATCCTCAACATATGTTCACTAGCTTGACGCTATAAAAGGAATTTTGTTCAAGAATACTTGAATGCCCATGGACTAGACTTCTTGTTTATATCATTAACAAGGCTCAAAGAAAGATACAGAGTGCATCTGGGAAAATACAAGATCATCTAGCGTGATGATCCAGAGGGAATTCTTGGAGTTACTATGACCCACGAAGATCACCTGAAAGTCCAAAGGCGCTGTCTTCCTAGTCTGATATAAATAATAAACTCCATGCTGGGAGGGTGCACCTTTGTGTTCGTGGGGATCTATGTTTGATATGGATATTTGGTGAGAGAACTCATTGACGACTTGGAAATAGTGCTTTATCTATGCAAAAAGTTGGATTGGGAGGTGATTTTAATGCAAAGTATCCCTCATGGGACAATGTTGCATCTAATGGCTATGCAACAGGTATCTCTAACTGGGTTCAATCAAATTTGAATTTCATACTGATTGCCCCGAAAGAGCCTACCCTCCGTCGAAGCTTGTCGATTATTGACTTTTTTATCGTGCCTGTCAATCTAGTAAATCCCTCCCACAGTTGGAGGGATTTCAAGTGTGGGGTTCTTGACGCCGGGTCTGAGTATCTTTTGGTTGAGCTGACTTTTGTTTTTTTTTTTGTGGTAGGGAGGTGAAGGCATTTACGCCAGCCGAGTCTGGCAGTGTGGGACTCCCATGGAGGATACCCTTGGACTACCCACTAAACACCTCCCCTGTCAATCTGAGAACCTAGCTTGGAACCGTTTGACACATTACTTCGGGCCAGGTCTCGTTTTGTTACGCCGTGGGGCGCCTTCAAGCTGGGGAGTCCCTTTCCTAGTGGGAGGGGAGAGGGGAAGAGGAAATGCCAGAAGAGCGATCCCCCAGCCGCAGCACCTCCAGCTGCTGCGAGTCCCTTTTATCTTTTAGGACTGCCCGAGCATAATGTGCCACCTGGTTTCATTTGTCAACCGATTCGAGCATCACCGCAACTATATTATCCGGGGTGAGCTCTCCCGTCTCCCTGTAGAGTTCCCTTCGCAGCCTGGCCCATTTGGTACACGCAAAAAATGTGTGACAGGCATTGTCCTCCTCTCCTGGGCAAAACCGACAATCGGGAGACCGTGACTAACCGATCTTGTGCAGGTAAGACTGAAAACACCCGTGCCCGCTCAAAAGCTGGGTCAGATAGAAGTCAGTCTCACCATGCCTTCGATTTAGCCACGGTGTCACATCCGGGATGAGGCGCGCAGTCCACCTTCCCTTCGTGCCTCGTGGATAACCATCTCCCTCGCATCCTCGTTTCGGCGCAGATAAATAGCGCGGCGCTCTCTAGCAAGAAGGGCGACAGGTATCACGCCTGCAATCACTCTCACCGACGAGTCGGAGACTGTTGGATACGAAGATGCAATTCTCAGTGCTCCTCTTCTCTGTACCTGTGCCAATCGTTTTCGGTATACCTCCTTGCTGAGAGCGTCGCCCCATACCTCTGCTCCGTACAGTAGCACTGACCCTACAGCACTCATCAAGAGGCGTCTTCTTGATGGGCTGGGTCCCCCTACGTTGGCCATAAGTCGACTCAGGGCCGATATTCCTGGAGCAGCCTTCTCAGCCGTTGCCCTGATTGGCTCAGAGAAACTCATCTTCGAGTCGATCAGTAGCCCCAGGTACTTCACCGCTGGCTTCGATTCGATTTGTATGTCTCCAATACTGATCATCCTTACTCTAGGGATTTTTTGTCAAGATAACCACTTCGGTTTTCTCCAGTGCTAAACTGAGCCCGCGAGCAGTCATCCAGTCCCTCACTCGGCGCATGAGTATACCTAGCCTAAGTTGCGCTTGTTCAACGGTGCGTCCGGCAACCAGAGCCGCAACATCCTCCGCATAGCCGACCAAGCGCGACTCATCTGGCATCTCTAGTCTCAGTAGCCCGTCGTAAGTCACGTTCCACAGGTCCGGACCAAGGATAGATCCCTGGGCAACACCCGATGTAATTTCCATCCTTCGTTGGCCCTGTGTCGTGTCGTAGAGCAGGCTTCGGTCCTTTAGGTAGTTCCTCAAAAGCCGCATTAGATATTCTGGAACTTGAAAAAAGTTTTCCAGCGTGTCCAGAATATCCACCCATCTAGCGGAGTTGAAGGCATTCCTGACGTCGAGTGTCACCAACAAGACGATCCGTCGCTTGGTGCGACTATATGCCTCTGCCTTTTGGACCGCGTTCACCACCTCTGCAATCGCATCAATGGTAGAACGTCCTGCTCTAAAGCCGTACTGCCGAGGAAATAGGTCACCAGCAGCACGAATCGCGTCAGTGAGTCTTCCCTTGATGAGTTTCTCTAGCACTTTCCCAGCCGTGTCTAGCATGCATAACGGGTGGTATGCAGACGGCGATTCGGGATTTCCCTTCCCCTTGCTGACCAGCACGAGCCTCACCACCTTCTATCGTACCGGGAAAACCCCGTCCCGTAGGCAAGCGTTGAATGTGCTGAGCAGCAAGTCAGGACAATGGTGATAGACGAGCTGCAAAACCTCAGCTGGAACACCATCTGGACCTGGAGCCTTCCTTGCTTTCAGAGAGAGGACTGCCTCCTCCAGTTCCAGCTGTGTGAAGAGTGGGCACTCGACCGCTGTTTCATCACGGACTGCGTCAACACGGAAGGGATGGGCGGGGAAGAGTCCCCGCACTATCGCGTCCAAGGCTTCCGTAGGGCACCAAGTTTCCCCATGACCAGCTTGTAGCCAAGGCCCCACGGATCCCTATTTACATCGTCCACGAGGTCTTGCCAGCATCGGGCCTTGCTCTTGTTAATAAGCCTGCGAAGATATTTCCTGCCGGACCTGTATGCTGCTAGCCTAGTGTCTGCCTCCTCCCGTGTTCGCGCCCGCTGGGCCTCTCGCCGAAGTTTGTGACACTCGCTTCTTTGTTCGGCGATCTCGTTTGACCACCAGTATACTGGAGGCTTACCGTGTCGGGGTCTCCGACGGGGCATGGAAGACTCGCAAGCAGCTATGATGGTACTCATAGTTGAGTTCACCAAGTCTTCGGCTGTAGGCCCTCCACTCCCTGGCGGAGCTCCCAGCAACGGTGCGCCTGCCGTAAGCGCGTCAGCAAACCTCTCAACGTCCATCCTCCCAGTCCTCCATCCGAGGATCGAAGTTTGGGCATATGCACGCAGAGTGGCACCGTCGTGAATCTCAACAGCTATATACTGGTGATCACTAGCCGAGTAGTCCTCTAGTACTCGCCAGTTGTGTATTCTAGGTACCAGGGACTCCGAAGCGAGTGTCACATCGGGTATGGTTCCTACGCAACCCCAGCGGCGGAAAGTAGGGGTGTTACCAGTATTTAGGACAAAAAGCGTTGTTCTGGCCGCCATGTCCAAGATTTGCTTTCCCCTTGGGTGGGATTGTGGCATACCCCATTCAATGGCTCTAGCGTTGAAGTCTCCCCCGACCAGCATGTGGCCCTCTGTGTTCGAGACAGCGTCCTCCAGGGCATCGAGTTTGGTTCGAAAAGATCGCATTGCCTCGTTAGGCGTCAGATAAACACTTAAATATGTTATCCCTGAACACCGCACCCACACAAAACCATCCCCGCGTCCATGGCCCTGCACCTGAAGGCGGGCGCTGTCTCGAACCCAGATGGCCGAGGTACTAGATTTGTCAGGGTACCACGCTTGCGAGTCCTTGTTATGATGTTGCTCGCTCAGCAACAGGAGGTCAGCTTTCTTATCCCTCGCAAACTGCTCAAGTAGGTACTGGGCGTTTGTGCTTCGGTGCGAATTGACCTGCAGGATACGGATCATTTGAGTATCGATTTGGCTTTAGTTAGGGCCTCCTTGAAAACCCAGCATCTCCCTGTCCCCGGCTCATGTTTGAGGTCGCCGGGTGCCAGCTTAGCATCCTTGCAAAGAATGCATTTTGCCTCGTTCGTGCACTCCTTCCTTTTGTGCCCCGTTTCACCACATTTGTAGCACAGAGATCTCCTGTCGGGTCCCCTACAGCCATACGCGGTGTGTCCGTATTCGAAGCATCTGAAGCAGCGGATAGGGATCGCTCTTCTCCGTATCCTGCAGATCACCCAACCTATTGGCTGGGCGTCTTTATCAGCTAGTTCGACAATAGCCATGCGTTGCCCCCTTGTGTTTTCACGTGTCAATCTTGCCGTGACTTCACTTCAGCTGGGGAACTCCCTCCTAATGGCATCCTCTACTTCAGCTTTGTCCGTGATGCAGTCGAGGTCCCTGATTTCCAGGGTGGCCATTGGTTCGAGCGAGGCAACTGTTGCCGCATCTCCAAGAACCTTTCGAACCGCGTCACAAAATGCATCTTTGTTTGTGGCCTCTGGCCCAAATTCCACCAGCAGGCCACCGGTCCGGGTTGGTCGAACTGCTTTGATGGCAGTTTTGGTGTCGTCTGGCTTGACCGCTCCTTTAATTTCACGGAGGACATCTGCGTAGGTTCAGCCCTTAGTGGGATTAATAAGCAGTGCCTCTCGCAAGGGTTTGCGCCGCGGTTTGCTTTTTGTTTTCTGCGGTATATCGGGGGGTTCTTTGTTTTTTTCGTGGTTGGGCTCTTTGTCTGTTTTTTCTAGGAGTAGTTTTTTGGCCGCTTTTTTTGCTGCCTTGTTTCGCACCACATGAAACTCCTCGCCTGGAGTGTCAACTTCGTTTATGGTCTCGTCCTTCCTCCTTTTCTCACGGTCGCCTTGAATTGGGCTACCGGCCATTCTTTGCTGCTGCTAGGACCCACTGATGCCTCGAGGAAGAGCGTGTTTTTTTGGTGCTTTTCGGTTGCAAGCCACCTCCTTCCTGTAGTGCGTTATGCGGCCAAAAAGCTCCTCCAGTTCAAGAATGCCATTCTTGACACTCTTGCCTATGTTTTTCTGCACTTCGCAGGCAGCCCTCAGTCGTTTGACGATAGTCCCCACTTTCCGAGTAAGCCGCTCCTCTTCGGCGCAGTCAAGGGCGACTGTGTTATTTGGCGCCACCTCTTGGGAGAGGCCCCCGTTTCCTAGCCCTTTTGCTTCTATCGCTTGGGTCGCGTTTGAAGTGGCGTCGGCCAACGGCAAAACTTCTCCCTCCCCCAGTCTTACACTGGCCTCTGTTGGTGTCGCAGCTTGATCCGGATTGTGTACGTCTTGCACTGGACGCTCCGGGGTGCGCATAGTCCTTCTACTGCGCCAGGTTGCACAACGCACTCTGCCTTCTTTCGTTCGTTAGTCCGTCTGTGGTCTGTCTCCGATGATTTAACCTGTGACGTTGACTTTGACAGTGTTTCTGGGGTTTGCTGCCTCCCCCTGCAATTGGTGACTTGTTTTATCGGTGTTCTTGCCAACAGCGATTTTTGCCTGAAAGGATTCTCCGAGCTAGCGTCCTGTTTGCTTGTAGTTATATCTGTTACAGAAGCCAAGTTCACCACTTCTATAACATTGCAGTCGCTGGATGACGTCGGCCGGGAGCCTGCTCGCTCACTACCCTCTGCCGCCGGTACTGGGGATCCGACCCCCTGCACCGTAATTTGGTTTCCCTTGTGGACCTGCATGATTTGGTTTTCTGTCTGGGTTTCCGTTCCCATAGCATTTTACCTACTGCCAGGATATATGGATAATTGATGACGCCATATATTTCGTCATGTCACAGTGAAGATCATTGACACTCTGGTATTTGTCCTGAGACTCTCCCTTCACTGCTGACCATTGTCCGTGGCTGCTTATTGGTTATTCGCAGCGAACCTTTCGAGAAAGGTCTTCCCCTATCCGCAACCCTGGGGACGCGTTTGGTTCCCCGGTCTGAGGGCACTATCGATAAATCGATAACCAAAGAGCTGACCTTAAGGGTGAAAAAGGTTGTGAAAGTTGAAGTTGGAGATCCTCAACTTTTTATTCCACAGAAAAAAATTGATTGGGCCGCAGTTAGTGCTGACCTTGATGGACGATTGAAGAGGATTCCGATCAATAGATCGAAAAATCTTTCTATTCGTGAAATTAATGAGGGAGTTTGCTGAATAAATTCAAAAATCTCTATTAAGAAAAATTACAAATTACGTTTATCGATTTTGACCAGAAGATATCTTAGAGCTTCATCGTGGACGTAGTCGGTTTAGAAAGCTACCCGCAAAAATCTACCACTGCAATTTAAATATGCTCAAATGGGAGTATGAAGGAAAACAAAGTGGGAGTAGCGAGGAGAGTAACGGATAACCGCTCAATGGATGCAGCAAACGAGTAGTTTTAACGTAGTCTTCAGGAAATGATGTATTTAATTTTAAGAAACTCAATTTTCAAAGGTGCAGTTGTTACAGCAAATGTATTTCATACCAAACTTCTTTTTAATATCTATTAACGTTTGATAACATTACGTGTAAAAATTTAAAATTTTTTTTTTTTAAGTTAATATTGTAATCTAAGTAAAGTAAATTATTATTGAACTCGGAGAAAAGCCCGAAGACACAACCTGCACGAATATTGTAAGGTTAAGTTATTTATGAAAAATGAAAAATTAGAAAAACAAGTTGAAGTAGCAGGAGGATGCTCCTGTCAAAAGGATATTGTAAAACAATTAGTAAATCAAACGATATATTCTGCATATCAAAACTTAACTAATACTATATACAGGTTCCATAAATTGAGTTCGAATAATTATTATGGTTATTTTGATTTTGAACTCGCCACCATTTTGTTTCGTGTTTTGACCTCGTCGCTTGATTAGTCATGTTAACACATCAATATTAAAAAACCATTTCTAAAATGTTTTTCAAAATTCCTACATATTTGTAGTGTCTAGGTCCGTTGAAAGCGTGTATCTCCCTAGTATCACGTGTTAATGTTGGGATTGTTAAATATTCAATCGGCTGTAACTTAGCTGTTTATTGTTCAATTATTGAGAAATTTTCGAACCATATACAATTACTTTCAGAAAATTTAAATTATAAATTTTGGAAAATTTAAGGGTCCCATCTTGATTTTATAGGCAAAAAAGCAAATTTATAAAATATACTATTATTAACAAAGTTGATCGAATTTCGACTTCTAAGGTATTTGTTGCCCCTGTGAAGGAAAACTTTTCAGTTTAAGTACTGTTTTGAAAAGCTCTCATTAAGAACTTTCAGTTGATATTCAAATCGGCTACCGTTGATGAAATTTTTTTAGCGGCCTCTCCCCTGTACTCATCATCGGTTCATGGTCAATTTTTGCGAATCCTAGAATGGTTACAAAGCCCTTTTGCTAGGAGCTCTCTCCTGCCTCCACAAATTTTTTCACTCATGAGTATTAATTGTAGGTACTCATCTTCAGTCATTCATTAAATTGAATCAAGTGTTCAAAGCATGCACCTTAAACGTTGAAGTTGGGGAAAAATAACTCAAAATTATTCAATCTTCGCATTTAAAACAGCCACGTTTTTGCTTGACGATTACTAATACCACTTGCTGAGCCAATTCTTAATGATATTCATGATACCTATCATTCCCGAAATTTTCATGCAAATCTTAGCAGAGCGGTAGTGTCAAAGTCGTATGTTTCCATAGGAATACAGCGCATATTGTTCCATAGTAATACAGGAAAATTAAAATCGCTCTCACTTTATTAAATACCATTCGATCTTTATGAAACTTTCAGGGCAGATCAACCTTATAAATAGTCATCTGTGTACTGAATTATATTACATTTTAGGGCACCGTTAAGATTTTATTCAAGAAAACATAAAATCGATGAATCATACTATTACTAACAAAGTTGAGTGAATTTCGACTTCTCATGTATTTGTTGTTGTTGTACTTATAAAGGGTTGCATTCATGTTTTTTTCAGATTTTTCGGGTGGAAGGTGTTCAATCGCGAGAGAGGGAGACACAAAATTTTCGTACATTTCCCCTTCCCCTGTACCCGTCAAAGCCTTAAAGACCTTATAAATTTCTTTTCGAGTTGAAATTTTGAAGAGGGCGTCACTACGCACCTGCTTACAAAATCTTATGTTTCTAGCTTTTACAGTTTGCGCGAAAAAGTGGTGTGACACACGGACGGACGGACGGACGGACAGACAGGACGTGATTTTAGTAGGGTATTGTAAAATGATTTTAGAATACCCTGAAAAGGACTTGATGATGTGAATCTATACCAACAAATAGGAAAAAAAACCAAAAAAATACTGACTCTTTCCTCATTGATCTCCGAGCGTTCGATGAAGACAAAAAAATAGTGTGGGGGCACTGGTATTTAAATTTTAAATTAATTTGAAAACTCAATCAATCAAAAAATCAAGGAACACGCAACGGCTACTTATCACATTCTCCGATTCGTCTTTATGGCTTACTTGCAGAAAAGAAAACTTTAATTACGGGACCTGGCCCTCTTCACAACCCAACAAAATAGTTTATTTGTTTTTTATTTTTAAGGGAAGAATCACTCTTGGCACTCTATTTTACTAGAATTAATACATTCGACCTCAAACTCGCACCAACTTTATTCCTGGAGTCCAAAAACCAAAAACTCTTCTCCCTCACTCGTATTTGCACATTTGCACAACTAATGCAGTTTCTGGTTTTTTATTTCACAACTAATGTAGTTTCTTTTGCCCTTCCTCACATTAAAACTTTCGCCACTCAAATTCGCAATTAATTCATTCACTTTCTTCTTCCGTCACCAAGAAAATCAATCCCATATAATTCAAATTCAGATCTCTATATCTTTTTCCAACTTAAAAATTAACACACTTCAATCTTTATCCTCTAATGTTCCAAAATTGAAAAATCAGTTCACTAACTTTCTACTGAAATTTCAAAATCCAAAAATTCACTTCACCGAACTTTCGTTAAAAGCAATTCCTCTTCTTTCCGTAAAATACTGCCGCATCTGAATAATGTAATCGAAGTTCATTACACTTCCGATTCCGCTACCCACACATATTTTCCATATCGACAAACGCAACAATTTCCATTTTGCATATATGGCGATTAGCATTACCATGGAAGCGTTCGGTTGGATGCAATTTGTCATATATATATATACGGAAACAATTGCCTTTGCCGATATTCCTAAAAGAGTGCTTTCCTGCGTTCGGGGAACTTGAACCCAGGGTCCCAGCGGACTCTCGGTCGAGAATCCACGACGCTACCAACGGAGCCACCTTCTGCTGATTTTTCATTCATTATATTAGCAACTTCAACTGTGCTACTTTCTAAGTTGGCATTGAGATGAAATTTGTTAGTAGGGAAACATGAATGAATTTTTGTTAGCATAGAAAATAAAATTTGTTAGTGGGAGCTAATGAATAAAATTAGTTAGTATGAAGGAAGGAATTCGGTTTTCTTGGGGTAAATGTATCGAATGAAATTTTGTTAATGGGAATTAATGCATGGAGAGTTGTAAGTGGGAACATTATTATTTTACTACTATTTTTTTCTAAATGAAAATAAGGGAAAAGGATGGGATTGAGATGATGGACAAATAGAAATTATAGGGAAATCGTTAATGTTAATTAAAATAAATAAATTTACTGAGGGAAAGGGTATATGTGACCAAAAGAAGGTGGAGATGTTACGGCGGTAAATTGAAGTAGCGAATGAGAGAATGCTGGTATGCCGGAAATTGCGACAAAAAGAGGACTGGTGTGTGGTCGGGCGACAATTCGTCGAGGACATTTAACTGAACAGTTTGTATGAAATCCTGTGACATTTCAATCTCCACTACAAAGCCATTTCTTGATCCATAATGTGTTGGCTCATTGGGGATATGTAGGCTGAATTGATTGGCTGTGATGAATGTATTGAGTTCAGTCCCAGCTTTATTGCTTCTCACAGCTCCCCAAAGACTGTGGATGGCATTTAAATCTCCTGTGATAAAGATAGGGACTTCAAATGAAGCATATACTCGAAAATCATGTAAGAACTTTATATTTCCCTGGAGGATTGTGAGCAAATTTTAAAAACACTCTAGAAACTCAATTCGCACTTTGATTAATGTGGCCTCTAATTTTTGAAGTGTGGATGTATTAATGAGTCACATTTCGTCTCACGAGAATGGCCGTTCCGCCTCCTCTACCCGTCACCCTGTCATTTCTGTACATAATGTGGTTGGGGACACGGAATCGTGTGCCAGGCTACAGCAAAGTTTTTTGCATAATGATGTCAAATTTATGATCAAATATAAATTGTTGTAGTTCACCTGTATGCTGTAGCAAGGAACTTGCATTTCACGTCAGAACTGAAATGCAGTTCATTAAAATCGTTAGTGCTTAGTGTTGACATTTTAAGATGCAGCAAACATGATTTGGATTATGTTTGCCATCATCTGTTGCATCATGATTTGGAATTGTGACTGTATTTTGGCAAACATTTAGCCCATATTGTGAGGTTGATTTTGTGCGCGTAGAAATGCCTGTGTCATCGTTGTTTGTTTTTATGCTTGCTGTGTGGATTGGGGTGCAGCAACCTGCGCGAAAGATCTTTTCACGTTCTTTGGATTCCTGGGACGACTTATGCAGCTTGTTAGGAATTTCCCGCCACAGTTGACACATTTTGGCTTCTCCTCAATTTTCTTTGAACAGTCCGAGAAATAGTGAAGCGAGTCGCATCAAACGCATCGAGACTGTGCATGACAGCTTCTAGAAGAATTCCCGAATTGTTGGCAATTGTGGCACATAACGTGGCCCGTATGAGGACGCTGTGCTTCTATGATGCACATAAGGTGGCCAACAGATTTAATATCTATTATAAATGTTAGTTTCAGATTTTGGGAGGAGAACCTTAACTGCCCTAGAAAAGCCTTCCCTAATTCTGATATTGTAGAAGCCTTGAGACTGTAAGTCTTCTTCGATCTCTATAAGGACAACATTCAGCTGTCTATCCTCTGGAAGTATGTTGATATGGTATTGCATTTCGTTGTCAGTTAGTGCTTTTATCAGTCGTCTGTGATCTGTGGGTGTGATTGGTGTAATTTTTATGCCAAGGTAGACCCTTTCCGCAGATGTGTACGAGATATTTTGTGTTTTAACGATACCAAGTGCTTGAGACAATTTTTAAGGCTCTCGAAGAATGATTGGTACTGTGTTAGGTTCATATGTTTATGGAGCGGATTGTGTTTGTAGGGTTGGTTTTGGTGTAATGGTCATCTCTATAAATGTCGTAGCTGGCTTTGATGGTGGAAGGGCAGAGAGAATCTCATCCTCTTTATCTTTACTGCTACTCATGCAGTCAACTTTCATCTCACTTTCTCAATTTTCAGAAAAGGAACAAGACTTTGAGGTGACGACATCCTCACCTTTAGTTTTTTCATCTGACGGCTGTCGTTTTAAGATATTTTGTTTGTCTTAGCCTTATTTGTCAACAGTTCTACATTTTTTGTTTTGCCGGCCGGCCAGTTTGGCATTACAAACACTTGATCTAACTATAGCGTTATATTGTCGAGCTGGGCAACCAGTAAAGCAATTTGTTCGTCTTTGTCGGATACGTCACGTCCGGCAACCACGCCACCGTCTGTCGACATCCTGTCCGCCAAAAGGGAACTATCTTTATACTATCGTTTGATACCCGCCAAATAACTTTCAATTCAATAAAATATAAAAATCCCGGTTAGCAGCATCAGCCTGAAAGGTAAATTTCTCGTATGTAGCGTAAGATTTCGGATAAGAATTACGCTTGCCTACTACCAAACTTCTTACTGCAATTTTCGTAACACCACATGGGTATTCATTTACATGAGAAGAATCTGCCGACGCTTGTATTTAAAGACCCTTTATAGAGGCGCAAATATTTAGCTCATTCAATTGAGTTGCACATTTATGGATCACATATTGAAATCAGCAGATAATAAATTGTTGTGAACATATAAATATACCTGTTGTCCTTCTCACATTTGCTGTTTATACAATTCAAAATCATAACCACACCAAGGTGATAACTTGTCAGCTTAAATAGCTCAAATAGATAATTTCAAAAGATCTCCATAAAAGTTTAGACAGCACTTGCGTTGCTATTATTGTAATATAAATATTTTCAATTCTTTTCTGAACCATCAGGGGCCACCAATTTGAATTTTTATTGAAAACGGCTGCTAAAAATATTAAGCTGTAAATTTTCGACTTTTTCATTTTTCATCCGAATTGCATAATTTTTTTGCAGGTTAAATTAACTTGCTTTAATAACTTATAATTTCAAATTTCATTGGAATCTATTGAGAAACTACAGAAATAAAAAAAAAATGTATGTCACCCCCCTGTATGGGGAGGCCCCCCTTAAACACTTTAAAATATTTTCTTGCACTGCAAATTTCGAGAGGCGCCCTTTTTGACCTACGTAGAAAATTTCCTCATTCTAGCTCATGTGGTTTGCAAGGAAACTTACTGTTACGCACAAACAAACGGACGAATGGACGGACAGACAGACAAGTCACGATTTCATAATATTTTAGGGTATTGTAGAATATGTTAATAATATCCTCAAAATGGTGTGCTTTATAAATACTTCCAAGTTAAGTAATTTAAAACGTTTCCATGAAAAAAATTCATTATTTCAGTTGCTACTAAAATAGCGGATTGCGCTTGCCTTCTGACCTTCGGGGGCCTCCATTTTGAATGCATTCATTTGATTTTGGATTCCTTTAAATCTTTGTATGCTAGGAACTCATCAATCAATGCGGCAAATCTCGTTCAAATCAGAGTTTAACTCTAGACAGGGTAAAATTATTCAAATTTTAGTGAAAATGGCAGCTAAAAATATTAGGTTTTAAAATTTTAACTTTTTTTTATTTTTCACTCGATTTAAAAATGTTCTGCATATTACAAGAACTTAGTACAAAGATCCATAATCTCAAGTTTCATCAAAATCCGTTGGAAAATGTGACCACTAGAGGGCCACGAAAATCTGAAAAAGTCGCATATTTAAACCACCGCCATATTAAAAATTGCACATGCATGATCACCAAAATATCAAGGTTTCTAGATCCAATTGATTTTCATCTTAAAATTAAATTTCACATGCATCGGATCAAAATTACGACTTTTAGATTTAGATTTTGAGTTTCACCTGGCCGCCATTTTGTTTTTTGCGACTTGACCTCCAGTTTTTTTACTTGATTCTTTGGATACTTATAATTCCTATCTAACTGCCGAGTTTCATGAACATCTGTTGAAAGCTTTGACCACTATGACAACAACAAAATTTTGGACGTTTTTCGACCTTTGAGCGGCCGCCATTTGGTTTCTGCCGTACCAACTTTAAATTTTTTATGGTGAGATTCATCACATACATCAGTGAACCTTTGTACTAAATTTCATCTAAACCGGATCTACACTTTGGTCAGAACAGAAATCACGATTTTTCGTCTAAAATGGCCGCCATTTTGTTTTTGCCCGGTTGATATAGCTGGTTCACGAACTTAACCGAGATATTTACTCGATACACCTTTCTTGAAAATTGGTCACAATTTTCGTTATATCCCACATATATGTATATACATATGTATATATATATATATATATATATATATATATATATATATATATATATATATATATATATATATATGTGTGTGTGTATATATGTATATATATATATATATATATATATATATATATATATATATATATATATATATATATATATATATATATATATGTATATATATATTGTCGCGTGTTTTCCGGTTCGCGGCCAATAATTTTAATGTTCCGGGAAAGTGAAAACGCAATGTCTTTTAATTTAAGTTAAAAGAATTTATTAAATTACGAAAATGCACAATAAACAATTTAACACTTTCACTAATTTTAATTTTCACTATGAAAACTATCTAACACTTGTCCATAAATTTCTTATCGCAATTGTCTTCTAAATCACTTCACTATTACGAAACACACTTCCCACACACAATCGCAGTTCTTATCGCGGTCGAATGAATGATTCCCCCATTCATTCAGCTCGCCTTTATATAGGGTCTCTAAGTATTCACCCATTTCTCGCATATTGGCGAACGTTCTACCGAGAGGTACCTGGTAGGTTCGAGCAAATTAATGAATGGAGTGACGTCGCTTGCAGATGTTGATTATGCTTGTTGAATTTACTCGTGGGTTCGAGTAAATTCATTTGTTGACGTGCTTAATGATGATGAAAACAATTGCGACAGTAGCTCGCAGAATTATTTGTACATGTAATTATTTGTACATGTAACACTGCCCCCATCTCAGTTCTTTTCGCCCCGAAAAGATGTGTCGCTATTTGTAGTCAATTCTCCCTGGGTGTAATATGGGGCAAGACGGTCCAGATGCACGATTTTCATTTTAGCTCTCGGCTTACGATGTTCCTGTATTCGGTATACGACGTCGTTGATTCGCTTTGTAACTCGGTATGGTCCCTCCCAATTATGCTGCAACTTTGGAGACCTACCCTTTCGCCGTTGCGGGTTATAAAGCCACACCAAGTCATCTTGCTGGAAGCCAGTGGAATTAGCCTTTAGATCATACCTGGTCTTCACGCGGTCAGTAGCCGATTCGAGGTGTTTCCGCACTGTCCGATGTATCTGGTTCAACCGTTGTCTTAGATCACTTGCGTACTCCGAGACCGTTTGGGGTTCCTCAGGGGGTGTTCCGAACTTTATATCGGCTGGCAGACGAATAGTCTTTCCAAAAATGACTTTGGCTGGGGCTTGGCCCGTCGATGCATGTTCGGCAGCTCTGTACGCCATCAAAAATAGTGGGATATGTCGGTCCCAGTCCCTTTGGTTCTCGTCAACCATCTTGGCAAGGTGTTTATTGAGCGTGCCGTTGAAACGTTCGACCATTCCATCGGATTGGGGATGCAGCGGTGTTGTCCTCGTTTTCCGTATTCCGAGCAGCTCGCACATTTCGCCAAAAACTAGTGACTCAAAGTTTCGGCCTTGATCCGAATGTAGTTCGCAAGGCACACCGTACCTACTGACCCAATTTACCACTAGCTGCTCAGCTACGGTAGTTGCTTCCTGGTTAGGAATGGGGTAGACCTCGGGCCACTTGCTGAAATAATCGGCTACAACCAGCATATATCGATTTCCCCAATCGGATTCAGGAAAGGGTCCTGCGATGTCAACAGCAATCCTTTCGAATGGCACGCCTACGTTATAGGTTTGCATTTGTCCTCTCAGTCGTCGCTTTGGGCCTTTGACGGAAGCGCAAATTGTGCATCTGCGACACCAGTCCTCTACGTCTTCTCGAGCGTGGAGCCAGTAGAACCGTTCCCGCAATTTTGCTAAGGTCTTGTTAACACCAAGGTGGCCTCCCGAGGATCCTTCATGCATTTCCTTAACCACATCGTGGATTCGGCTTTTGGGAAGTATAGTTTGCATCCTATAGGAGCTACCATCCGCCGTTTCCCATTTCCGCTTGAGTACGCCACCCTCCTCCTGAAGGGAGTTCCATTGTGCCCAATAGCTTTTCAGGGTTACGCCATGCATTGAAACGTCTTTCCACTCAGGTCGCCCAGTCGTCTCCTTCCATACGAGCAATGGCCCGATGTCTTCATCGGCTAGCTGGGCGTTTCGAATCTCCTCCGATGACCAACCTTCATCGAATTCCGCCGTTATCAATCGCAGATCAACGAGCGGTTCCTTTTCCTCAATCCGTCGGCAATGCTTGCAGTTAGCTGGACATGGACGGCGGGATAGGGCGTCAGCATTTCCATGAACTCCGCCCTTCCGATGAACAATTTCGTAGTCGTATGACTGCAATCTTTCGATCCATCTCGCAACTTGTCCCTCGGGGTTTTTGAAGTTGAGCAACCATCTCAGTGATGCATGGTCCGTTCGAAGAACAAATTTCTGGCCATATAGATACTTGTGGAACTGCTTGGTGGCCTCTATTATAGCCAATAGCTCCTTCCTGGTCACGCAGTAGTTCCTCTCACTTTTTGAAAGAACTCGACTGTAATAAGAGAGGACTCTTTCTTCGCCATTGATCTGCTGGGAGAGTACAGCTCCAATACCGCCGTTGCTTGCATCGGTGTCAACTACAAACATTTTTCCGGGTTTCGGATACGCCAGCACGGGTGATTCACACAGCTTTTCCTTCAGGGTCTCAAAGGCTGTCTGGCATTGTTCATTCCAGACATACGGACGATTTTTCTCGGTTAGCTGATGGAGACACTTAGCTATTTTGGCAAAGTCTTTGACGAATCTTCGATAGTAGGTCGCCAGACCCAGAAAACTTCGTAGTTGGCGCTTGTTGTTTGGTGTTGGCCAGCTTTTCACGGCTTCAATTTTCTCAGGGTCTGTTTTGACCCCTTCTGCTGATACGACGTGTCCCAGGTATTTTACTTCATCTGCGAAAAGAGTACACTTCTCGGGACTAAGTTTCAAATTTGCCAGTCGCAGTCGGGAGAAAACCTCTTCTAAGTTCCGCACATGCTCTTCGAACGTTCTACCGATGACGATGATGTCATCTAGGTATACCAAGCAGGTTTTCCAGGTTAGACCACGTAGCACATATTCCATCAAGCGTTCGAAAGTGGCTGGGGCATCGCAAAGCCCAAACGGCATCACAACAAATTGCCACAATCCGGTCCCAACTGAAAATGCGGTCTTCTCTCGGTCCTTCTTGTCAATTTCTACCTGCCAGTAGCCACTCTTGAGATCGAGTGTAGAAAACCATTTTGCGTCGGCTAAAGTGTCCATGATGTCATCAATGCGTGGGAGTGGGTAACTATCTTTCTTAGTGACGTCGTTAAGCTGCCTATAGTCGACACAAAAGCGAGTACTATCATCCTTTTTCTTCACTAGAACTACAGGCGCGGCCCATGGACTGACAGAAGGTTCAATAACGCCTTGTTTTTCCATGTCCGAGATCAGCGCGCTCACTTCTCCTTGTTTGGCTATAGGGAGACGTCTCGGTGCTTGTCGAATCGGCTTGGCTCCCTGTGTATCTATGACGTGAGTTACCATACTCGTTCGGCCTTGGTCATCCGGGCTTGTTGAGAAGATGTCACTGTACTTGGTGACCAGATCAGAGGCTCGTTTGAATAGCTGCACCGGCAATTTGACTTGCTTCAATATTGCAGACGTGGATTCCCTGGCTTTTTCTGTGTCTTGCCTCCTTTTCCAATGATGGTTGTGAGTAGCTTCGAAAGAGGTGATGGTGGAAACAGGCTGGCAGCTGCCGATGACTTCTCCCGCTTTGATGCTCGTGGTTGAGTCTGCGGTGTTAAGGACTCTAACCGGCACGTAGCCGTTCCTTAAAGATCTTACAAGGCTTCGTCCTACAATCAAACTGCGCAATGCGGACGTCTTCGTTGGCTCTATCAGGTAAGATCGGTGGTCTCCAGAATCACCATCAAGCTTGGCCCATACAATGCTTTCGGAAGAATTCGGTACATCAGTGTCAGTACATACCACGACATTCATCTTGGGAATTTGGACGCTGGGATCCTCCATCAGTACTTCGACATTCTGCCATTTCAAGACACGTTTTCCCAAGTCCAACGTGATTCCATGTGGTCGCAGAAAATCCATTCCGAGAATGCAGTCATCCATAATGTTCGCGACCAGAAAATTATGTCGGAACACAAGGTCTCCCAACTGTATCTGGAGGTTGACCTCTCCATGAACAGATGCAGTTTCTCCCGTAGCTGTCCGTAGTGAGAAAATTCTGCCCTTGTGAAGTTGTTGCTGTCTAACTAGGTCTGGTCGGATAATCGATCGGGTTGCACCAGTGTCGATTGTTATGGTGCAGTGTTCTCCGTCAATTTGACCCGGAAGGCATAAGTCCGCTTCTCCACGATGTAGTCTTGACACGGTGATGGTGGTGCTGGGGACGTCGATCCTCCTAGCCAACCTCTGCCCCACGAAGTTGGCTCTTACATGTTTCCCGACCCCTCTGTTTGAAGGGCTTCCATTCTGGGCTCCTGACTCGGTCTGGATCTCCTTCTAGCTGCACACCCTGGACAATAGCTCGGTTTTCTTCGCTTCTTGCAGTCTCTTTGTAGGTGCCCCTTCTCTCCGCAATTCCAGCATCTAGGCGCACCATTTACATGCGGGTCTCGCTCAATTTCGACGCGCTCACACCTGCACTCGTCTGTCACTACCTCACGAACCCGGGCAGTGGTACGAGTCACGTTTTTCGCTGCCTCAAAGTTCAGACTGTAAGCCAATGCGTCCTTAACTGTTTGCTTTTGAGCTAAACGCACGGCTTGTTGCAATTCTGGGTCTTTTAGTGCGCTGATGAATGCTTCTGTTGCTGCATCATCTCGATGTTCTGGGTCGTAGGCTGGGTAAGCTAAAAGTGCTAGTCGCTCAATGTCTTGGGCTAGCTGCTGTAGGGTTTCACCAGACTTCTGCATCCGATGCCTTAGCTGTGACCGATAAATCTGCTTTAGATGATCGTCTCCATAACGCATGTCGAGCGCATTCATTATAGCATTCGGGTTTGAGTGCAATTCATCGGGGATCGTCTGCAAAAGCTCGGCAGCTGGGCCTCTTAGAGCAAGAATTAATGCAGTTGCTCGTTCCTGCTCATTCCAGTGATTTGCCGTTGCGGCAGCTTTAAACTGGGTCTTGTAAATACTCCAGACCGTTTGCCCATCGAATATTGGTGCTTGCACATTTCTGGATGTGCTTTGCGCTGCGGTTATAAGCGGGGCTGGTGAAATAGTTACTACTGCCTTCGCTGCTTCCAATTCTTTTTTCACTTTTTCCATCTCATGGTTCATTCTCTCTTCGACCTGGCTGACCTTTTCCTCGACCTGGTAAACCTTTTCCTCGACGCCTTTAATTTGTTTGTTCAGGCTGCCGAGCTCCGCTTTTATTTCGGTGGACTGTTTTTGAAAATCTGCCTTGATTTCGATCGCTTGTTGGTCTAGCTTCGCTGATTGTTCATTTAACTTCGCTGATTGTTCATCAAGCTTCGTAGTTAAATTGGATGACTGTTCATCTAGCTTCGCAGTCAGACTGGATGACATCAGCATTAACATTTGCATCAGCGCATTTTCTGGCTCCTTTGATTTGGGTGTTTCTACTTCTCCACCTTCTGCGCCTTTTTCCGTATCCGAGAGCTCACCCGAATCCAGATTCACGCCTTCCGACTCGATCGCGTCACGCAAGCGTGCAATCAGTATGACCTTTGTACCTTGTGTGGCCAGATTTCGCTGTTCCAACTCCTCCTTGAGCTCCGATATGCTCAATTCATTAATTTTTAAGTTTAAGCTTCGTGGCATTTTTAATGTTTCTTTAAATTTTACTATTGTGCACCATAAAAATGTTCAAATTTTCACTTTCAAAATTTTTCTATCCCACTTCTGACACCACTGTCGCGTGTTTTCCGGTTCGCGGCCAATAATTTTAATGTTCCGGGAAAGTGAAAACGCAATGTCTTTTAATTTAAGTTAAAAGAATTTATTAAATTACGAAAATGCACAATAAACAATTTAACACTTTCACTAATTTTAATTTTCACTATGAAAACTATCTAACACTTGTCCATAAATTTCTTATCGCAATTGTCTTCTAAATCACTTCACTATTACGAAACACACTTCCCACACACAGTCGCAGTTCTTATCGCGGTCGAATGGATGATTCCCCCATTCATTCAGCTCGCCTTTATATAGGGTCTCTAAGTATTCACCCATTTCTCGCATATTGGCGAACGTTCTACCGAGAGGTACCTGGTAGGTTCGAGCAAATTAATGAATGGAGTGACGTCGCTTGCAGATGTTGATTATGCTTGTTGAATTTACTCGTGGGTTCGAGTAAATTCATTTGTTGACGTTCTTAATGATGATGAAAACAATTGCGACAGTAGCTCACAGAATTATTTGTACATGTAATTATTTGTACATGTAACAATATATACATATATATATATATATATATATATATATATATATATATATCTATATATAAATATATATATATATATATATATATATATATATATATATATATATATATATATATATATATATATATATATATATATTGTCGCGTGTTATTCGGTTCGCGGCCTATAATTTTAACGTTCCGGGAAAGTGAAAACGCAATGTCTTTTAATTTAAGTTAAAAGAGTTTATTTAATTAAATAAAATGCACAAGAATCGGTTAACATTTTCACTAATTTTAATTTTCACTATTAAGATTCTAACACTTGTCCATAAATTTATTATCGCAATTGTCTTCTAAATCACTTCACTATTACGAAAATCACTTCCCACATACTATCGCAGTTCTTATCGCGGTTGAATGAATGATCATCCCCCATTCATTCAGCTCGCCTTTATATAGGGTCTCTACCTATTCACCCTTTTCTCGTACATTCATTATAGCAGACGGGTTTGAATGCAATTCATCGGGGATCGTCTGCAAAAGCTCGGCAGCTGGGCCTCTTAGAGCAAGAATTAATGCAGTTGCTCGTTCCTGCTCATTCCAGTGATTTGCCGTTGCGGCAGCTTTAAACTGGGTCTTGTAAATACTCCAGACCGTTTGCCCATCGAATATTGGTGCTTGCACATTTCTGGATGTGCTTTGCGCTTCGGCTATAAGCGGGGCTGGTGAAGTTGTTACTACTGCCTTCGCTGCTTCCAATTCTTTTTTCACTTTTTCCATCTCATGGTTCATTCTCTCTTCGACCTGGCTGACCTTTTCCTCGACCTGGTAAACCTTTTCCTCGACGCCTTTAATTTGTTTGTTCAGGCTGCCGAGCTCCGCTTTTATTTCGGTGGACTGTTTTTGAAAATCTGTCTTGATTTCGATCGCTTGTTGGTCTAGCTTCGCTGATTGTTCATTTAGCTTCGCAGCTAAACTGGATGTCTGTTCATTTAGCTGCGCTGATTGTTCATTTAACTTCGCAGCTAAACTGGATGTCTGTTCATTTAGCTGCGCTGATTGTTCATTAAGCTTCGTTGATTGTTCATCTAGCTTCGCAGTCAGACTCGATGAGATCAGCATTAACATTTGCATTAGCGCATTTTCTGGCTTCTTTGATTTTGGTGTTTCTACTTCTCCACCTTCTGCGCCTTTTTCCGCATCTGAGAACTCACCCGAATCCAGATTCCCGCCTTCCGACTTGATCGCGTCACGCAAGCGTGCAATCAGTATGGCCTTTGTACCTTGTGTAGCCAGATTTCGTTGTTCCAACTCCTCTTTGAGCTCTGATATGCTCAATTGATTAATTTTGAGATGTAAATTTCCTGGCATTTTTATTTTTTCGGCTATTTTTCCACGTTAATTTTCACAATTGTGCACTTTAAAACTGTTTAAACGTTTTCACTTCCAAAATTTTTCTTTCTCACTTCTTGACACCATTGTCGCGTGTTATTCGGTTCGCGGCCTATAATTTTAACGTTCCGGGAAAGTGAAAACGCAATGTCTTTTAATTTAAGTTAAAAGAGTTTATTTAATTAAATAAAATGCACAATAATCGGTTAACACTTTCACTAATTTTAATTTTCGCTATTAAGATTCTAACACTTGTCCATAAATTTACTATCGCAATTGTCTTCTAAATCACTTCACTATTACGAAAATCACTTCCCACATACTATCGCAATTCTTATCGCGGTTGAATGAATGATCATCCCCCCATTCATTCAGCTCGCCTTTATATAGGGTCTCTACCTATTCACCCTTTTCTCGTACATTGGCGAATGTTCTACCGAGAGGTACCTGGTAGATTCGAGCAAATTCATGAATGGAGTGACGTCACTTGCAGATGTTGATCATGCTTGTTGGGTTCTCGTGGTTTCGAGTGAATTCGTGTTCTTCATTGTTGTGAAAACAATTGCGACAGTAGCTCGCAGAATTATTTGTACATGTAACAATATATATATGATACTCTCCGCAATAAGTAAATTTCTGTCGAGAAATTTACCTAAAAATTTAAAATTTGAAAAAAAACAAGTGAATATGGCTTGAATTGACCCAGTAAAATAATACCAAAGTACTCATCCAGAGTCCCCTGTGTTCTTCTCTTTTTATATCTTCTGTCTCACTCTATCTTCTATCTTTTTCTATCCTCCGTCTATCTTCTGTTTCTCTCTGTCTTCTTTCATACTCTATCTTCTGCTTCCTCACTCTATCTTCTTTCTGACTCTATCTACTGTCTCTGTCATTCTATCTTCTACTATATATCTCCTTCTATCTTCTACTTCCTATCTTCTGTCTCCTTCTTTCTATACTCTATCTCTTTCCTTTTCTCTCTTGTATGCACTAGTCTTTATTCTTTACTTTTCAATTTTAACTTCCACTTTTTAATCAACTGCACGAGATGTTGACAGGTCAACGTCTCCTATGCGATTATATGAGTTCTAAACAAAGTTTGTTAATATATATACATAAATTTAAGCATTATAAATAAACATACACGATAATACCACGGACTGCGTGTGGTAACTTCAAATCAAAAATACATTTTGGCATTTACACTCTTATCTAATTCATTTCCGCCCAAAGCCTCCATCAGACCATATGAGAGACGTCTTTTAAAGGACTAATGAATTTATATCAATATATTATCATGCCTACTAACGTGTGTACGTGCTTGACGGAGCACCAGAGAAATTATTTACGCCCGTGGAAATTCCATGCAATATTCAATATATATTAACGTTATTTCCAATTGACATAATATTTTATCATGCTCTCGACATCTTCTCGCCCTCAATTCCAACCGTCGAAGGACATTAAATGTGTCAGCAATTTCGTATACCTTGAACGAAACGTTTCAAACACAATTTCTGATGGCTGACTTGCTACCTGTGGTGATCTGACAAAATATGAATAATAAGGGTAGATCCCTGATGTTATTCACTAGCTTTGGATAACATAACAGTCTATTGAGCAAGCATTCCATTATATTAACCTGCTTGCTTTTATGGAAAGAAATTGGCTCTTTGGATGACTTTTGTTTTCCATTAAGACTTATCCAATACAATAAAACCTGCACTGAACACGGATCAGATTCATATCAGAGTAAATTAATTGATTATTCAGTCTCAATTGGATTTTTATTTGAAATGATTTTGAAAGTCAACGGTGAACTAGGTAAGGATTTCTTATCAGTATTAATATTTAAGACGAAAATATATGAGTTATTGTTATTGTAGCAACGTGATTTCATTTCAATCAGAATAATTTAACTATGGTCAAAATGTTGAACTCTTGGGTCACGTTAGAAGTTAGCTCTAAATTTCGAATGCTTAGCTAATTTGGATTCATTATCGAAAAAATCAAATTAGTCATGTCTAAACTTTGGTTTCTGTTAAGTTTTTTAATTCTTACTCGTATAGTTCAATTCTCAATTCAACCGTAACTACCCATGTATCTTTTTTAACTCAAATAGTATATGCAGCATCTCCCTCGTCTATGGCTTTTAGTTCATTTGAGAAAAGAATCTGAGCCAAAAATTGGTGTACCTAAGTACCAAACTAGCACTCAACCCGTGAATCAAAGATCTCTGGTTCAAATCTCGTTGCCGCCAACAAGATTCAGTTTGAGTGATTCTTCGGACGGACTATAACCCCGTTCAGTTATTATTCGTGCTGGTTTTAAGTCAGAACGTCTTGCAGCTGGGTGGACGGGTGGAGTGCTGTAACATTTGATTAAGATAATGAGATGCTCTAGCTATCTCTATGCGAAGGACCGAAAGGAGCTGTAGTGCTGAAGCAAAAAAAAACAAGTTGAAGTAGCAGGAGAGTGCTCCTGCCAGAAGGTTATTGTAAAACAATTAGTAAATCAAACAATATATTCTGCATATCAAAACTTGACTAATATACTGATTCAATAAATTGAGTTCGAAAAATTACTATGGTTTTGGTTGGTTTTAAACTCCCCACCATTTTGTTTCAAGTGTTTTGACCCCGTTGCTTGATTATTCATCATAACACATCAATATTACAAACCATTTCTAAAATTTTTATCCAAATTCCTACATATTTGTAATGTCTAGGTCCGTTGCAAGCGTGTATCTTCCTAGTATCGCGTGTTAATGTAATTGTAATTGTTAAATATTCAATCGGCCGTAACTTAGCTGTTTACTGTTCAATTATTGTGAAATTTCCGAGCCATATACAATTACTTTTAGAAAACTCAAATTATAGATTTTCGGAAATTTAAGGGTCCCATCTTGATTTTATAAGCAAAAAAGCAAATTTATAAAATGTACTATTATTTGCAAAGTTGATCGAATTTCGACTTCTAAGGTATTTGTTGCCCCTGTGAAAGAAAACTTGTCAGTTTAAATACTGTTTTGAAAAGCTCTCATTAAGAACTTTCATTTGATATTCATATCGGCTACCGTTGATGAACTTTTTTTTTAAGCGGCCTCTCCCCTGTACTGTGATCATCGATTCATGGCCAATTTTTTCGAATCCTAGAATGGTTACAAAGCCCTTTTGCTAGGAGCTCTCTCCTGCCTCCTCGACTTGTTTCACCTAGGAGTATTAATTGTAGGGACTCATCTTCAGTCATTCATTAAATTGAATCAAGTGTTAAGAGCATGCGCCTTAAACGTTGAAGTTGGGGTAAAATAACTCAAAATTATTCAATCTTCGCATTTAAAACAGCCATTATTTTGCTTGACGATTACTAATACCACTAGCTGAGCCAATTTTTAATGATATTCATGATACCTATCATTCCTGCAATTTTCATGCAAATCCTAGCAAAGCTGTAGTGCCTAAGTCGGTAAAAAGCGCATATTGTTCCATAGCCATACTCGTATGTTTCATAGTAATACAGCGCAGAGTAATACAGGAAAATTCAAATCGCTATAACTTCCTTAAGTACCATTCGATCTTTGTGAAACTCATCACCTGTGTACTGAATTTTATTACATTTAAGGGCACCGTTAAGATTTTATTCAAGAAAACATAAAATCGATAAATCAAACTATTACTAACAAAGTTGAGTGAATTTCGACTTCTCATGTATTTGTTGTTGTTGTACTTATAAAGGCCTGCATTCACGTTTTTTCAGATTTTTCGGGTCAAAGGTGTCCAATCGCGAGGGAGGGGGACACAAAACGCTCGTACATTTCCCCTTCCGCTGCACCCGCCAAAGCAAAATTTGTCATTTTAAGACCTATTTTGAAAAGTTCTCATTAAGACCTTTTATTTGATACCCATATTGACTACATGCGATGAAAACTTTTTTTTCGGGGGCAACTCCCCTATATGGGGAGACCTCTCTTAAAGACCTTATAAATTTCTTTTCGTGGTGTAACTTTGAAGAGGACGTCACTTTGTACCTACTTACAAGATCTTATGTTTTTAGCTTTTGTAGTTTGCGAGGAAAAGTGGTGTGACACACGGACGGACGGACAGACAGACAGACAGGACGCGATTTTAGTAGGGTATTGTAAAATGATTTTACAATACCCTGAAAAGGTCCTGAACCATCAGAACCCATCTAGAACAAACCGCGAGCTCCTTTCCGTAATCTCAAAGGAAAGTGACTCCATCCTACCAAGTAGAACGAGTCAGTATACACTTTCACTTTTTTTCTGATGCAAGGGCACCTCAGTAGTTTTTCACAATTTGCAAAGTTTAATTCAAATTTTACAAAAACTAATTAGTCAAATTTCAATCAATCAATTCATATATAATTATATCACAGTATAACAACATCCGCGGTAAATTAAAGTTGTGATTTGCCATCCAAAATTTGAAAAATTAATAATTGCGTGTACTTATCTTACAATGAATCTCTTTCCCACCCTGATTGATACAATCGTAGCGGGCCTCTTGTTGAAGAATAATATTCCTTGAATTGAAACCACTTTCTAAATCCTCCGCCAGAAAATAAAAGCTCACTCCAAATTACTTCGGTAACCATGTAAACCAGAATCGACAAGGACGAGAGTCAGCGTGCCAAAATTCCAAGCTTACTCCTCCGCAGAACGGCCGAGTGACACGAATTTACCAAGAATTGTTAATTTCCCGTGCACTCTCATTAGCAAGGATTTCGCTTCATTCATTTTTTCATTCGACGTCGATGCACCAAAATTTCATAAATTAAAACGTTGTAAAAACTTTTATAAATAAATCTATTTAAACACCTCTTCACTTATCCCATAGTGGCCATCCTGACCAACGAACCGTGCCTTAAGGTCCACGGAAGACTGACCCACTGAACACAGCAACAGAATTCCCGCTGACGATTCACGAATGGGTAACTCACAAACACCGGCTATCAAGGGGGGACGTCAACAACACACTAGCGGTCAACCCGGAGTTTCAGATCCAGCGTTCGAAATTCAAACTCTTACTAGTACTGCTGTTGTGCATCAACTCAATTGCCCTCGCCTACCGTAGCCAAGTTGAAGGAGTCAAACTTCGCGCAGCAGCGATCACCCGACCCATCTAAGATGGCCAAACAAGCACCATAATCAAACCCGATGCCCATTCCGCCCGCTGGACATGCACTGAAGGAAGATGTCTACGACATGCATGGAATGGTAGGTATAGCATTCAGAGTTCCACCCTTATGGGAGGAGGACATAGAGCTTTGATTCGCTAAAGTTGACACAAACTTTGCCACAAGCCGTATCACTGATGACTCAACCAAATTGAATCTCGTCACAAGGGCGTAACACCGTAACGAACTCGCCATCAGAAAATCAATATACTGCCCTAAAAAGCGCTCCATTGGCGATCTACGCAGACTCGGCCCAGCAGCCTATTCAAAAGCTCCTTTCGGAGACCGAGCTGGGAGAGCAACGCCCGTCACAGCTAATTAACCAGATGCGCACGCCTACTAACGGAAACGTGTTGGATTCCTTGTTACAGCAAATGTGGTTGAACCGCCTTGATGTTACGCTGAGGAACATCCTATCGGCCAATGATGCACCCCTGTTGGATCTCGCAGCGGTTGCTGACCGCATGCATGAGGTCATCAGGCAGTCGGTGGCAGCGATTGCAAAGGATGACAAGCCGCGGCGCAACACTCGACAGACACTGCAAATTTTTAATGAGCTAAACAACCTCTCCTCCGAAGTCCAAGACCTCTGCCATCGAATGATGAAAATAGAAGACGCGCTCAGAATACTGTGCAAAAGCTCAACCTCGTGACATGACGTACGTCCCATACAACCAACACAGCAGCAACAGTGACCAACATGCCACACCAGAATGACTGACGAGCAACTTTGCCGGTACCATCAATATTACGGGCTGGAAGCCAAAAACTGCCAGCAACCCTGCTCTCATTCAAAAACCTAAACACTGATCGTGCACACGTTGTGGCCTTCCATCGCACGATTCTACGATTAAGAATTTGTGACAACATCAGCAAGAGCGCCTTTCTTGTCGGTACCGGCGCGGATGTTTCATGTTTCCCACCAGCCATCCAGGATCTCAATTCTCCCGGTGCCACCTCCAGATCAGTTGCCGTCAATGCTTTGCAAATTAGAACATTCAGCAAATGGGAGGTGAAACTGGACTTGGGATTTGCACCAGCATTCAAGTGGACTTTCACGATAGCTAATGTTAGTTCTCCAATCTTCGGAGCTGACTCCATCGAACACTATCACTCATTATCGACATGAAAGGGAGACGACCGATCGACCACACACGCCTCAAAATGATCAGAGCCCCCATAGACAAACAGCCACCCAAAGCGGGCTTACTACCAATGGATATCGGTAACGAGCTACAATCCTTTCTGTTGGACTACGTCAACCTCTCAGATGACATCCAATAACCAAACACCAGGTGCATAACCATGCATCGCATCAAAACCAAAGGACCACCGGTCAATACTAAGGCCCAAAGACTCTCCCCCCGACAAGTTGGCCGCCACAAAAGCCAAATTTGACGAACTAATAAAACTTGAAATTTACATTCCATTGAAAAGCGCATTGAGCAGCCCCTTGCATATGGTGAAAAAGAAAAACAGAGATTGGCGACGATGCGAAGACTATCGTGAGCTCAACGCCCACCCAATCTCTGACCGCTATCCAATTGGACTCCACCAGGACTGTACCGCAGGTCTTTACGGAATATCAGTCTTCTCTGTAATCGACTTGCAAAAGGCATACCATCAAATTCGCAAAGAACCCAGGGACATCCCAAAGACTGCCATAATCACACCGTTTGGATTCTACAAATTTATGTAAATGACTTTCGGACTGCGCAATGCAGGCCAGACATTCCAGCGCTTTACGCACGACGTCCTGATCTTCTCGCCCGATCAATAGTCGCATTTGGAGCACGCAAAACAAGTTTTGGACTGATTAGTCAAATATGGTCTGATCCTTAACACTCCGAAGTGCCACCTCGGAAAATTGTAAGTCATACTCCTGGGACACGCCATCAGCAAGCACGGATTGAAACTCTTACCTGAAAAAACTAAGGAAATTTTTGCAACGTCAAGGCCGAAGACCTTACACCAACTGACGTCCTTCTTGAGGATAGTCAACTTCTACCACCGCTTCCTTCCACATGCAGCTCAACACCAGCGTGCTCTACTGCAGCTGATCATGAAAACTACAAAAACGGTCTCGCAGTTTCGTACGAGGTGACAGATATACTCCTCAGGAGCTGCCACATCAGTCACCTCGGGGCAGCTCGACTGCGGGGTTCCAGGCGACCACAAACCCATATATATATATATATATATATATATATATATATATATATATATATATATATATATATATATATATATATATATATATATATATATATATATGTTGCAGCATGGCAATGCTGCAAGCTCTATCGAGCAATAATTTCCACTATTACGCAGTGGTGGCGAACTTATAAGAAATTTTTTTTAAGGAATGCTGGTTGTCCTAAGTGCAAGAACTACATTGTTCTTTCACCCGAGCATTTTAGCTGTGGCAGCTCCTGAGGAGTATATCGGTCACCTCGTATGAAACTGCAAGATTTTTAATGGAACCAGCCCATATGCTGGAACCAGCTGAAGTTCATCGAGCAAAAAATGCTATTAAGTTGATAGCTAAAATGCTCGGGTGAAAGAACAATGCAGTTCTTTCACTTAGGACAACCAGCATTCCTTAAACAAAATTTCTTACAAAAACGACCAAATGCCTATAAAATGGGCGGACGAAGCGATAGCCGCATTTGAGCAGTCCAAGTCAGATTTAGGGAAAGCCCTAGTCTTGGCCCATCCCGACTCCAACGCAATATGGTCTCTTTGCATCAACGCCTCAGACAATGGCATCGGAGCCATACTACAGCAATCAAGAGGAGGAGTATCAAAAGAGAAAGTGGAATGATTTAGATGGACTCTGTGTTTTCATAGTTTTTTTCGTTCAACTGTCGTATATTATAATATCCTTAATCTTTATTATCAATAATATGCCCTGAGATATTTATTTTTACTGCTCGTTGTTATGGTGTCGACTCATACTGAAAATAAACCAAGCACATATATTCCTGAGCAAATAAATGGGCTCTTTCACACGGGAATGGTAAAAACCCATATCCAAACAGGTTTCGCGCTTACGCCCTTATGTTTACACGTTGCATAGTTCTGCCAACCTTTTTTTTGTATACGATACACGTCTTGCGAGTCTATGGGTCAGAAGCATCATTTGATCGTTAAGCGTCGTGCGGACAACATGAAAGCGAAGACAGAGAGATAAGCGATTGAGAATTGATGTTTTAGCCTTGAATTGTGCACGAGGTTACAAAAACTGGAATGAAAAATGTATTTTATGATTGTTAAAGTTTGTCGATTCAAACTTCTATTGGATTTATTAGAACCTCCGTGTTTTCCGCTTTCTGAAAAATATATTCCGAATTTGAATATCCTTTTAAGTCGCATATTTTTCTTGTTGTGTTGTAAACCTGCTTATTATAATGTGAATCTATGAAGATTATGTGTACTGTTAATTTTCTATGGATTAACAATAGGCAATTTAACTTTATTGAAATCGTGATATTCGTCGTGTTGTTTCCTGAAATTGAACATGGCCTCCGCTTTTATAAATTTATTAAATAACGCGTAGCTTCTCGCATCACGCATCCATTTTTGCACGCAAATTAAAGAAAGGCAATCGTTTCATGACGACTTCCTTCTTCACCGAATGTTCAATTCGGAATGATTACCGGCGTTTGCATAAAATTTCCCCCACCAAATGATAAACAAAATGCATTTGTGTATGTGCGTTACGCTCGTTCACCCCAAAAAAAATTTTGGCTTGTTTTTACCATCAGGTTCCCTCAATGCCTCTCACTCTTCTTGCCCATATAACCTGTTTAACGCTCAAACGCTGCGTCTGAAAAAGCCCAATGAGTTCCTTTAATAAAACAGAAAAAAGATGGTAAAAACGTGTTTAAAGTTTGATACAACAAGTTGGGTAAACAGACCTACGCTCATGTCAGCAGGGTTTTGTATTCAATTTACAAAATGCAGTCACCAGATCGAGTCAAATCAAAAAACATGTCAAAGACGATTTTATTGGAGAAAATATGAATTTCCAAGATCATACTATAATTAACAAAGTTGAACGAATTTCGACTTCTGAGGTTTTTGGTATTGTTACACTCATAAATATCTCCCTTGATAATTATTTCAGATGTCCATCCGCGACGGAGGAAACACATTTTTCATGTATTTCCCCCCTCTGCCCCCACTGTAGCAAAAACTGTCAGTTTAACAACTGTTTTGAAAAGCTCCCATGAAAACTTTCATTTCATACTCATGTCGGCTACGTTTGATGCATTTTTTTTCAGGGGCCACTCTCCTGTGCTGTTATCATCGATTCATGGCCAATTTTTTCGAATCCTAGAATGGTTACAATGCCCTTTTGCTAGGAGCTCTCTCCCACCTCCTTGACTTGTTTCACTCATGAGCATTAAATTGATTCATTAAATTGAATAAAGTGTTCAAAGCATGCACCTTAAACGTTGAAGTTGGGAAAAAATAACTCAAAATTATTCAATCAATTTAAAACAGCCACTATTTTGTTTTACGATTAATGAGACCACTAGCTGAACCGATTCTCAAAGATATACATGGCACCTTTCATTCCTGAAATTTTCATGCAAATCCTAGCAAAACTGTAGTGTCTGAGTCGGTTAAAAAGCGCATGTTGTTCTATAGCCATATGTTGCCATAGTAATAAATGCAGCGCATATTGTTCCATAGTAATACAGGAAAATTCAAACCGCTATCACTTCGCTAAATATGATTCAATCTTTGTGAAACTTTCAGGATAGATCAATCTTACAAATAGACATCTGCGTACTGAAATTAAATTAAAAATAAAGGTACCGCTAAGATATTGTGGCGTCCACATGCTCACCGCAAGGAGCGCATCAAGCAGTTGTGAAATTCACTAATTCACTAACTGCTTGATGCGCTCCTTGCGGTGAGCATGTGGGCGCCACAATATTATTCAAGAAAACATAAAATCGATAAATCATACTATTACTAACAAAATTGAGTGAATTGCGACTTCTCACGTATATGTTGTTGTTGTACTCACCAAGGCCTATATTCCTGATTTTTTTCAGATTTTTCGGATCACAGGTGTCCAATCACGAGGGTGGGGACACAAATTTTTCGTGTATTTCCCCTCCCTGTTCGCCCCCTGAAGCAAATTTTGCCAAACAAAGACCTGTTTTGAAAAGTTCTTATCAAGACCTTTCATTTGATACCCATATCGGCTACTATCAATGAAATTTTTTTTTGGGGGGTCACTCTCCTATATGGGGTGACCCCCTTAAATACCTTATAAAATTTTTTTGTAGTTGAACTTTGAAGAGATCACTACTTTACAACTACATATGTACAAAATTTGATGTTTATAGCGTAAGCAGTTTCCGAGAAAAACTGCTGTGACACACGGACGGACAGACGGACGGACGGATAGACGGACAGACGAACAGACTGGTCGCGAAACCAGTAGGGTTTTGTAAAATTATTTTACAAAACTCTAAAAAAGGGAAAGCTGAAAAAAGACAAGAAAAGGAAATTTGATAGATATTCAAGAAAGTTAACCCTAGAAGACAAGTGGCGGTTTAGTTTTTTTTTCTCCAAGTGGCGGTTAAAATGATTACGTTAACGAGGAAATTGAAGTGCAATACAAAATCTGAACCTGTAGACGTGTTTTCTTTATACCGCGCGGAGGCATAACGTTACATTTGCAAATAAATCGTCTAGTCAGCATTTTCGCATGCATTCTATAGCTGCAGCGCAGCCATCGTGAACGTGAACATAACGTCAATAGACGTCGCATACAATTTTGCGTGTACAACTCAGAGTTCGGCGTGAGATTAGCACGTGCAATGACTACGAAAGCGTAAATGAATGTATAGAGGGTATTTGCAAAATCTACCAAGAGCATTTAAAATGCCGGAACCCTTATACGTCGGCCATTACATACGAAATCGCCAGCTTTTCGATTTTGTGGGTCAATTGGCTGACATTAGTTGCTTGCTATACAAAAAATCGTCGAATTCATACGCACCTTACAACAAGGAATGTATCACCGAGAAAATCTACGTAATGAGTTGACAGGCCTCCGGTAGCACTGATTAAGCGTTGACCCATCAGTAATCTATTTAGATTAGACCATAAGTAGTTTGTCCATGTGTGAATGAGCGCGTTTTTTCTTGTGCGTTTCTAGTTCACCTATTAAAAGAAACCAAACAGATACGATTTCATCTCTAGTGGTACCGCCTACATCGTCATTGAGCGCTCGTGAGGTTGCGGGGAGTACTAATTTCACTTAATTTTGGTTAGCACTGATATATAAACAAAACACATTTACAAATTTTTGGTTGTCTGAATGTATTTACACGACAAATCTGTTTCTTATAACTAAATGTTCTATTCGCGTTTTGTAATACAAAGAACACCCTTAAACGATTAAAGCTTTTATGACTGCTCCTTGCTTGTATAAACAGCGATTTGAATATATTTATTAACAATGAAGAAAAACGATATATAATTAAATAAAAACTCCATTAAAAACGCATTGAGAAAACACAATACCACATCAAGGAATAAAAATAATTATTGACTTTATGATAATTATTAGATATTTTCATATCTCCTAAATAATAACGATACAAAAAACAATTTATATTTTGCGACAGAGAATAAATGGAACCTTATGGAAATGGCAAATATTTTGTGCGCCTGCATTATTATATGTATATTCAATATTTAAGTTTTCTTTATATTCAATACTTTATTATATTTTTCTTTGTTAATTTACTATATACTAGTATATTTTGTTATTTTTAATCATCATTTGCTACTTCAAAACGAACGGAGTACACAGTTAAAATTGCTAGAAGAAAAAGGTTCCAAATTGCATTAATATTTTTTTATCTTTTGAATTATTTAATTAGTTTTTTCTCAGAAACCAGTAGTCCAATTCGCCAATTTTTTAACAGACATAATGTAGTGTATATAATTTATGTTCTCTAATTCTTCCTTTTTTCGATAAATTCGTTTGATATTTGTCTTGAATTCAAACAATAAGGTAATGTTAACTTAAAAACTCGAAATCAGTCTTTCCCATTCACTCAACCTGACCGTGTATAGAACCCGTATCGATGAAAGGTTCATCTTCTCACAAAGGCTAGCCATTAGGCACGCTCAGCCCTTTTTCTTTTGTTAAGAGGGGCTCTTGCCGGGTAGAGTAGCCTTCCGCTCGCGTGTCCTTCTATGGTATAGGGTTATGTGATTCCATTGCATAACGCTATAATATACATTGACTCCGTTTGTATTCTTCATTTGATGAAAAGAGTCATGCAAAATATGTTTGTATGAGTTTTTCACTCAAATGAGAAATACATGGCCACATCTACGTTTGGATCTTGATCCGGTTGGGAGAGTGCGAGAGGAAACCGCTTCCATCCGGATGCTCCACTCTTATTTGTGGACTATAAGTATCGTCGGTAACGACGAAGTCTTCGCAAGTCCGTCCGTTTTTGCCTGACTCAATTTGTTCTTTGAACAAGCATTTTAACCCTTAGTAGGGTACCTCGGCCTTAACGCCAGTCGATCGGCATGTTGATCTAATTGTTTAGGCCATCATTTTATTTAAACATAAAAATAATATTTAAATTCATCATTTTTTCATTCCATAAGTGCATGAAATTTGTATCTGGCCTTGAACTTTGTGCATTTTTACTTAATCATGAAATTATAACATTTTTACTTAATAATGAAATTATAACATAGTAGGTTTGCTTAGGAACTATGTGTCATTTTTACTTGATGTATCTTTGCTTATGAAATATGTATGTAATTTTAATTTTGTCAAGTAAGCATTAATTTTGTATTTAAGGTTTAGAACTATTAAAAATTAATTGGAGTTTTTACTGATGCCGATGTGTGTTATTCGTAAAATCAACTTACTTGAAGTAGAGTTTCCTACTATCTTGATAATTGCTTTTCTCCTGTTCGTACCAACATATTAGAAGTAGAAGAATCCTACTGTCTAGTATTTTCAAGGAGCAATATTTAATTTTTGAGTTCTTTTTCAGCAACATATTAGAAGCAGAGAAATCCTACTTTCGAATATTTTCGAGCGAAATTTGAATTCTTGACTTCTTGTCAACATATTTTTGGTGACCCCTTTTTCTAAAAAAGAAAAGACTACCTTCTTGCCAATGAAGTCTTTGGCCATCGAGCAAACTTGTCTCGGTAAAGAGATCGAGAAAAATATAAAATCCTATCACGAGCAATTACTGTTAGGAAAACAATTGCTTACTAAGAAGAAAAATTCAATTTAGTTGAGGGACTTTGGGAGAGACGGTCAAGATAGCATATGAAAGATTCAAAGCAGAAGTTCAGTCATTGATTGAGTACGTTAAAACGCAATCCTTCAAAGAACGCCAAACTTCTACAAATACTAATCATCAAAACGCGATCAAGGGATCTAGGAAAGTTTCTACGAAAGTAGACAATACTGAGGTTTCTCAGTTATTAAAGAAGCATAAAGCCAGGGTAGTGGCACTCAAACACTTAATCAGCACAACTCCTGTTAGCGATCAATCGAGGGAATATCTGACATTAACGAAGGAAAAATTAGCAAATATTTGGAATGAAATTGAACAAAGTATTATTTAATTTGGGAAACCGCTGAAGATATTGAATTGTCAGGATACGATTGAAATGAATTTCGACTCACAAAATGGAAACGAAAAGCCCCTGATAGATTTAAATAGTTATCTTGCGAAACCAAATGTACTCACAGCCTTGCACAACCCACAAACGAGTCACAATTAAAACTTTCGAAAATAGAATTGGCAATGTTCAAAGGGGAATATATAAAATGGCCACGATTCGAAGACTTATTCCGACATATGGTACATGATCAGCCTATTGGCAATTGCCAAAAGTTCTGGTACTTGAAAATGAACATAACGGGGGAGGTAGCCAAACTTATTATGCATTAGCCAATCTCGAACAGCAGCTACATTGTTGCGTGGGATATGTTGCAGAATCGATATGCCAATAAACGGCTGTTAGCTAACGCTTTGTTGAATAAATTAATGGCGCAATCAGCTGTCAATATTGAGTCAGCATCAGCGCTCAAATCATTACATGATAGCACCAAAGAGCGTATGTTTACATTACAAACTATGGTTGTTTTCACAAGAGAACATTGGGACCCCCGATAATAGTGCATACAATTTTGAAAAAGTTGGACAAAACCTCTAACACACTGTATGAACAAGAACTAAAATCGCCAAGAGACTTACCATCATTAGACGAGTTATTAAAATTCATCGAAATAAGGTTTCAGACGTTAGAAACACTCATTCAGAGAACAAGTCTATCCAAACAGTCGACTAAACCAATTAAGCAATCAGCGTTGGTAGGAAACAATATAGAGCTAGAATGCAAACTCTGTCGAAAGGCACATCCAATATATCACTGCGATTCCTTTTGAAAATTATCCCCAGCAAAGCGGATAGAAAAGGCCAAATAGATGAACCTGTGCACAAATTGTTTGAAGAAAGGCCATGGGAATAGAAATGCATGCCAAGTGGTTGTCAGAAATGTGGTAAACGACATAATACGCTCTTACATAATCAAGGGCCCATAGCGACATCGACAGAAGCACAAAACACAAATCTGGCTGCCCAATTCAGTGAAACAAATGGATACGCATTCCTGAGAACTGCACTAGCAGAAGTAATTAGCCGTGAAGGAAAGCCCATCAAAGCACGAGTTTTGCTTGACACAGGTTCACATTGAACTTTATTACGGACAAGTTGCGGAAGAAATTCGGACTCGGCACAAGTAACCCACAAATAAACATATTAGGGATCGGCAACTCCCAAGTAAAAGCAAGTGATAGAACTCTCATTACCATGAAGTCATCATGCAGGGATTTTACCATGCCATTAGAAGTCTTCACGATCAAAGAGATTACAAATAATCAACCTCAATACTACATTCATACGGATGGCTGGAGCATTCGCGAAAATATCCCTCTTGTCGATCCAGCATTTAACAAACCAGGCAGAATTGACATCCTTTTGGGGGCGGAAGTATACGGCGAAATCATGAAAAATGGTCAAATTCAGTTGCTGGAGAATTTGCCAATACTACAAAACACCACGTTAGACTGGGTAGTTCTCGGAAAAGTACGAACTGTAAATCATTTTACGGCATCTCTAACATAAATTTGGAACGACAACTAGAAAAATTCTGGGACTTGGAAGATTGCTCCGGTCTAGTAATACTATCTTCTACTGACAAAAATGCGAGGAATACTTCAAAGCGACAACCATTCGAGACTCCAATGGTTGATTTACAGTCAATTTACCATTGTTGGGTGACTCTCCTTTACCAGGTGAATCAAAGCTATTGGCATATAAGCGATTTCTCCTAATGGAAAGAAAATTGGCCAAGTAACTAGTTCTAAAAGAGCAATATGACCAGTTTTTACAAGAATATTTGAATCTGGGTCACATGAAAGAAGTTTCAACATCAGACTTCAATGGCTCACATTGTTTTATGCCACACCATTATGTCCTCAAGCCTGACAGTACCACTACAAATTACGTGTAGTCTTTGATGCATCGGTGCAAGCAAAGAAAAACTTATCGCTCAATGATTTATTGCTGAAAGGCCCAAAAGTTCAGGAGGATATTAGTGCTATCATTACCAGATTTTGTTTGAAGCGCTTTGTGTTCACGGCAGACATAATAAAGATGTATCGCCTAATTTTAGTAGCAGAAGAGGACCAAAGTCTACAACTAATCATGTGGCGAAAGAATACTAATGACAAATTTAAGCATTATAAACTCTCCACAGTCACATATGGCACCAAGTGTGCACCGTATCTGGCAATCAAGTGCGTGAAAAAATTGGCCGAGGAAGGATCCAGCCAGTACCCAGTGGGAGCTGCGGCAATCAAGGACTTTCATGTTGACGATGTCCTTACTGGTAGTGATAATTTGGAAGAAGCTTTGACGATACGTAACGAGCTACGGCTGTTACTAGTCTCGGCAGGATTCGATCTCCATAAATGGTGTGCTAATCATCCAAAATTGACTCAAGGCATAACGAACAAGGTCCTCGATATTGAATTAGGCTTTACTAAGATGGGTAGGGATACCATAAAAACACTGGGTGTAATTTGGCAGCCGGTTACGGACATACTTACCATCATCATGGATTTGAAGGAGCATCAAACAATAACCAAGAGAAATATCCTGGCCAACATTTCACAGATTTTTGATCGATTAGGATTAGTCAGTCCAGTTATTGTAAAGGGGAAGCTGCTCATGCAGGCATATGGAGATCAAAGGAGGTTGGGATGAATAAACACATGACGAAATTGAATCGGTATGACAAAAATATAGGCAAGAGTTACCAGGCTTGAACAAGAGCAGCATCCCACGTTACATGTTCAGTGAGAATGGAATAATCGACACACAAATTCATGCCTTTGCTGACGCTAGTGAGAAGGTATACGGTACCACGGTCTATATAAGATCAAAAGACAAACGAGGTCATGTGGCAGTTAAATTATTTTGTCACAAGTCAAGAGTAGCACCAATCAAACCCACGACCATTCCAAGATTAGAATTATGTGCTGTTAAATTAACTGCCCAATTAGTTGGACAAATAAAACTTGCAACCAATATAAAAGTGGATGCTGTGTTCTACTGGTCCAACTCGTTTATTGCTATTAGCTGAATTTGAGGTGAACCATCTATTCGTAAAACATTCGTTGCTAACAGAGTTGTTGCCATTCAAGATTTAACGCTAACAAAGGACTGGAGGTACGTGCACACAAAAACAACCCTGCTGACCTTGTTTCACGAGGACTTTTTTCTGAAGAAGTAAAGCAGTCATAAATATGGTTCAATGGTCCATCGTTTCTTAAACTTCCAAAAGACAGTGGGCCAGTTGAACCTAATACAAACAACATTGTGGACGATGAAACTAAAGTCACCAAGTTTGCTGTCACTGCTTCGGCCGAAGTTAACGTACATCCATTATATATGATTGAACCCAGAAATTCACTCCGAAAATTGATACGCTCAATGGTATATATCAAGCGAGCAGCAGAAGTATTCAGGAACAGAGCCTCTAATATGAAGATTAAGCTACTGTCGCCTCGCGGATTGGATGATGCACTTTTAACATTCATCAAGGAAGTGCAACGCAGCAGTTCTAATGAAGAGATTACTGCATTAACAAAGGACGAAAAGTTACAAAAACAAGTAAACTTCGAACTTTGATAAAATTTATAGCTCCCGATTATAGTTGGGAGAAGGCTACAGGTGGCAGAAGTAAGCCATGACACTAAGCATCCCATCGTTTTACCTGGAGATCATTTCTTCACATGGTTACTCTTAACTAATCTTCATCGAGAAAACTTACATGCTGGGCCGCAAGCGCTTCATGCGATAACAAGGCAAAATATTGGATTTTGAACGGAAGGAATATATCCAGAATCAGAATGGCGAACTGCATTTTATGCACAGATTTTGACCAAGATTGTCAAATCAGCAAATGGGCAATCTTCCAAAAGATCGAGTTCGATCGACAAGGCTATTTTTAAACTGTGACATAGATTTCTGCAAACCGATGTTTTCTCAATCCAAAATTCGGGGCAAAAGGCCTCAAAAAACATACCTGGCATTTAGAAGAAGTGTCGGACTTAACGACTGACGGTTTTTTGGGAGCTCTTAAACGATTTTAATCTAGAAGTGGTAAGTGTGAGAACATCTACTGTGACAAGGGACGAAACTTCGTAGGTATTAATAATCAGCTGTAGCAGTTAGAAGCCATTTTGACTCACCAACAGAGCATTGAGAAAATAGTCAACACTTGCTCAAACACCAACACTCAATTTCACCTCATCCCTCCCAGATCGCCACATTTTGGTGGGTTTTGGGAGGCAGCTATGAAGTCAACCAAGTACTTGTTACAAAAAACTGTTGCCTCTGTATCACTGACGTACGAAGAATTATGCACTGTAGCCTCAGATGTCGATGCGATCTCAATTCTAGGCCCCTTACACCACTATCGTCTGACCCAAACGATTTGGCTCCACTGACACCAGCACATTTTTTGATAAGTGAGCCACTCGTAGGCGCTCTGAATACAGCTAACGATATAACAAAAATGTCTTTAACATCCAGATGGCAGCTGACTAATCAACTTAAGAACGAGTTCTGGAAGCGGTGATACATTGAATATTTGGGGGAACTACAAAAACGCACTAAATGGACTGCTAAACAAAATAATATCAAAATGGAAACCCTAGTTATCATTAACGAGGACAATTTGCCGCCATTTAAATGGAAATTAGGACGAAAAGTGGAAACCATCCAAGGCCCAGACGAATGCGTACGCGTTGCTGATATTCGGACAAGTACTGGAATCATACGACAATCTATTCATCAATTAGCTCCATTACCAATTAATCCCGAGGAGACTTTGAAACCAGCTGCCAAATGGAGACAACAACTGCCGTAGAGCAGAAGTCCAGAAAGCGTGAGAGCTCTCCCACAAAACTGAATGCACTGAAAACATGTCTACTTACGTTACTTCTTCTACCGCTAGTCTCGCCTCACATGACACCTGCAGACATGTCGCCAATCGAAATAATCGAAGCTGAAAATAATGGTGGCGTTTAATTTGAGAACATAGGGAATGGCCAAATCTCCCCAAGCACTTGGAAGCTCATAGTCTTTCATGATTTGCAAGGATATTAGAAAACATTCAAAACTATTGAAGCTGGTATAAAACAATTAGACAAGTTAAAAGACGCCATCACAAACAATACGCATCATGAAGCAATTGCAATGCAATATCGTTATCTACTGCACCCATTAAATCAGGGCAACATAAATTTTTAAGAACTTATCAAATAAAGGCAAAAAAGATCTCCCTTTGATATAGTCGGCTCCTTAGGAAACAAGCTTTTTGGGGTTTTTGACAACGAATATGCCACTACAATGAGTGAAACTATCTCGAATATCAAAGCCAACGAAAATAACCTTAACGGACTGGTCAAGAAACATACCTCGATTTTAGATGCAACAATCAATGTTATCACAAAGTGTGAATTTGAAAGAGCAAACCAGACGAAAGAAATTCAAGCTGCTTTTGATTGTGTATACGAAAACATGAAACACTTCAATTCAAAAGTCAAACAACAAAAGACAATTGAAGCATTTAACTGTAATGAATTTCTACCTTCAGCTCGAACGCGGAACCGACCTCTCATCGGTTCTAGACGTTAAGTCTGAGTAGTGCCAACGGATGGTACCAACAGGTCAACCAATCCGTGCACCGTAACCCATTCATGCGGTGACTGCTTGTCGGCCAGCTAGTTCGGAGAGGATTTCGGTCGCGGGTCTCCGAATGGATTACGCTCAATTACAATATTTCAGTCACCTGAAATTGCCCGTTTTCTAAACGCGTCAACATTTACTCATCCAGAACGAGAAACCTACATTACGTTAGTTCTGGATGGGATCTATCCACAGATCTCAAATCAAAAACGCTACAAAATCTCATAGGCGCGTTACCGATTCACCGACGCGGTACCGAAAAATATACTACTCGAACTTAACCCGAAGAAAACTACTCTAAAGAAATGACGAAACAAGCAAAGGTACCGCGTACCGCGCGCGACGCGAAACCGACTTCAGCGGATTTGGCGAAACCCTACCCTCGCGACGGCATACTTACCCTACACTCTCTGTTCCCCCTGAAATAGAACGAGTTACTGAAAAGGAAAGTCGTGGTTTAACTTAGCAATTCATTATATTATTAAATTCAATCAAATTAGGATTTCGATTATAAATATTAGTATCCTCCATTTACACACGAGAAAATTCTCTAACCTACAAATCTGTAACAAAAAAAAAAATCGTGCAAATATTTATCCTAGATACTTCTCCTTATCTGACATGATTTTAGTATTCTACTTTTTCTTATTTTAAGCTTACTTTGAGAAAACACAAACTATCTTTTATCTATGTTTTGGATTTTAACTTTTGCTTTTAAAAAAAAATATCACTAAGGATTTTCGTATATTCTAAACATTAAACAAATTTGCTGGTTGCTTGTTTGTTGTAAATTTAGTCATATCGAGCTTATTTCTCAAGGGGAAAGGATTCGAGGGCTAGAAATGGTTTGGAATTTCTAAAACGTTCACATGTATCGTGTTCAAGAAATAAGAGCGATTTATCACTAAAGAAGAGTTAAACTGATTAAGTTTCAAAAACTAACATTTGCACAATTTAGACCTTTCAAAGGAAGTATAGGCTGCTTTTCCGTTTTTTTTTCTTAAATCTTTCAATTGCATGCTTACTTAAATCGAATTAATTTAAATTTATGACACATACATTGAATATTTTTCCACGGTAATCATCTCTATGCATTTTGAAATTAATTAAGATTTTTTTTTTTTTTCTTTTTTTTTTACTTCATTCGCTTCAAATAAACTTTATCTAAGTTCAAATTGGATATAAATTTTATGTATTGGATTGGTTTGTAGCGTCGATGATAATCTCATGGTAGGGACCCGACTCAGGTATAGAGTTTATCGTTTCCCTTTCTTGTATAATTTATTTAAATATTTACTGTTTGCTGAACCGACAGCATACGATTAAATTTCATTATTTTTTCTTGTATACTTCTTGGTACCGATGTAAAATAATTGTTTGTAAGGGGCTCTCAACCAAAAGTTGATCTCAAATTTCTCAGAAAAAAAAACAAGAAAAAGAATCTTCTCCGACGAATTCCAATTGGCCGAATTGTACGTATTCAGACTTTCAAACTGAGCCGTTGATTAGTTGCTTTCAAACTCATGATAATTTAAAATTATTTCCATAGGAAAACGAAGAGTACTATAAATTCGATCTGTAAAGAACGCCCCAACTATTTTATATCGGAATCAAACAAAACTAGGAACGTTAATTCGCGTAAGCTTGCAAACTTAAGCAAATATACACGACGTTAAACAGGCAAGCAAGCACAAACAATTACCATTTGCATAAAAAAAAGGAATAGGCTTGGCTATCCAAAGAATTTTCCATTTAAAAAAAATCTATAAATATTTACGTTAGAATGTAAATTTTTCTTTAAAATAGGGCAAGTAGACACAGACAATTACCATTTGTAAAAATTAATTTCATATTTAAATCACCTTTCCTAGATATTCCATTGTCTTCATATCAACTAGTGAACTGCCAAGAACATATGGATGTTGTACTTTTACAGCCACTGTTTCACCCGATTTTAGGCTCGCCTTATGCACTTGAGCCAATGAAGCAGTACCAAACGACTCTGGGTCACAGCTATCGAATAACTCGTCTGCGCTTTTCTTTAAATCTTGCTTTACCACTTTAGATAAATCTTCGACTGGAATACTTGGAGCATCACTGTGAAGTACTTTCATTGTTTTAACGAATTCTGGAGGTAGAAGATAGTCCAAAGCACCCATATGTTGTCCTCATCCCATTGACGATAGAATAGTTGATTTTGATGTTAGTCCAATATTCCATACGGTGATTGCTGCTTTTCCCAAACGAACAACTCCCAATGAATCTACATATATCGTAATCGTTGGCATGTAAACTTAATCTTGTTCCAGCTGCTGTAGCAGTTAAAGCTCAATACTTTATCACTCTACGAATCATGGCAACTTAATAGTACGGCACGTCATCTTTAATGCACTCAAACATTACACTTTTCAAGTTAAGTTTATCGAATTTCCTTGTTCACATGCAAAAGTATGAAACCAAAATTGAAAATAAATTTGTTGTTTGTTGTGATGACCTTCTAACGTTGAACCCCGTTCTGAACAATTTTGGAACCGATCGCTTCGAGTTGCATTAGTCGCTCGATTAAAATTAGACCGGTTTAATGCTATGAGCTGAGTACCAGTTAGTGTTATGATAGTGCCGTATTCTGCAAAAGCACCAACTGTTCATGGCCAAGTACAACAGCAGCAAATCTCGTTGGATGTATTCATTTTACCCCGTAGTTGATTTGCATGAGCCACAGATTTTATGAAAAGGATATTGTGTTGCTGCGCTCTGATGTGATATGAACTTTTCAATCACATTGGCTCCGAGCTTGTAGTGAGAAGTTGAAATTCTGAAATCCAGTTTTCTTTTATGTTCACTAACTGGTTATTTGCTATTACATAGCATCCTGTTTCATGTTATGCTCGTCGAGTATTGGCGTAGTTTGCTCTCTTCTGAGGCAACATTGGTATGGTTTATTTACTTCAGTTTTTCACCGCTGATTTAGTACCGGCATACATCATTTGAAGACTCATATGACTGTCTCTTGGTGTATAAAAATGAAGCACATCGGGTATGAAACTCGACCATCGTCATGAACCATACGATACGTGTAAACAATATAACGTGGCTGATGACCCGGTAAAAGTTCTTGGAGCTCAGCTATCGAGATGTTCTCAATGCATTCATCCCAAACAATCAGTTGTTTGTCGCGATCAACTTTCAATATTAGCGCCGCATTTTTGATAACGTGAGAAGCATACCCGCGAACAAGGTTGATCCCTTTTAATTACCTATGTTTATACCGTACAATGTACGTTGCTGAATCGAAGGCTGCAGTCTGTACTGCGGATTGCAAGCGATACGCCAATTGATCAATCTGAACAAGGTAGCAAGCGTTACTTCGAATTTCCGCATGAAGAAGTGTCAAATCATTTTGGTGTTGAATTATTCTCCTACTGGATTCATTAAGAGAAATTGTTTTATCGAAGGTATATTCCCACTTAGTCCGCAGTTCACACTGCCTTCCGCTGCAGACTAGACAAAATATTGCTAAATTTTCTAATTAGTTATTAACTAAACTAACCTCTTTCCCAATGTGTCTGCTCCGGTGAATGTCACTGCCTCACGAATACAGTTTTCCAAAAACTCTTTAAGCACACCACGCGTTTCTTCACAGATTAAACAGGGAATACGTTTCACTCCACCACGTCGCGCCAAACGACGTATAGCTGGTTTTGTAATACCTTGGATATTATCACGAAGAACTTTGCGATGACGTTTAGCGCCTCCATGTGCTGTCAAAAGTCCCGGTTGTCACCTCGGACAAAACATATGTGCGTGGAATGGCACTTCATATGGCGGAAATGTGCTTCTTCAGATGTCGCCAGTGGCATAGTTTTCTCGATGGCCACGGTGGAGGGGCATTTCCAGATGGCTATGTCTCGAAATGTGCCGGGGTTGGATTAATTCTATATTTCGAATATTTATATCCACGGATCTAAATAATTGGACAGAAAAAAAAATATTTTCTGCACAACGATATCCGCACAACAGATGAAGTCCGCTGGCACTTCGAGGACATATCCATCTGGCAGGTTACAAGGGTTCGGGATCGGAATCACTTCGATTCCTGGGCGCAGGCGTCACATTACACATTCCCCCCCCCAAAATCGAAGTAATTACGATCCCGTCTCCTTGGTAACAGGTCTTGGTTAGGGACGTGGCGGGTCGAAGATCCGTTTCGAAGGATAGGCTACAACCCTGTTCGTGAAGACTCGGCAGTGACTATATAGTAGGAAGTCAGGTGTTATTCGGAGGCCTTCGTCTAGGCAGAGATTTGGGATAAGCCAAGGTTTCTCGTGGGAATTAGTTGCACTTCATCGTCTAAGGTCTTTTGCGTGGTAAATTCCCAGGGTCTTACCAGTCATGTCCGCGATGAGGTATCGGGTGGGGCTTATGACTTGTATGACTCGACACTTCACGAATTTCTTGTCTAGTTTGGCATTGTAATGGCGGGTGGCATCGCTCTGTCGGAAGTTTCGACGATATATTTCGTCGCCGGCCTTAAAGCCAGAAGGATGAGATCGCAAGTTGTACCGCTCCTCTCCCATCCGTCTACTTTCTTCAATCTTCTCCCGCAGTTGATCTCGCAGAAGTTGGAGCTTTTCGTGCGGTTCTAGAACCACGATTGGGTCCTCTAGCGATTTCAGCTGCCGCAATAGCCGGTAAGCGCTCCCATGACAGATCATATACTGGCCGAACACTGCAAAATACGGCGAAATGCCGGTCGTGGCGTGGTACGACGAGCGCAGTGCACTAGTGATGGCGGACAATTTGCGATCCCAGTCCCTCTGATTCGGGTGGACATAGGCGCGAATGGCCGCTATGAGCGTACGATTCAGTCGTTCGGATGCGTTGGCTTGTGGTGAATAGACGGCAGTTCGTTGGTGGATGATGCCGTATTTGGACATTAGGTCTCGGAACTTGCTGGAGGTGAACTGGACCCCATTGTCGGAGACAAGTTTCTCCGGAACTCCAAACATGTGAAAGACTCGGTTCTCCAAAAAGCTGATTATTGGTCCAGTGTGCATGTTACGTAGTGGTTCTATGATAGGGAATTTGGAGAGCTGGTCCAGGACCACGACAGCTCCCGTGTGACCAGAAGCAGATCGAGGGTAAGGACCGATAAGATCAATGTACAAGCGCTGGAACACGCGTTCGGGGACCTCAACCTTACCCATGGGTGGTCGAAGAATGGTGTTGGGCGCTTTAGTGCACTTGCATAGCTCACAGGAGGCTACGTACGCTTTTATCTGTTGTGCCATCTTAGGCCAAAAGAAACAGGTTTCCAACCGCCTAAGTGTACGACCGTATCCGCCGTGCGCACTTGATGGGTGGTCATGAGCCCGTCTGATAAGATCAGTGGTTAATTCTTCGGGCACCCACAACTTCCACTGTTCTTCTTCTTGTATGGGGTCTCCGGATGCGTGTCCCATCCGCTTATAAATAAATCCATCCGTCAACCGCAGTTCAGGAAGCTGGGACAGTTGATTCTGGATAGTGTGAATCAGTTGGGTGTAGCTGGCTGACTTGAAGGCAGGATGGTCCAAATCGATCAATTGGGGGCTGTCGTCCTCTTGGACCAACTCGGCTCCTTCAGGGGCGAACATTCTGGATAGGGTGTCGGGGACTACATGCTGGCTTCCTTTTCGGTGGCGAATTGTGAAGTCAAATGCCTGGAGTTTCAGTGCCCACCTGGCCAATCTGCCGTTGAGATCAGTCTGGCTCATTAGCCATTTCAGAGAAGCGTGATCCGTAACGATTTCAAAGGTGTGTCCCTCCACATAGGCTCGGAAGCGTTTCACTGCCAACACCGCGGCTAAACATTCTTGCTCGGAGACCGTGTAATTTCGCTGGGCTGGGTTCAGCTTGTGAGACATGAAGGCTATAGGTCTCTCCTCGCCGTCTTGTGCAACCTGGACTAAGACTGCTCCCACCCCATGTTGACTCGCGTCACAATGGATTGAGAACGGTTTGTCAAAGTCCGGGCTGTGCAGTACGGGGGCCGTAGTCAGACTCTTCTTTAGCTCTTCAAAGGCTCGCAAGCTGGGCTCTTCCCAGACGAATTTACGTCCCTTACGCAGCATGTCGGTCAAAGGAGTGGTAATGGTGGCATAGTCACGTACAAAACGCTGGTACCATCCGCATAAGCCTAAGAATCGGCGTAACTGTTTGGTGGTCTTGGGTAATGGAAAAACGTCAATCGCTTGAGTCTTTTCCGGATCGGTCTTGATATGCCCATGCCCAATGATGTGACCTAAATACTTCACCTCCGTCATCACGAACTGGCTCTTCCTTATGTTGATGGTTAATCTTGCCCTCCGGATGTGTAGAGCCACCTCCTGAAGCAGGTCGATGTGTTCGTCAAAGGTCTCGGTTATAAGCAGCAGATCGTCCAAGTAAACGAAAACTTGGTGCCGCAAATGAGGTGGTATCACCTTATCCATAAGGCGCGTCATTGTTTGGGGGGCATTACACAATCCGAATGGCATGGTCACGAATTGATATAAGGGCCGGCCTGGGACTGTGAAGGCTGTTTTCTCCTTTGAACCGGGGTCTAAAGGAATTTGCCAGAAGGCGTCCTTGAGGTCTAAGCTCGTGATGAAATGGGCTTTAGGCAATCGACTCAAAATGCCTTCTATCAACGGTAGAGGATATGCGTCCTTGACTGTGACGGCGTTCAAGCGTCTGGCATCTAAGCATAACCGGACCTTGTTCGGCTTGACAACTAAGGTGACTGGGGAAGCCCACGCGCTCTGTGATTCTTCGATTACGCCTAATGATAGCATTCGATCCACTTCGGCATATAACGATTTTTCCTTCGCCGGAGATATGGCGAAATGTCTCTGTTTTATGGGTTTAGCATCCCCCACATCTATAGTGTGGAACACCAGGGCAGTCCGCCCGAGACCTTCCTTCTCGTGCGAGGGAAAAGCCGATATAGCCGAGTCGAGACGCAGTTGCTGAGTTACATCCAGTGTATGCCGTAATAAGTTAGTGGGTTGAGATTGGTCAGGAACGGTGGTGACGGACTCCAGGGTCGAACTGGAAAATAGTGCCGGGGCCAAGTTAAATTTTCGAACGAAATCCACTCCTAAATAAAGATTCTGGGTTAACTGAGGTATGATGAAAAATTCCATAGGTTTAGTTACCCCTTTAAAGGTGACATCCGTCATAATTTTTCCCACTACAGAGTGACGAGTTCCGTCCGCCGTGCTTAACCAGGAGGTGAAATGACGGATTTGGTCCGCGTGCTTTGCCAGTACCTCCCCTGCAAACTCGGCAGATATGCAATTCACACTGGCTCCCGTATCGACTAAGCCTGATACTCGTTTTTGCAGGAGGTGTACTGACGCATATGGCCGAACATCATCCCTCAATAATTCGTCTAAGTATATGTCCTTCAACACTTTCCTCGACTGCCTGACTTTTCTCCAGAAGCTCCGCATCCGACGCGTGGCTCGCTTGCTTCGCGGTGGGACAGTTGTGGCCAATTCCTCATGGAAGATGCGCTGTCGAGTAGCCAAATAATTCCGCAACCTGACATGAAAAGGTTTTACATGCCAAGGAGCCTTCGTCTCGCTATCATTTCCCTGCGCATTGGCCTCGGCGAAGGACGGCGTCGGTTGTGGAACTTCGGGAGAATTGTGTTTAGCGGTGCGAGTCAGCAGAGTTGGAGTCATGATGGGAGCTGGGTCATAGCTGGTGATGGGGTCTGGATTTGTTCGTCCGGGGTCTAGGAGTGCCGACGGGTGGTCGCGGCACTCGGTGGCAAGTTTTTTCGCCCTTTGCAATTTGCACAGTCAGGTGCGTATGTGTCGGCCTTCCCGCATCGGTAGCAGAAAAGCGTTGGCTCCGCTGGACATGCGTAGAACCGATGTCCCGGTTGTCGGCAGTTCCAACATACCGTCGGGCTTGTAATTGCTTCAAGGGAGGGTCGATCAATCAATGCTGGGTCCTCAAGCTCCGGTGGTGCTCCGCTCCTCGGTACTGGTACTGGATCAGCAAGCAGGTGGTCTGCTGCCATCAACTCCGCGGTGTGATGATTTCGGGGATTCGGTCCCGTTATGCGAGGTTGTGGGCGGAAGGTACCTCGTCGCTCATCCAAGTGTTCTTGTCTACGCGCATGGAGGCGCAATCCCTGTATGGTGTTGATGGGAAAATGTAGCAGGCTGTTCTGGAGATCCCAGCGCATGTTCTCTCTGATAATTTCTACTAATTCGTCCTCGGGCATGGTATTTCGCAGGCGAGTGCTCAATCTCACAATACTGGTGTAGTACTGGTCGAACGGTTCGTGAGCGCCTTGTTTCCGTTTCTTTATTTGCTCTCTTAGCTCTCTCTCAGTGAAGCCATCCTCAAATCGATTGCGGAAGGCTGCACTGAAAGAGTGCCAAGTGGGACGTGGCGTTGACTCTTTAAAGCTCCAGTACCAGTCGGCAGCGTCGCCGCTGAACAAAAGATGTGCATGCCGGAGGAAGGCCGAGGAATCCCCTCCCAGGGTGCTGGATATCAACGCCTGAATCCGGAAAAGGAACCGGTCCGCCGATATCATATCGTTGAACCCTGTAAAGTTCAGGCGCCAACTCTCCATGATACGAGGCGTCGGGTCTCGGAAAAGTGTCAATGCGTTCCCGGGGGGAATCACATCCTCTACTGACCTGTTGTACTGAACTGCCTCGGGGGCTGGAGGTACCAACGGAGGTCCGGTACTGTGTCGCGGTCTGTATTCGGGAGCTCTGGGATCCATTCCCGAGTTCCTTGGAGGTGGGACCCATTGCTCGGATTGTCGGGAGTGGGGCATCGCCACACTGGGATTTGGCTCCCAGCCAAGCGGAGTTCTCACGCGGCTGGGTGGTTGGCTCAACGGGAGATTCTGGATCTTTCCCTCCAGGTTGCCAATCCTCTCCGACATATCCCTCATCAACGCCACGAGGGTGTCAATGGAGTGGGCGGAAGGCATGGTTGTCACCTCGGACACGACACTTGCAGCCGGAACTTCACCGCCTACTGCTCCTTGCAGGTCTAAGAGTGGGTGTGACGGTTCGGCTTCTGGAGCTCCTTTCGCCACTGCTCCACGCGTTGGTAGGGGCGTTCCGAGGGGGACGTCTAGGGCAGACCGATCTATGGATCGCCGGCATAAGGGACACAGTTCTGACGTGAGGAGGAGCTGTTGTACACAGGCACGATGGAATAAATGTCCACAATCCAATCGCACGCTGTGTACGCCCTCCAATACGTCCTCGAAACAGATTCCACAGTTCGCGGGTTGGACCGTTTTGGACCGTGTCCATCGCTTTTCTGGGGTCCGCTTCGTTGCCATTATCGTGTGGTTGCTAATATTGAGAAGAAAAATAAATATAAAATACACTTATTTCTACTATAAACCTAATAAACCTAATATATATATAGAAAACCTAAAAATACGTTAGTAGCCGATAGTGGCGAGCTAATGATAAGTGGAGAAAAAAAAATATTTGACAGTCACTTTCCTTTCCAGTAGTCGACTCCTTCAATGGGAAAAGAGAGTGCGTGGTAATCTGCCGAAGAAAGGGTGCTTCGGTCGATTTACGAAATTTAACCCCACACCCACATACATTACAAAAAACCGTCTCTAAACTACGTTAAAGTGACTCGACGAGACAAGTGGTAGAGCTACCGTAACGACTTTGTACGCGGTCAAAACTCCCGACGCGTAGAAGCATTCCGGGCTTCGCGACTCCAGCATACGCCACCGAACGTTGAACCGATACCACTCGTCTAACACGCATAAGAAATAGTTAGAATCCTTCCGCGACATAAAGGCAAGGTAGCCTTCTATTTTCTTGAGAGTCCATGCTGATAGGTAAACCCATCTGACTGGCAGTTCCATCAAGAAAATAGAAGGTCCTTACAGGGGTTACCCTGGGACAACACATCGGAAGGATTCTGTCGCGAAAGCAAAATCAAACAAAGGAGAGCGGAAGCTACAACTCACGTGAAGCGACCTCTAATGTGTATCACACAATTCCACTGCTCCTGATAGTGGGACTCGAGTACCAAAGTACCTTACATCCTCCGTAAAGGACCAACTCGTCAGAAGACGCGAAGTTCTTTCCCCCTTAGGATGTTTTTGGCCCCACGTTGGGCGCCATTGTAATGATTTACGAAATGTCCGTGTAGGACACGGGTGCCGATGGTCTGGCACAAGTGTCAGCGAGCTAAAACAACACCGAGCTCAGCTAACTAGCTTCGCGTAACGACCGCGTACGCGTGCTTGACGACTAGAATTTGCGGGATCATATGAGGCGGGTTCTTGTCGAGCCACGAAGCTACACTACAAAATACTTATCACGCGTACTCTACTCTACAAGACGCACCGATCAATTTTTATTGTCTTTAGAAAAGTTCTATTAGGTGTCAATTAATCTACTCTACAGAAATTCAATGTTGTTTTGCCTCGTTAAAGTTAGCGGACACGGAGGCTTGAGACAAACGCAAACATTACACAAAAAGCAACCGTTACTTTCACAGAAGAAGGTCGTTGCATTACAAGGGGAATGTCAAACCTAAAGATGTTAAAGTGGCTGAAGTGAACCACTCATCTCTGTCTAAAGGATGGAAACTTGACGGATGCAGTTTACTTTACACTAGTAAAACAACAAACTAAGCAGTTTCGACGGGGTGACCACCTTTTCTCTTCAGGAGCAGCCACTCCTGATCACCACGGGGCTGCTCGACTGCTTATGTTTATTACAGGGCAGTCTTTTCGATGCCGACCCAGGCATGGAGAGACTGAAGGATTTCGCGCTACACTAGTGAAGAAACAATTGTTTCCGCAGTGGAGAGATGGTTGTTGCAATTTTAGGCCCCTCTTCTTGAATACAAGTCCCTGTCTTCTACGAAAGTATGCTAATAAAAACCGCTAACCAATCATAAAAACAAATCGGGTGTCGGTCACGACTAATTGATGATGCGGATTTTATCACTGCCGGTCATCAGATTAGCTCCCAGCAAAAACTGACGCAATTCCAAGCAATGTATTTGAAAACCCCTGGCACCATCAGTTTGTTTAAAATTAGAACTGTCCGACTTCAAACTGTATAAAAATGTGCAAACCTTTCTTTTGGTAACATTAAGGGACGCACTACTCTATAACATCATCGGCATGTTCAGGCGACTGAGCCACCACGAACGAAGAACTCCAGAAGATGCTATAGACCTTATTATACCGAAGACAAGACAAACAACACCAAAAGAGAGTTTATCGGTGACTCTATCTTAACTTTATGGAACCCTCCAAAGTATGCTACGTTAATATCAAATGGTGAGGGCGACAATAAAAATTGAATCGGTTCATCTGCCGACAGCAAAATTAAAAATGTGAGAACTCGAAGGAGAGTGGTGTTGTTCCCCCAATGGCGCCCAACGTGGGGCCCGAAGGGGAAACAACACCACTCTCCTTCGAGTTCTCACATTTTTAATTTTGCTGTCGGCAGATGAACCGATTCAATTTTTATTGTCGCCCTCACCATTTGATATTAACGTAGCATACTTTGGAGGGTTCCATAAAGTTAAGATAGAGTCACCGATAAACTCTCTTTTGGTGTTGTTTGTCTTGTCTTCGGTATAATAAGGTCTATAGCATCTTCTGGAGTTCTTCGTTCGTGGTGGCTCAGTCGCCTGAACATGCCGATGATGTTATAGAGTAGTGCGTCCCTTAATGTTACCAAAAGAAAGGTTTGCACATTTTTATACAGTTTGAAGTCGGACAGTTCTAATTTTAAACAAACTGATGGTGCCAGGGGTTTTCAAATACATTGCTTGGAATTGCGTCAGTTTTTGCTGGGAGCTAATCTGATGACCGGCAGTGATAAAATCCGCATCATCAATTAGTCGTGACCGACACCCGATTTGTTTTTATGATTGGTTAGCGGTTTTTATTAGCATACTTTCGTAGAAGACAGGGACTTGTATTCAAGAAGAGGGGCCTAAAATTGCAACAACCATCTCTCCACTGCGGAAACAATTGTTTCTTCACTAGTGTAGCGCGAAATCCTTCAGTCTCTCCATGCCTGGGTCGGCATCGAAAAGACTGCCCTGTAATAAACATAAGCAGTCGAGCAGCCCCGTGGTGATCAGGAGTGGCTGCTCCTGAAGAGAAAAGGTGGTCACCCCGTCGAAACTGCTTAGTTTGTTGTTTTACTAGTGTAAAGTAAACTGCATCCGTCAAGTTTCCATCCTTTAGACAGAGATGAGTGGTTCACTTCAGCCACTTTAACATCTTTAGGTTTGACATTCCCCTTGTAATGCAACGACCTTCTTCTGTGAAAGTAACGGTTGCTTTTTGTGTAATGTTTGCGTTTGTCTCAAGCCTCCGTGTCCGCTAACTTTAACGAGGCAAAACAACATTGAATTTCTGTAGAGTAGATTAATTGACACCTAATAGAACTTTTCTAAAGACAATAAAAATTGATCGGTGCGTCTTGTAGAGTAGAGTACGCGTGATAAGTATTTTGTAGTGTAGCTTCGTGGCTCGACAAGAACCCGCCTCATATGATCCCGCAAATTCTAGTCGTCAAGCACGCGTACGCGGTCGTTACGCGAAGCTAGTTAGCTGAGCTCGGTGTTGTTTTAGCTCGCTGACACTTGTGCCAGACCATCGGCACCCGTGTCCTACACGGACATTTCGTAAATCATTACATAACATCCTGGCAGTAATAGTTAAGTCATTCATAACTGAATGCCAAGAGATGCAACACTCATTGATGGAAGTAATTGTAGACGCCCATCATGAGTCTGTAAATCGTAACGTCATATCACCTCAATAACTCAAATCACATACATCAAGGACAACTTACCTCAAGATCTGGAACTGCCAGTTTTTGGAAATCGTACTGAAGTTTCACGAATCTACCAAATAATTAAAATACAGTACGCTAACGAAAGGGATTATTTGATATTCGTCTTGACACTGCCGCTATTGTTGCCAACAAGATTTCATATTCTTGATCATTGCCCTTACCGACCATGATCAACAATACTTTCCTGTCGTTGTCATCCATACCAAAGCTAATAATGGTGAACGATTTCAAGGATCAATTCTACCCTCTGACGATGACTGAACTCATGCAATGCCGAGCTTCGGAAATCAACTCGTTCATATGCAGCGAACATTGACCCATAGTACACAAAAGTGATACGAACGTCGAGTGTATTATAGAGATGATCTCGAAAAACAGACTGGCACCTAGTTGTGTCTTCAGTCAGGACCATCGACGAAAACTCTGGCAGCAATTAAATTCACCAAATCAGTGGCTTTTTTCGCTAGACAAGTCGTACGACTTCACGTTTGTGTGCAACAATCAGGTTTTCCAGCAACACCTAATGCGCAAAGGGATCCTTAAAATGCAACCGGGCTGTTCATTGAAGGATGACGAATTCAGTCTTCGACAAACCTCGCTAAATGTTTCATTTCACTCAATTATTAATATACTTATTACAGATTTAACAGAATTCACCGAGGCATCACGATCATTTAGTCATCCTTTAATAAGCCGATCTACTATGAACTTTGACAAGTTGTAGCAACCACGGAAGTCACCGCAGTTGCAGACATTAAAAATTAGCAGAGGGGTGTGTAGCCCGGGGTGGCATACTGAGGCCGGCTAGCGCTCAGTCGTGTCGTGGGTCTTCCGGGACACCCCCTGCTCGTGCTGAGCCACCTTACATCAAGAAACTAACACAGTGGGAAAAGGACGGGAAAGGGAGAGGTCATTTTGAGAAATGAAAAATTTAGAAAAAATTTAATAAAACATGGCCGTTTATTGAACTCAAAAGAAAAAGAAATTTACAAATTCAACAAAAGTAGGTCAAGTCAAATAAAGCAAATCGGCCCCTCAATAATTTAATGTACGTAGCAAGAACAATCTAATCAAATAATTCATTTAAAGGAAAACAAAAGAAAAATAAGAATTGTTGATGTAATCGATAAATACTCACAATAGGTAAAACTCACTCCTTTTCCTCGTTGATCTCCGAGCGCTCGGCGAAGACAAAAAAAAAGGGTGGGGGGCCACTGAAAATCAAATTTTAAATTAACTTTAAAACTAATTTTAAAATTCAATAACTAATAGAACGGCCAATTATCATTCTCCACGATCCGTCAATATTGTACACTCGCAAACACTTTGTTCTATTTCAATTACGTCCATCTCATTAATTAAATCTTTTGCATATAGTAAAGACTCTCACTTATTCAATTTTTTTATATATTTAGTATTGAGGCGGTCCCGCACTTCAACTTATCAATGTAATCCTCCAAATTAAAAATTCCTTCAGTTTTCTAATTTTTTTTTTACTTTTTCCCTCCGTCACAAAAAAAAAACAGCCAAAATACCCATTCCACGAAAAGAAACAAAAGAAAAAAAAACTCCTTCTTCTTTCCCAAATCAAAAATCTGACTGCCTTTCACGAATTAATTATTCCGTCCCGCCAAACACAATTCTTTCTTCACTTCCAGTCAAATATCCACTCCAAAATCAGACTCTATCCCACAAAAAAAAACTCCTTCTTCACAAAACCAAATCCGGAAATTCATTTTTATACGAATTCACCATTCCGCACCGCAAAGCACAATTCATTTTTATATTCACAGTCAAATACCGCTACCAAAACTCAATTTTATTCCACTCCGAAACTTCTTGTCTTTTTCCCATCCAAAATCTGACTGCCTAATCCCAACCACCTAACTTCCACTTTTTCACCTTTCTCCCATCCGATCCCGCAATCCAAATTCTTTTCCAATTACCGCTGTCGCATCTGGGTAACGTAATCGAAGTTCATTACACTTCGATTCCGCTACCCACACATCTTTTGGTCCGTATCGACAATCACAATAGTTTCCATTGACTTGCATATATGGCAATTTACATCCCCAAGAATCGCTTGATTGAATGTAAAGTGTCACACATACGAGTACATTACGAAAACTATTGATTTTGCCGATACCCCAAAAAAGAGTGCTTCCGTGCGCCCGGGGGAACTTGAACTCAGGGTTCCAGCAGTCGCACGGTCGAAACTCGCGACGTAACCAATGGAGCTATGCCTTATCGATCTCCCATTCATCAGATTAGCAACTTCAACGATTATCTGGGCATGAGATTGATCTTTGGTTATTAGGGAAGCGTGAATTAATTTTCGTTAGTAAGAAAAATAAAATTTGGTAATGGGAACTAGTGAATAGAATTTGTTAGTATGAAGGAAGGAATTATGTTTTGTTAGTAAGAATGAATAGAATGAAATTTTGTTAGTGGGAATTAATGTAGGGAGTGTTGTTAGTGGGAAGATTAAACTTCTTATTATATTACTAGGGTGTTCTTATTGGAAATCAGGGAAAGGGTAGGATTGTGATGAGGTGGACATAAAAATTAAAGGGAAAAATAGGAAAAATTTTAATAAAATAAATAAATACACACAGGAAAAGGTGGGAATGCCCAAAGGAAAGTGACAATGTCACGGCGGCAATTTGGAGTTGCGAATGGGAGGAAGTTGGTACGCCGGAATTCGCAACAATCGTGGGGACGACCCAGACCCTGAGTGTCTCATTCAGCCGGGCAAACAAAGAAGGTCGGCAGGGGTAATTATGAATCGGATCGGATGTCTTTGGCGTGAAAGGTCCCAAGCAGCTTACCGAATTCATCCTCAAGCTCGTATGCCACTTGCCCAATACGACGCCGGACCACTGCAGGAGTGAATCGTGGAGCGAATTTGGCTGCAAAGCGATCTGCGGCGTTGCTCACAGAGAAATTACGCACGAAAACCTTCTGACCTTGGAGTAGCTCACGAGGACGAACACGAATGTTGTAGCGTTGAGCACCCTTTTGGTAGGCTTCTTGCAGTTTGCATCTGACTTGGTCCTGTACAGCTCGCAGTCGATCACTGTTAGCACTTAGCTGTACCTCACCATCCTCAAAAGCATTAAGGCTTCTGAGGAGGGCGTACTCAGAGCCATGTTGGATAGGGTGGTACCCGAACATGAGAAAGTAGGGCGAATATCCCGTGGACTCATGAATCACCTTGCGGAAGGCAAAACATGAGGCTGGAAGATTCTCGTCCCACTTGCCATGATCAGACCCTATATAGGCTCTAATGGCGTTCAGTGTCGACTGGTTTGACCTCTCTGAGGCATTCGCCTGCGGTGAATGATATGGGGTGAAGCAATGCTGCACTCCATAGTCATTCATAAGCTTGCTGAATACCTTGGAGGTGAACTGTACCCCATTGTCAGAGTGAAGCCATTCAGGCACTCCGAAAGTCAGAAAAATTTTGCGCTCGAAATATCGCACGACTGACTCTGCGGTGGCTTTCGTCATGGGCTTGAGCCAAACGAACTTGGTGTAATGATCCAGGACCACGAATAATTGGGTATTCCCTGATTTTGAACGAGGGTATGGGCCCATGAAGTCCACAAACAGGCGCTGCATAGGTCGTTCGGAGTCTCGTGAAATGCTCAGACCACTATTCAAGTCAGGCACTCCAGGTACTCAGCCCAACAAATCAAAAATTGTAAAATTCAAACTATAATTAAAAACTAACCAAAACAATCAAAACCATAAAAACCAAAGAAGGAGTTGATGCTCCCATAGGGGGTCTCATTGTGGAATTTGCCGGTTTGACCTGTTTGCATATCAAGCAATTCTTGATGTGCTGAATCACATCTTGACGCAAACGAGGCCAATAATAACACCTTTGCAAAACTTCAGTTGTTTTGCGAATTCCACAATGAGAGCCCCGGGGATCATCATGAGCTCGTACTATGAGAGCTCGTTGGTGACCCTCAGGAACCCATAGTTTTGTTCTGGGAATATCAGAAGTCGACGTTACAGGAGAACCAGTACTAATATAGATTCGACCATCTGCAAGGTGCAAATTCTGAAACTGATCGGGTTGTTTCAAGATTTGCTCCTTGAGATGCTCATACTCGGGCTCCTGAAACGCAGACTCCGGGATTGAACCACCAATGTGTCCGTGCTCCGGGAGACAGGGAATGATCGAGTTCACCCGCTCGTCCCTCGAGCATGTTCTTGACAACGCATCGGGGACAACGTTAAGGGCACCTTTCCGGTGTTCAATTTGGAAATTGAACCCTTGTAATTTCAGGCTCCAGCGAGCCAATCGACCAGAAAGGTCCGACTGCTGCATCAGCCATTTAAGACTGGCATGGTCGGTTATGATGGTGAAAGGCAACCCTTCGATATATGCCCTGAATCTCTTTACGCTCTGCACCGCAGCTAAGCATTCCAATTCTGTAATGCTATAGTTACGTTGCGCAGCGTTGAGCTTCATAGACATATATGCGATTGGATGCTCTCCACCCTCATCGTCCTTCTGGAACAAAACACTTCCAATACCCACTGTACTTGCGTCACACTGGATATAGAAGTGCTTCGTAAAGTCAGGGTTGGCCAGCACTGGAGCAGAAATCAGCAATTGCTTCACCTTATTGAAGGCACTATTGGCGGAAGCAGACCACTTGAAGGTACGTTTACCCTTTAGCAAATCCGTTAGAGGGGCCGTAACCGAGGCGAAGTTTGGAATGAAACGCCTGTACCATCCTGCCATGCCCATAAACCGTCTCACGTCTTTGGCCGTTCGGGGTTCAGGATAGGAGACTATACCTGAAACCTTCTCTGGGTCGGTGCGCAGGATACCATCACTCACTACGAAGCCAAGATATTTGATCTCCTTCTTGACGAACTTGCTTTTTTCAACATTGATGGTCAAGTTGGCGTCCCTGAGCAGTTTTGCAACAGTACTCAGGAGCTCCAAGTGCTCATCAAATGTTGAACTTGTAACAAGCAGGTCAACTAGGTAAACAAATACCTTGTCCTGCAGCTCATGCGGTATTACTTTATGCATCAACCGACACATCGTTTGGGGAGCATTACACAAACCGAACGGCATAACCTTGAAATGGTGCAAGGGCCTACCAGGGACAGTAAAGGCCGTTTTCTCCTTACTTGCCTCATCCAATGGTATTTGCCAAAAGGCATCCTTCGGGTCCAAGCTGGTAATGAACCTGGTACTCTGCAACCGTGCCAAAAGACCTTCAATCAGTAGCAACGGATAGGCGTCCTTAACAGTCACCTCGTTGAGGCGTCGAGCGTCAAGACACAAACGCACCTTGCCGGGTTTTCTGACAAGGGTCACAGGCGAACTCCACGAACTCTGACTTTCCTCTATTACCCCCAAAGACAACATACGATCGAGTTCGTCATACAACAGTTTCTGTATAACAGGCGAGACAGCATAATGCCGCTGCTTGATGGGTCGAGCGGAACCAGTGTCGATGTGATGAGACACGAGACTGGTCCTACCCAAGCCTTTTTCATTATACGATGGAAACTGTTGTTTGACGAAGTCCAGTCGTTGCTGATCCTTTGGGGACAGCAGATGAAATTCAGGGCTCTGAGGTTCCGAGGCTGCTTCGATAGCGTTGACCTGGATTGGTGCTATTTTGAAGAGATCCCAGAAGTCAATTCCAAGATACACTGCGTGCGTCAAGGAAGGAACAACTAGGAATCTCATCAATTTGGTGGTTTGATTAAATTGCACCAATGTGGTGACGTATCCCAGAACTGGATCCTTGTGCCCTGATGCAGTCTGAACATGAGCATGCATGGCATGCATATGCAAGCCCAAATCCGACAGCAGGTCCAAGGCTCCGGCTCCGAGAATACTGGCACTGGCTCCGCTATCAAGCAAGCCCGTCAATTTGCGACCCTTGACGGATATCTCTGCGTAGGGCCTATTGTCACCAGGAGTTGCAACAATTGACTCCACGCAGGCACGCTTCAAGAGACGCCTGGCGAAGAAATATCTCCAGGATCTCCGAAAGCGATCCCGAAAAGGTCGTGCTCTAAAACTAGCGGGTAATTCACGATCATCGCCCGCTTTTTCATTACATTCGACGTAGTCTGGTAATCTGCCTGAAGCAATCACATTGCTAGAAAATGTTGGAAAATTGGAACTATGAGGCGAAGTGCAGAAATTTGTGGGTGGGCGCTGGTCTGGTGTCTGGTTATTCATTGTGTTCTGGAAGAACGAAGGGATCCAACATGGAGACCGACTCTGGAAGTGTGCATGATATCCTGCAGCAGATCTCGGTTGAGGATCACACCAGGCATTCTCCAACATATCAACAGCATCAATGTTGGGAGAATGCCTACTACGATGGCCAACCACAGGTCTTCCGGAAGGATACCACACAGCTTCCACTCTAGTGCAGTGACGAACCAACTCTGTTACCGATGCGAATTCCAAACCTGCCAAATGATTTCTCATTCGTTCGTCCGTGTTCCGCAATAGGATGGCCTGCATGTCAAAATCAGATAACCGATTTTTAAGACGCAAGGCCATCTCCATTATGGAGCCATGAAACTCACGGAAAGATTCACCGGGGTTCTGGAAACGCGCATCTATTGCTCGCCGCACATCTACGTCGGTCCAATGAGATCCATAACGCTCCTTCAACGCAGCTTCCAAATCAGGCCACGTAAAATTGGGGTTGAGCTGCCGGAATAACCAGTACCATTCTTCTGCTGGTCCTTTCAGAAGAATGTGGAGGCTAGATGCCAGTTCCTCCAAGGGAATGTTGTAGTTCCTTGCCATGGTGGTGACTCGAAACAGGAACTGCTCAACATCTAGACCATCAGAAAACCCATCAAAACTGACCCTCCACTTATGCATTGGTGGGAAGGAATAACATTCGTCGTCAGAGCTAGAATAGTTGGAGTAAGAAGCGTTATGCGATGCCATAATTGAAAATTAATGTTATAAATACTGGGTAAACAAATTGTAAAATCAACAAATTAATTAACAATTAACGGACGGACACACCGACGAAATCAGAGAAATTAATAAATAGCAGACGGACTATACCGACAATAAAATAAATAATTTAATAAATAACAAACGGACAAACAAACGATTTAATAAAAATAAATTAGAATCGAATACCAGACCGACAAACAGACAAGTAAATAAATATATAAAATCTTAGCACCTAACCTAAGCTAAAATAAAAATTGATTTGAAATTCCTGATTTAAATACCAATAACTATCGTACAAAGCAAATTTACTCAACTCTACTAACCCAAACTAAACCAAAACCTAACTCACTACCTAAACTAAAATCAATTAACCAAACTCAGCCTTACAATTATTCAAACCCAAAAAAGAAATAATTAAACTAAACGCAATCTCCAATCATCAAAACTAAAACTAATAAAAATTACTCCAAACTAACAAATACCGTAAACCCAATTATCTAAAACTAATCTAAATCAAAACCGTAATTAAACCCAATAATCTATAACTAAGCTAAACCTACATTCCCCAATAAAATAAAATAACAAAAATACCTAACTGTAAAGATCAATTCCATAAACCAAAGTTCAAGCTACCTAAATTAAAATAAAAAAAATTAACGCAAATTATAGATAATACGAAATAAAAATGATTCCACAGACTGACAAACAGACTATGGCAATAATAACAATTAATGGTTGTGGCTATTATTGCGATTGATTAGCAGTGAAGAGGAATAGTGTTGGAAACGATCGAAAATATTGATTTTTGTAATTGCAATTGAAATCGAGATACAACTCATAAAAAAAAAATTCATTTCTCAAAATGATCATCCCCATTAATGGAAAGGGAAAAGAAAAGGTAGTTAAAATGGGATGAAGGTTGAAATTTAAACATAACACGAAGCAGACAAACCACAACAGTGCCTGGTATAACAATGGAATTCGTAGGCGGACTCCGCTCAAATTGTCACCTCAATGGGCTGACTACGAGACCATTATGAAATACTACGGACTTCATAATGGCTCGGACAAGAGCCGCACATATCCCAAAGCTACCACCAGATAGATGATGGAAGGGCCGAAAGCGTTGGCTAATTCCAAGAGTTGGATCTAAGTCCAACTATCCCGTGCAGGGAGATATAACCAACGACTTGAAATTCGATTGATCCCAACCAACATCTACATTGCCACAGCTTATCCACTATCATAGCCGGTGTGAACTATAAAACATAAATTCAGCACGGTAGGCGCCACTGCAACTGCGGCGAACCCCGTGATCAAAATTCTATCATTAACTATCCCATAAAACCGAAACTATATCTTTTTATCAATTTATCAAAATTCTTAACAAAGCAAAGGAAAACAAAAAAAAAAAAAAAACTATTTCCCTGAAATGCTCAGACCACTATTCAAGTCAGGCACTCCAGGTACTCAGCCCAACAAATCAAAAATTGTAAAATTCAAACTATAATTAAAAACTAACCAAAACAATCAAAACCATAAAAACCAAAGAAGGAGTTGGGCGCCATATGTAGCAGAGCAACGAATGGTGCTATTAAAAATGAAATAAACAACAAAACCTAAACAGTTTTTGGGCGCCATATGTAGCAACCACGGAAGTCACCGCAGTTGCAGACATTAAAAATTAGCAGAGGGGTGTGTAGCCCGGGGTGGCATACTGAGGCCGGCTAGCGCTCAGTCGTGTCGTGGGTCTTCCGGGACACCCCCTGCTCGTGATGAGCCACCTTACATCAAGAAACTAACACAGTGGGAAAAGGACGGGAAAGGGAGAGGTCATTTTGAGAAATGAAAAATTTAGAAAAAATTTAATAAAACATGGCCGTTTATTGAACTCAAAAGAAAAAGAAATTTACAAATTCAACAAAAGTAGGTCAAGTCAAATAAAGCAAATCGGCCCCTCAATAATTTAATGTACGTAGCAAGAACAATCTAATCAAATAATTCATTTAAAGGAAAACAAAAGAAAAATAAGAATTGTTGATGTAATCGATAAATACTCACAATAGGTAAAACTCACTCCTTTTCCTCGTTGATCTCCGAGCGCTCGGCGAAGACAAAAAAAAAGGGTGGGGGGCCACTGAAAATCAAATTTTAAATTAACTTTAAAACTAATTTTAAAATTCAATAACTAATAGAACGGCCAATTATCATTCTCCACGATCCGTCAATATTGTACACTCGCAAACACTTTGTTCTATTTCAATTACGTCCATCTCATTAATTAAATCTTTTGCATATAGTAAAGACTCTCACTTATTCAATTTTTTTATATATTTAGTATTGAGGCGGTCCCGCACTTCAACTTATCAATGTAATCCTCCAAATTAAAAATTCCTTCAGTTTTCTAATTTTTTTTTTACTTTTTCCCTCCGTCACAAAAAAAAAACAGCCAAAATACCCATTCCACGAAAAGAAACAAAAGAAAAAAAAACTCCTTCTTCTTTCCCAAATCAAAAATCTGACTGCCTTTCACGAATTAATTATTCCGTCCCGCCAAACACAATTCTTTCTTCACTTCCAGTCAAATATCCACTCCAAAATCAGACTCTATCCCACAAAAAAAAACTCCTTCTTCACAAAACCAAATCCGGAAATTCATTTTTATACGAATTCACCATTCCGCACCGCAAAGCACAATTCATTTTTATATTCACAGTCAAATACCGCTACCAAAACTCAATTTTATTCCACTCCAAAACTTCTTGTCTTTTTCCCATCCGAAATCTGACTGCCTAGTCCCAACCACCTAACTTCCACTTTTTCACCTTTCTCCCATCCGATCCCGCAATCCAAATTCTTTTCCAATTACCGCTGTCGCATCTGGGTAACGTAATCGAAGTTCATTACACTTCGATTCCGCTACCCACACATCTTTTGGTCCGTATCGACAATCACAATAGTTTCCATTGACTTGCATATATGGCAATTTACATCCCCAAGAATCGCTTGATTGAATGTAAAGTGTCACACATACGAGTACATTACGAAAACTATTGATTTTGCCGATACCCCAAAAAAGAGTGCTTCCGTGCGCCCGGGGGAACTTGAACTCAGGGTTCCAGCAGTCGCACGGTCGAAACTCGCGACGTAACCAATGGAGCTATGCCTTATCGATCTCCCATTCATCAGATTAGCAACTTCAACGATTATCTGGGCATGAGATTGATCTTTGGTTATTAGGGAAGCGTGAATTAATTTTCGTTAGTAAGAAAAATAAAATTTGGTAATGGGAACTAGTGAATAGAATTTGTTAGTATGAAGGAAGGAATTATGTTTTGTTAGTAAGAATGAATAGAATGAAATTTTGTTAGTGGGAATTAATGTAGGGAGTGTTGTTAGTGGGAAGATTAAACTTCTTATTATATTACTAGGGTGTTCTTATTGGAAATCAGGGAAAGGGTAGGATTGTGATGAGGTGGACATAAAAATTAAAGGGAAAAATAGGAAAAATGTTAATAAAATAAATAAATACACACAGGAAAAGGTGGGAATGCCCAAAGGAAAGTGACAATGTCACGGCGGCAATTTGAAGTTGCGAATGGGAGGAAGTTGGTACGCCGGAATTCGCAACAAAGTTAACCCAAACCTTAGATTAACTATCAATGAAACAATCTGACTTGCAGCATTCAGGATCTCTTAGTACACATACAATATCAGTGGGCTACATGTAATGATTTTATGTATACGTCCGAACGTGGAACCGACCTCTCATCGGTTCTAGACGTTAAGTCTGAGTAGTGCCAACGGATGGTACCAACCGGTAAACCAATCCCTGCACCGTAATAATGTTAAGAAGTTTGTAAACATAATTCATTGTCCGTACAAATTTCAAACTCTCGCCTAAATAAAGCACTCTTACAGACTAAATGTTTGATCATGCAATCAATGGGAAAGTACAAAAAAAACTATAAACAACAATTAACCGAATAAAAAAACTTATGAAAATTTTATGAGATGTTCAATCACTAACGATAAAAATACTGGTTCCGAAACCCCGCACCGCTTCTGAATAGCAGACTATTTGCTGTAAAAAGAAAGACTCTTTGAACCCATCCGTCTTGGTACAGGATAAAAGAAATATATCCACACTAATTTTCATGATATGACCTTTGGTTACTTGTGCGAGCACAGGCTGATGGCTGACGAGTGAATTAAAGAGTCATAATTTTCAATTTTTCCAAAATACTTGGAACTAAAGATAATTTGGCATTTTTGCTCAACTCAAGTTTCTGCTTCATTCTTCGATTTCTCCTAAGCATACACTGTATCACTCGTAACAGATCAGGTGCAATTATCTTTGTGTTAGCTTTAAAACTGACCTTTGCTTTGCCTCTTATTAGGACTTTTTAATAGACGACTGAATGGTGCTCCACACCTGGGGGGGGGGGGGAGGTGTTGCAACTGAATTGATGCCCTCGTTATTGTTGTAGGGTCCCCAGCTTGTATAATGGCAATGGGAACTGTTTGGGTCGGATCTCCCAGATTATGTTGTCGTTGCGGCTGTTGTGGAGGAGGCTGTTGTTGATGTTGCTGCTGCTGTTGTTGTTGCTGCTGCTGCAAACTGATCAATAGCCCGTTGCCCATCGGTGCTGGTGGAGTAGCGCATAATAAACGGCACCATTCGTAGCACACACAGTCCGTTCCTAAATAGCAGGAGGAATCCGGAAAAACAGACTATTAGAGCGGTGAAACGAAAACTCACTAATGGGGTCGTATTTAAAATGCTCCTTTTTATGGTTACCTTTTTTGCTTTGCACTCAAGTTTCCAACGCTGTTTCGAGAGGATTGAAACAGTTTTCGGGACGAATCGACCGTGGAACAAGTTCTGAGTACTGAACACGAACAGCCGTTAGCGCTACAAAATCGAAATATTACACAAATCTCCGAAAACTTAAAGAAAACTTCGTGATTATACAGAAATGCGACCACTTCGTATTTGTGCACCGTTCGTTGCTGTTTAATCATTCGCTGTCGGCCAAAACTCCTTAAAACTCCTTATGCGTGGCGGCCACTACCTACACAATTTACTGCCATGTGGCTGTCAATCTCTTGACATCCCACGATAAAATTGACGTGGGATGTGCGCGCGTCGCAACCAACGTGAAATGACAAGCCACTTAGCAGCAAAGTGTGTGGGTAGTGGTCACCAGCGGCGTCGCATGATTCATTACATACATTGGCTTGAAAATCATCCTAATCATAGCTAGTTGGCATCTATACACGCGTCTGCGATCTGCAAGACACGCTAGAGTCATCCAGAAACCAATTCCTGCCCCACGTCAATCATGACATGATCTACAATATTCTTTTAAAATATAGTACTTCAACGGGCGGCAGTATGTTTAGGTCATCATTTTATTTAAACATAAAAATAATATTCAAATTCATCATTTTATGCTAAATTCAAAAACAACTAAGCAATCAAGTTAGATTACGCTTAGGTCATCATTTTTGCATTCTAGCAGCGCATGAAATTTGTATCTGGCCTTGAACTATGTGCATTTATACTTAATCATGAAATTATAACATACTAGCTTTGCTTATGAATTATGTGTCATTTTAACTTGATGTATCTTTGCTTATGAAATATGTATGTAGTTTTAATTTTGTCAAGTAAGCATTAATTTTGTATTTAAAGTTTAGAATTGTTGAAAATAAATTAGAGTTGTTACTGATACCAATGTGTTTTATTAGTAAAATCAACTCTAGAAATTACTTGAAGTAGAGTTTTCTACTATCTTGATAATTACTTTTCCCTTGTTAGCACCAACATATTAGAAGTAGAGGAATCCTACTGTCTAGTATTTTCAAGGAGCGATATTTAATTTTTGAATTCTTTCTTAGCAACATATAAGAAATAGAGAAATCCTACTTTCTAATATTTTCGAGCGAAATTTGAATTCTTGACTTCTTGTTAACACTGTTTATTTCATGAATGCGAAATTTTCTTGCAGTGGGTCCTTGTGCTGGGGGGAAAAGAACCCGTCCCACGGAATTGCAACGCTAGCTTGCCAGCGCATTCACGCGTCTCCAGACAAGGTCAATCTCGTCGGATCTCAACATCCACTTTCGCCGAGGCAGCAGACCATCGCTGCAGTCATATACACAGATTTATCTACCTATTTTCACTACAACTGGCCACATGAATCGTGTGGATGAACAACAGATACCCAAAAAGGTATTCGTTGGGAGAATTGAAGGCCGGAGACCAATGGGAAGATCGAGGAAATGCTGGTCTGACTTGGTCGACGAAAACAGTTCATCGCTGCTCGGATTCAAAATTGGAGGACGCGTTCAATGGACCGAGATAGTTGTGGGTGCTATTTGCAGCAAATGAAGGCCCGAGGGGGGCTATAGTGCTACAAATAAGAAGAAGAATACTACAAATGGAACCATGTGGTATATCCTGATCGTGATATAAGAGTAACTAGAGATGTTGAGGGTAGAGAGGTCTTTTTACTATCATTCCTTATCCCTTCCTTCTCTGGCGCTGGTAAAGGAACACCTGCAATTTGATTACGCCTTGATACAAAGAAAAACGAGGCCTGGTCTGAAGTAATGTGTCAAATGGGTCCAGGCTAGACTATCAGGTAGATAGTGGGTAGTATGCATAACAGAAGACCCAAACCAAGAAAAAGTAGTATAAAATACCCTCGTCTGATACTTATTTTGTTCTTAAGTGCAATCAAATCCATAAAATTTTACAGTCACTAACTAACTAACATTTTCATAGGATTAACTTTGAAAATAAATTATTCAAACTTGCACCTTATCACAAGTATGCATTTTCTATTCAAGGTAAAATCAAATGTCTGGGTTAGAATTTGATATGGACATATTAATGAGAGGCAATTTAAGCACCTTTATTTGATAATCGCCATTACTATCATGTTGCCATGTTTGGATACGAGTAATTGAGGTAATTAACTTATTTATTCAGGCCTTGAATAACATTATAAACTCTATTTAGGCCATGGCAGTCGTAGTCCTTTTCAGGTCCAATTATCCATGCTTAATTTTTCTATATCTAATGAGTCGCTACAGCTTGGGTAATAGAATTGAAAAGAAAATTAAAAACTTGCTATATGAGTTACAAATATTAAATAAACAACAAAAATGTTTAATTAATTAAATTTGAAAGCAGTAGTTTTAAATATTTTAAAAGACAAAGCGCATGACTATTTATAGAAACATGATGGGAACAATTACCAAAAAAATAATTTATTTAAATAGTTTGCCAAAAGCAATGAAGGTCTTTTCTAATTGCCAGCTTTGAAATTAAATGAGAAGATTCTCATATTCGTATTTATTTGAAATTTTATGAAATTGAATGCAATTAATTAAAAATGACTCCCCCGTTCATTAAAATGAAATTAATTGGACCAATCTACTTTTAAACGAAAATAAGAACATCTGGCCGAGATGAAAAATTTTGACACCTGATTTTCTTTTTGTTATTTCTCCAAGCCATTTCAAATTTCTTAACAGCTTTTTCCATAGAAATAATGGAAATCAGGAAGAAACAGTGAACGCTCGGCAGATGTTTCCACTTTTTCCCAATGTTGAGTACCTCCTATGGAACGTTCTTTTTTGCTGGTCTTGGCCAAATGCCAATGACTGCTATATAACATCAGCTTAACTAGGACTTTTAAAATCACAAGACATGACAGCTTTAAGATACAATTGGACACAACAGAGGACTATTCACAGATGTACTGAAGTCGAGCCCTAGATAGTCTCGTTGTGAGCATGACGAGGAATTACTAAAAGACTTCCTGTCAGTGACATTAACACAAATTTATGGTTTTGTGGTCGGTGGTATCTAACTGACTGTAGCAAGAGTCATATATCATTATAAGTTCCCTTCATAACATGTGTCGAAGCTAGTTTACTAGTATGTAGCAAGTTATAGACACATGTGTTGATATTTTCAACACTGAAACCTTGACAGCATCTACTTAGGAAACATTGATAAAAACCATGAAATAAATAACTTTTCACTACAAAAATATGAACAGCAAATCCTTTAAAAATTTTCCGCACATGTCTATAGTTGAAACTACTAAGCTCAATACAATTTATGTTAGGATGAGATTTGCTACATGAAATCAAGGCGAAGTTCAAAACCAAAGTTAAACAAGGATATGCACATTCCATTTCCAGAGATTATTCTCACAACTTTACTAGCCCAAACAAAGAAAACAGAAAAAGGTAAAACGACGTTAGTCTCATAAAGGTTATAGGATTTCCGAGTAGTTGCTACTTCAAAAAACTTATTCTGATGTTTGCTAAAGATTATAAAATATTTTATGGAAACGGAAAGGGAAATGCCAGCCCCGAATGTTAGTCATTTTCGTTTGCTTTCAGCTCTGCGTGGTTGAGTTGGAAAGAATGAAGGCGTACGATTATTTGAAGGATTTTTTCCAAAGGTTAGCCAAACAGAACATAAAAGAATAGGTCACAAGGCATAGGCTTGAATATTATGAAAATGCCCAACGGAGTGTAGTCATTTCATGATAATGGAAACAAAAGATTTTGTTAAAAGTTTTGTAGCGGTGAAAATGGAAATAGCTGAGATTTATTAATCCCATTCAAGATATAAACTTTTAGATGGTGTTAAAACTTCGCGCTTTGAAGAACTACTTGAAAACTTTTTATCTTTCAATGGATATAGACAGAAGATGGTTTCTGTCCATTTACGATCTACATCGCACTGTGGTTAGAATTGGAAAGATTTTATTTTCTATTATACAAGTAGTAATATTGCGTTTGCAGGCTAATATCAATTGATATGAGTCTGTAAGCCTAACTTATTTTCTTCTTAATGCTTTGTGTACTTAGAATACCGTGTGGATAAAATAAACAAATAAATTGAAAATGATATCACTGTTTATAGCGGAAAATACATTGCAAGGCTGAATGTTGAACACATATAAGTCCTAAAAATTATTGCAAAATGTATTTGTATCTGAATGTAGCTAGTTATTCAATCGAGCAGTCACCTAGGCAAACTGCTTGAAAGCCATCATAAGGCTGATCCAATTTTAATTGTAAATTTAAAAAATAATTACTTAAATTTGCGATTAAAATTTGGACACGGCAACCCCTTTGCAAGGCAACTTATGTCCCGCAAGGAGACTATAATGGATAGATGAGTGGGCTCGTCAAGAAACCCCGTTGCGGCAAAAGAACGAGTTCTGTTGCTGATCGCCGCAAGTGGAGAGATCTGCTTGGAAACATCACTCGGTGTCTGACTTTTTAACGAGGTGGAATGTTTGAAGCGCGTTTCGCATGGAATTTTCACACACGGAAGTGTTTCGCGAATATTTTTCACGTCCAGGTCTTGTCGCGCTGCATGTTTTGCGACCCCGAAAATTGTGTGAAAGGTGCAGCAAACAGGTTTTGTTCGCGAGACGTGACGATCTGAGTCCCTTCTTTGCACCCATAGTCATCGAGCTGTCTGTAAAGTTAGCTCTCACACAATACTTTTCCATTGATTCCCTCCTATTTTCGGGGCTCGGCAATTTACATCTTTGCGTTATTCGAGCGAATGGATGATAAAAATTGAACTAACACATGACATGCATATTAACTCGATCATTATCGCAAATGTGATGAGATGTAACATAATTGATATTTGTGAAAGAAAAAATGATAAAAAGCCACCCGTTCATTTTGAATGAGGGTGGTTTCCTGAGGACTAAAGTGAACAATGCAATAAATTGGAATGTCGTAGGACATTTATTAGCTGCATTTACTTGTAGAATTATGTATTTTAATAATATAGTGAAACAATTGATCTGTTCTAACAAAGGAGGCGTAAGCTTGTTTTAGAACCTCAAAGTAATCGAAAGTAATATAAGAACATTTGCAAGCAACAACAGCAGCGCAATGCAATTCTCACAATTTATTCAAAAGGAAGACGGTAAGACAGGAATCGAATAGATCTTCCTCATAAATAAATTTTCGAACTCATCAAAACTAACGTCTTTATTTAATTATCAACTGGCACAAAAATAATTTGTTGATGAAAAGTGAAATTCTAATTTTCAGCGGAAGTTCCCCAATTGCAAATTGTGGATGGTTTGGACACAATAGATTCACGTTTCAGTTATCATTAACCATGACTTAAGACAATGTTACAGTTGAACACACAAGTGCCGTGCCTAAATTTTCATTGAAATAATTTTACAAACCACGCTTGTTTAACTGTTTTTAAGACATCCAGGAATTTTTGTGGAAAATATTTTTCGGTATTCTGATCGCGTTCGTTCCATTTATTTATTAAAAGTGACCATTGCGTTGGTTTACATGCTCAGTGTGATTTTGGCTAAAGTAAAGTCGCTGAAATTTCGTTTTCATCGCCATCATGATTCATAATTTAAAATATTTAATTTTAGTTTTTGGATTCATTCGTTGTATTGAAAAGGCTTGAATGTTCTGTTAAATTGTGATGCATAAAGTGATTTATTCTATCAAACTTAATAATGGAACATGAAAAATTAAAATGAGGATATGAGTCGTTGGGGTATACCTGGATCAGCGAACTCATTAACTGCGTCTACAATACCATCGTCGTTGTTGTCATCTTCAATTAAAACAACCTGAAAGAAAGACAATAGCGAACACCTTTTTGTAAAGATACGGGAAATTTGTAGTCTAGTGATCGAATATGTTGATGGAATCGAGAGAAAAATACCAAACGTATCTGTAGTAGATGAGAGCGCTAGGGAAATTTTACAGCTCACGGAGAAATGACAGAGACTGTCGAACGATCTTATCAATATAAAAAGCAAAAAGCATATGCTATTTATGCTGAACATTTTTTAAAAATTCGGTCAATCTGTCTGCAATGAACACCACTCATACTGATTCTACATCCAGCATTCGTTGCGTGTAGACGTGTTTTTAATCGCTCCTGTCATTAATTTTAAAAATTAATTAATTATTCACAAAAGTCAGTTTCCAAAAATAAAATCAATTTTTTATAAGTCAGTCAAAAGCAAATTTTGATTATATTGGAAATGCCATGTATCGCCGAAGGAATCGACCCACGGAATCTATAAATCAACAAAAGCAAATAAGCCAAAGGCTAACTCGGGACTGCTGTATGCAGGAACTCGACGGCTTCCCTCCGTTGGGGGGCCCCAGGGAGAGTAGCAATACGAAGGAAGACACAAGGAGTAACCAGGACTCCGCAGATGGCGGGCGTAAGACTCAAGTAGTTGAAGGCAAACAAGAAGTGAAATCACTGGTTGAGTTCAAATCTGCTATAAACGCACTAAATTCTGTGGAGGCTCTGTACTTCACATATACCCCGAAAAGTGAGAAGAACCAGACCTTTTTGGTGGAGGGCTTGGACTGCGGAAAAGATGCCGTCGATCTTCTTCAGGTGCTCAAGGGAGCAGCACCAGAAATTGAATTTTTTCCGTTAAAACATTCGCAACAAGAAGGTCGACGGCAGTTAAACAAAGATTACCACTTTATTTGGTGACGATCTCAAATAAGAGTAGTCCCAGTGCTCTTCAACAAATAAGATACTTGAACTTCCGAGTGGTGAGGCGGGAATGCCTTCAGAAAAGAGAAGTCAACCAGTGTTATCGGCGTCAACGATTTGGATGTTGGTTGCCAACTGCGCCATGCATTATCGATGTGTCAAATGCAAGGACGATCATGCTCCTTGTGAGTGCAAATTGGCTCAGATGGAGCCAGAAGAGAAATTACACTCTGTTAACTGCGGTGTCTTTGGTTGCCCGGCATCATATCGAGGATGCTCCAGATATCAAGATGCGAGGGTAAAATTTGTTTCAAAGCTAACACAAGCGCACCGCAGTGTCTTAGCTCCGAACTTCGTCAAGCCCCAGAATATCATGTGCAAATGCCGCTAGAGGACCAGCAGAAAATGTTGTAAATAATGTAAGTGGCAATAATGAGCTGCTTCTCAAGAGTTACAGGCAAATAAATTCACTGTCGGAAAGAATTGATAAACAATATATGAAAATTAATCTTGTCCTTCAGCGTTTAGGGCTTTCAAATGCCTCAAAATAATTTGTCATCCAGCCACATTCCCATGGATAGGATTCGTCCTATCTTGATCAATGTCAACTCTATTGCTACTTTACATCGACGTGGTTATCTCCTTGAATTAATTAATTAGAAAAACCCTGACATTATGCTTCTCACTGAAACCCACCTCAATTCCCGGCACTCCATGACATTCAAGGATTTTGAATTCGTAAGAAACGAAAGGGCAAACGCTGATGGTAGAGATGGCACCGAGATAATGGTTCGAAGACCCTATCGTTTTCGAAATATTGAAAAAATTGAATTCAAAAGCTTTGAATTTCTTGAAGTGTCCACTATCAAAATCTCACTGCCAGGTGGGGATAAACTCTTTGTTATCCCTACCTATGCAACTGGTGGAACTGTTCTCAAGCTCAAGGAGGAACTCAATTCGTTGTATGAAATACTTGAATTGAATAGGCTTATATTCTTGCTGGTGACCTGAACGCCAAGCATACATCATGGCTAAACGCCACCAATAATCCAAGAAGTGTATTCCAGAAACCATGGATAACAGAGAACCAAAATGAACACAGATGCAATCTATTTGGGTCGGAGTTCCCGACATACCCTAGGACAAATTCATATTTGAACCTCTGTATTGCAGACGCAAGACTTGAATTCAGCTTTAATAGTCCCCAACGGAAACTACAGGTGCTTCCTTATGATAGCGACCATAACGCAATCGTAATGGAAATTAATCATCAAAAGGATTATATCTTCCTCATTCCAGTTCAACATGAAAATTATCGATTGAATTTCAAAACAACAGACTGGGGAAAGTTTCAAAACAAGTTTCATCGAGACTTTTAGAAGCAATGCCCTCCTTCTGCTGATGGCAATACTTGCTCAATGGTTCCTAATACCAGGAATCTAACTAACGATGAAATAGATGTCTATTTGTGGAAGTTAGAGAAGCTGACGTTGAAAACGATTGAGAAAGTAGTTTCCAAGATTAAACATCGAAACAATATGGAAGGATATGAAACATCACCCATTACAAGGTTGAAAAGATTGAAAAGCCTTCTTCTCACACGTGTCAACAATATTTATCGTTGATTTTTGGACTACAACAATCCTTCGTTGCCTTTGTTGAAATCACATCTGTAAAATGTCCGGAACTTAATCCGGTCATACTTCAGGAGTTAGGTCAGCAATCAATGGGCGGAAAAATTGAAGGGTATTAGCCCACAGGACTCAAATGGCGTTTTCGCGAAAATGAATAGCTTATTCCGCAAGAAGTCTCGAGTGAAGGTATCGAATCTTGAAGTCACTAGTGATGAGATAAATCTTCTCGATAGGGCTGGTATCGAAATTGATAGTACGACTTCGAATAAAAATGGAAACAGGATCATTTGTGACGAATTGCATAAACTAGCCTTGATTGAAACAGATTTTGAATTGGTTCATCTACCAAACCCTGAGAGAGGGAATGAAATATTTTCAGAGGTCGTTGGAGCAAAAGTCAATCAATTCGTCATTTCAATGAAACATTAACATCTGACTTCATATCTAGCTTGAATCTTTTTGATTATTTTGTCATCAATGAAGATTTGTGTTTCATATTTCACAGGATATACAACAATAAATCATGTGGTACTGATGGTATTCCAATATAGTTCTCCATCATTTGCCTGAGGTTGCTATTAGAAATTATTGCACATCGTTCAACAACATATTGAGAAATTCATATTTCCCAAATGTGTAAAAGAAAGGTAAGGTATTTCCAATCTTGAAGAAAGGAAGGGAATCTTCATGCCCTGAAAGTTTTCGCCCAATCAGTTTGCTGCCTAACATCAGCAAGGTGTTGGAAGTGATACTCAACAGAGCATTAAACGCCTACATTGAGGAAAATGAGTTGATGCCGAATTGCCAATTTGGCTTTCGTGCCAGGGATTCAACCACACATGCAATAACGAAAGTAACCTCAGATATCTGTTGGAAACCAAATGATAGACAATACGTTGGAGCATGTCTCATTGATATGGAGAAAGCCTTCGATACGGTGTGGTTAGATGGACTAATTTTTAAACTCCTTCAGGACAACTTTCCCAGAACCTTGTCGGCATGATGTGTAATATGTTATACGAAAGTCGTTTGTTGTAACTGACAGAAATCTGACAACAATGCGCAAATTCTAGGTCTTAAACGTTCTTCAGCAGGGAACAGTTATTGTACCTCTGCTCTTCTCAATATTCATTCGCAAGCTATTGAACGGTTTTGATTTTAACGTCTCGCTAACACGATCATTGGTAGTGTTTGCTGATGATCTGATCATCTATACAGCAAACCGAAAGGCTACAATAGTTCAGAGCAATCTCCAAAAAATGTTCAATGATGTGCAACTATACACCGACAATTGTGAATAAAAATCAATGCGCAGAAGTGCGAAACAATTTTTTTTTCAGACAACGCTGCGGGAGGCCAGTCAAGACCTGAAACGTAAATGAAAGGATTTCCACATCATGCCTGGCGAGAATAATTTAGAATGGGTTCCACATAAACCTTGTGTTCGATACCCGAGTGTTCATCTGTTACAAGACCCTGGTTAGACCAGTTTTGACATGTGGATGTCAGATCTGGTACAACCAGAGTGCTAGTACTATGGAAAAATTAAGAGTTTTCAAAATGAAATGTCTTCATGCATGTACTGGTTTGTACAGAAAGCCTGAGATGGATTGGAAGCATTATATATGGAATAGAAGAATTTATCTAACTGCTCAAGTGACAAGAGTCGATATCTTTATATTGAAACTTTTTCGGAATCGTATCGCAAGATCTGTAACTTTGAGTGAAAGCTTCTGGATTTCACAGTCGTTGCACCCTACAGACAGGTATATTGCGACTTGCCTCGCTACTGGCTTCGTTCCTCCAGAAGCATTCGTGTATTTGGACGTCCCAATCATATATCACATATATAGACGGGCCACCGATAAGAAGATAAAATATCCTCAGAATTTGAGTTCACGAGACGGACAATTCCAATGGGGATGCTAATATGCTAGATTTGTTGAAGCTGGTCGAGCTGAGACGCAGCAATCTAGGTATTGGTGGCTGAATGACAATGTCTAAATTATTCGTGTTTATTTTCATTTTTTGTGCTTTTCGTTACTTAGTTTTTGAATTTCAGCTCGTTATTGATTTGTGTTAAAAATTTGGTAAAGGTTAGATACTCGTATATGTTATGTTTATTATATAAGGTTTAGAGGTAAGATTAAACGCTTAGGTTAGAACATTGAGATAGCAGTTTTTAGTATAAGATAAAGTTTTTGATTGGATTTTATTAGAGTTAGGTTATAATATATGAGGTGTACGATCAAGGCCCACTGTTGTGTTTAAATTATAAATAATTTTGAACAGTGCTCGTTGGTTTTTTCTCCTTTTTTTGCCATAGTTTTTTTTGATAAAATATGTTTAACAGATAACGTATAAATTTAGAGTGCCATTTGGGCCTTGAAGTTTTTTATTGTTATTGTTTGTAATTTGCTTTGTATTCTTTTAAAATTTATAACGATTAGTATTGAATAAAGCGCTTTGGACTTGACTTGACTTAGCCGAACCACACCCTTCCCATTTTGACCGAACACGTTAATTGGCGGAACTTTCTCTGTATTTTTGGAGACTTGTGAAGAACTACTACAACTACGAGCTGGTTTCTTCTCCTTATTTTTATTTTTTAACTACTGAATAGAATTAATATCGTGTTCTTAATTAAAATTACCTTCAATACATTCTTCAACGTCCATTTTTTGTTGTTGTCCATCCAGCGCTGCATAATAGTTTTGGCTATTGTTAACGCCTCCAGTACTTATGATTTCTTTTCGGATAGCTTGTTTTACAGCTTTCTTTGCCTTAGTTTCCTTATTGATTTGCGATAGCAGTTTTGCATCTCGTCTTCATCCCTCCCTTGAACAGATCTTCGAGGCATTGTAGTCGTAGTCTTCATTCTTGTTTTCATGCGGAAGTCGAATCACTTCTTGTTGGTTTTCAACTATTTGGGTTTCACGTCCACCATCTGCGGAGCTTTCCTGGTTATGTCTCCTTTTATTGATGATTGCCGCCAATTTCATATTCGCTGTCTCCCCAGGTTCCTCCACCGGTGGGAGGCCATCGGGCTCCTCCATAGAATTAGGCTTTGGATTATTTACTTTTCTTCATTTATCGAAGTAAAATAATATTCGATATGATTCCGTGGTTCGATTCCTTCAACGATATAAGCTTTTTCCAATTAAAAACAAAAATTAACTTAGGACTGACTTTTAAAAAAATTTATTTATTTTTTGAAAACATGAGAGGCTCATTAAAAACACGTCCAAGTTCAAAGTCAAAGTCAAAAACGCTTTATTCAATACTGATCGTTATAAATTTTAAAACAATATAAAGCAAATTCCAAACAATAACAATGCAAAAAGTTAATGGCCCAAATGGCTCTTTAAATTTATGCGTTATCAGTTAAACACATTTTATCAAGAAAACTATAGCAAATTCAATTTAATTAAGATTATTACATATTTTAAGATTCGATTCGAAAAAGGTGAAATAACCAACCAACATAATTCAAAAATTATTTATAATTTTAACACAACAGTGAACTTTAATCCTACACATAATAAATTATAACCTAATTCTAATAAAATTCAATCAAAAACTTTATCTTACAATTAAAAATTCTTTCACAAGTATTCCTAACCTACGAGGTGTGACAGTTAAGTAATGAGTCTGATTCCATGAAAACCGTATATTTAAAAATTATTCTACAACTCTGCCATCCCCTTCAAAGTAGTCCCCTTGGGCAGCTATAAAACGATTCCAGCGCATTTTCCATGCTTCGTAACATTTCTGGAACACTTCGACTGAGATATCCGCCTTGGTGTCCGTAATCGACTCAAAATGGGTTCCTCTGACCACCGATTTTGTTCTAGGGAACAAAAAACAAATCACAGGGTGACATATTGGGCGAATAAGGCGATGTATTGGCGCACCCTGTTGACTCGTTTCCGCAATCGATAGTAGACTTGATTTACGGTTTGCCCCGATGAAACAAATTCTTTGTGGACGATTCCACGGCTATCCAAATAGGCAATAATCATTGTTTTCACCTTGGACTTGCTCATGCGAGCTTTTTTCGGGCGGGGGGCGTGCAGAGACAGCCATTATAAGCTTTGGAGTTTGGTTTCCGGGTCGTATTGGAAAAACCAGCTCTCACCGCCTATGATAACTCGATCAAGCAGCGTGGGATGGTTTTCCACTTGCTCCAAACAGTCTTCTGCGACGGTCATTTAATGTTGCTTTTGCTCCTCAGAAAGGTTCTTTGGAATATCTTCGCGCACAACTTTTTCATCCCAAATCGTCGTTTAAAATTTGTCTGACTATTTCACGGTTCATACCTAGTTCCGAGGCCAACATTCGAACTGTTACACACCAATCTTCACGCATTAGGGGGCGCACACGCTGTGCATTCGCGTCAGTCCGCAACTCGACCGGTCTCCCACTCCGCGCCTCGTCTTCCACGCTTCACGCCCCTTCTTAAATTCTTTATGCCATCGAAAACCTGGGGACGACTAAGAGCAGTATCACCATGCACTTTTACAATTTTAACGTATCTTTCCGAAGCAGTTTCACCCAATCTGGCGCAAAATTTTATCGCGACGCGTTGCTCTTGACTTCGTTTCTCCATTTTCGTGACGAGCACCACGTGTTAAGGAAAATTCTAAATGTCAAGGAAAATTCTAAGTATCATCTAGAATAACATAATAATTCTAAGTTCAATGTACTATAACATAAGTTCAATAAAAATTCTAAGTCCAAACATTCAAGTAAATCATCATAAGCTATTTTGTTTCTCATACACTAATTCGATTCTGTAAGCAATTAAAAGTTCATTTAACTTAATTGTACTTTGCATTTTCATAAAATTGTAAAATTGCTTACAGTCAAATAATTGTACAAGTTCAATCAATCTTCGCAAGCAAATCAGTTTAAAGTTCAATTGAAGAATATTGAACTGAATTCAAAAGATGCACGCGCTTGACAAAAACAGTCCATGTTGCAATATCCAGGTAGTGCACGCGCTTTGCAAAATATAACATGTAAGCAATATGTACTTATAAATTAAAATTGAAGGTGGAAAATAAATCATTGTCATTACAATCATCAACACTAACGTCTTTTACTTACTTCACGCAGGAACATTCTTGGACTTGCAGAAGAACAAGAAGCATCAATACGCAGCACTTGGATTTGCAAGAAGGAAATTCGAACTTGCAGACGAATGAGTGGGTTGCAACGCAATTCTGACTTGCAGGAATTATCAGCGCAATGTTTGGCTTTGCAAGGAGGAACTTTGAGCTTGTAGAAGAACAACTGGGTTTGCAACACAACATTCAGCACGCAGCACTTGGATCTTGCAGTAGTCAAAGAACGAGTGGGTTTGGCACACAACATTTGGAGTTGCAGAAGAACGAGTGGGATGCACCACAACATTCTGACTTGCAGAACGCATCATTTGGATTTGCCAGAAGGAAATTTGGACTTGCAGACGAACGAGTGGGTTGCAACGCAATTCTGACTTGCAGGAATCATCAGCGCAGTTTGGCTTTGCAAGGAGGAACTTTGAGCTTGTAGAAGAACAACTGGGTTTGCAACACAACATTCAGCACGCAGCACTTGGATTTGCAAAAAAGGAAATTTGCAGTAGCCAAAGAACGAGTGGGTTTGGCACACAATATTTGGAGTTGCAGAAGAACGAGTGGGTTTGCGCCACAACATTCTGACTTGCAGCACGCATCATTTGGATTTGCCAGAAGGAAATTTGGACTTGCAGAAGAACGAGTGGGTTTGCAACGCAGGAATCCCCAGCTCGCAAGAAGGTATTGGGGAACTTGCGAAGTATCTGCAACTGGCAACAATCAAGGTTGAGCAGCGTTAACACACCCCGGAACCAACATGAGTGGCCAAGAGACAGCGTTCAATACGGTTCAAAGGCTCATCACAAATTACAAGAAGGCAATTTTCCAGACAAGGATGGAAAAATTACAAACAATGTGGACTAAATGCGAAAATCAGCATGAAGCGGCGTGCGATCGATTGGAAGAAAGGAAGGATGAGCTTCAGAAATACAACACAGAGTATGAAACTTTGGAATATTTAGTGCTGGATTATCTCACTCTATTCCAATCGAAAATAAATGGATACTACGTTGAAGGTTCAGTTCCAGCGCCATCTAAGGCCATCAAGTTAGACGACATGAAAGGTGACGCCATTAAGCTCGAAAGAGTGAGAATACCAGCTTTTAGCGGCAACTATGCAGATTGGTTCGCATTTCGGGACCTGTACCAAAGTATGGTGCACAATAATGCACAGTTAACCAAAGTACAAAAGCTGCAGTACCTTAGAAGTGCCCTCCGCGGAGGAGCTGAACAGCTCATAAACCACTTGTGCATAACTGACGACAATTATGAGTCTGCATGGACTCTGCTATGCGAAAGATACGACAATGATCGTGTCATAGCACAAGAGATGATGCAGCGCTTATTCAACATGGAAAATTGCTCAAAGAACGATCCATCTGGCTTAAGGCACATGTTGGATACTGTTAACCAACTTTTAGCAAGTATCAAAACATTAAGGGCAGATTCATTTGCACTCACAACAGTGTATATGCTGAACCAAAAACTTGATGAGGAGTCAAGAAGAGAATGGCAGCGACATATCTCAGATTCAACCGAAATTCCTTCTCTGAAACATTTTTTGGACTTTTTGAAGCAAAGATTTTCTATGTTAGAAGCTTTGTGTCCTGGGAAGCCAAAACCAAAGGCACTAAAGGTGAACACCATTCAGGTGGACTTAAAGCTATCATGTCCAATGTGCAAGGCAGCGCATAAGCCTTTTGAATGCAGTTCGTTCAAGCAAGCTAGCGTTCAAACGCGTTGAGATGTTATTAAAAAATCGAAATTATGCTTCAATTGTTTTGGGCAACACCAAGTGAAAAAATGCTCCTGCACGCACGGATGCAAACTTTGTGGAAAGAAGCATAACACATTGTTGCACTTAGCGACCGCAGAATCTCCACAACAACCAAGGACACCAGTATCAATGAGTATTCAAGGACACGGAGCGTACACTAAGCAAAACTACGTTTTACTAGCCACAGCGCAAATAAAGGTGGGTCGTTCAGATGATGAATGCCTGACATTCCGTGCGTTGTTGGACTCTGGAGCACAACGATCCTTTATTAGTGAATCTGCAGTCAACCTCTTACAGGCAAAGCGCAACAATGCCAAGTTCAGGATCAGTGGCAAAGGAGCCGTGGAAAATGTCACCTCAAGAGGAGAGACGAAGTTACGCGCTGTTGTCCAATCTGCAAATGGATATCAAGAAGAATTGATTTTCATCCCGTTGATTCTCACAACAATTACCACACCCTTGCCTTGTACGGAGATTCCATTGATCATTCCGCAAGGATTGGTGATCGAAGATTTAGCTGATCCAAGGTTCAACGAACCATCAACCGTTGACATGCTGATTGGAGCAGATCTTTATGATAAACTACTATTACCAGGACTGCTGCCCGGCCAACTTTGTGCACAAAACACCAAACTTGCATGGGTGCTATTTGGATTAGTCCCATGTAAAACATCTGCTGCACTGTGTGCTTTCGTTTCGCACCAAGGCTTAGACGAAACCTTACGTCAGTTCTGGGAGATTAAAGAACTTCCTACAGTAAAACATTTAACCAAGGAAGAAAGGGAGAACGAAAGTAACTACTCACAAACCGTACACCGACAACCACCAGGAAGATACTCTGTAAGTCTACCGTTTAAGAGTGAAATGGATCCATAAGTAGACATCGGTGATACACAAAAAAATGCATACATACGATTTCGACAGTTGGAGCACCGTTTATCACGAAATCCTGAGCTCTATGAACAGTATCGGAGGTTTATGAAGGAGTATATTGACTTAGGTCACATGTCAAAGATACCAGCAGACCAAACGAAGATGAAAACAGCATACTATCTCCCACATCATGCCGTAATTAAAGAAAGCAGCACCACCACCAAATTAAGAGTAGTGTTTAATGCGTCACAAAAAGGCTCCAAAGGAAAATCCCTAAATGACTTACTGCACACTGGTCATTCAATTCAAGGAACGCTATTACATCTTTTAATGCGATGGAGACAATACAAGTATGTAATTGCAGCTGACATCGAAAAGATGTACCGGCAGATATTAGTCCACGATAGGGACCAACATCTTCAGAGGATTCTATGGCGCTTTAACCAAACTAAACCTGTGCAACGCTACCAATTAAGGACAGTCACATATGGAACAGCATGTGCGCCATACCTTGCCATACGAACACTACATCAACTGGCTACAGATGAAATACACTCCTATCCAGAGGCAGCACAAATCTTGGCAAGAGACTTTTATGTCGATGATGTGCTAACTGGATCAGACAACTTGGAAAGCTTACTACAGCTGCAAGCAGAGCTGCGGAGTCTTCCGAAGAAGGGCGGTTTTTGTTTGAGGAAATGGTCTGCCAATCATTCGAAACTGTTGGAACGGATACCGATAACAGACAGGGAAACACAACTGCCCCTGAATATAGTAGCTACAGAGAGTATCAAAACACTAGGGATTTAATGGCATCCAGCTACGGATGAGTTCTGCTTCACTATAGCAAAGCCAAACGAGGGTAAAATATTTACAAAACGGCAAATTTTAACAGAGGTCGCCCGATTGTTTGATCCTATCGGTTGGCTACAGCCGTGTATCATCATAGGAAAAACGACCATGCAGAAGCTATGGCTAGAAGCCAAGGGTTGGGATGATCCATTAGACGCAAGGACAACAAAGGAATGGACCCAACTGAGACAGCAACTTCCTGTCCTTAAAGACTTGAAGATAAAACGATGGATAGAACTGAGCCCATCCTATCAATTCGAACTCTACGGGTTTTGTGACGCATCATCAACCGCCTATGCAGCAGTGATATACATCTGAGTCACTACTCCTTCGGCAACAAAGGTTACCCTTCTTGCAGCCAAATCAAAGGTGGCTCCAGTCAAGGTCCAGTCAATTCCAAGACTAGAACTTAATGGAGCAACGTTGCTAGTGAACCTAATGAAAGAAGTTGTGAGTGCTTATAATTGGATCAACGTCTCTCAATTTTATTGGACGGACTCAACCGTCGTACTTTCCTGGATTCAAAGCCCTGCTGCCAAATGGAAGGTTTATGTTGCTAATCGGGTTAGTATTATCCAAGAGCATAGCTCCATTGAGCGCTGGAATCACGTTAGCACTGACGAAAATCCAGCTGACATCGCATCAAGGCGGATGTTCCCAAAGGAGCTTGTTAATTCCACTCTATGGTGGGCGGGACCAACATGGCTAAGTGCACCCATCATCCAAATGCGAGCAAAAATACAGACAATACACCATGAAGACGAAGAAAGAAGGACTACATCCCTAACAACTACCTTAGAAGAGGAACCTACAATATTAACAAGATTTTCATCCTTCCACAAACTCAACAGAGTCGTAGCATTGTGTCAACGTTTTGCGTTTAATACCAAGCACTCCAATATGAAACGCACAGGAACCTTATCAGAAACCGAACTCAAAGAAGCCACAAACACATGCATAAGAGTGTCTCAAGCACACGCGTTCAAAGAAGAAATTCATCAGCTCACTAAAGCTGATGGTGTCCACAGAAGCAGTCGTATTTTGGACTTAACTCCATGGATCGATAATGCAGGTATCCTTAGGGTGGGCGGACGCATCCACTTTGCACGCACGGCCGATGCAACTAAACACCCGGCTATAATTTCAAAGGGTCACTTCGCAAAGCTACTGATTCGACAAGCCCACCAACAAACTTTACACGGTGGTTGCCACTTGACTCTGAATACATTACGTCTAAAATACTGGGTAATCTCAGCACAAACGCAGGTGAAGAAGGCACTGCGTGAATGCATAACATGTTACAAAATGACAGCCAGGCCAAGGACACAACTTATAGGAACCCTGCCAGCCTCGAGAGTGCAATTAGAAAAGCCCTTCCTACAAACGGGAATTGATAACGCGGAACCAATTACTATAACATGGAATGGAGGAAGGGGTGCCAAGACTACAAAGGCGTACATTGCGATATTTTATCAATGGCAACGAAGGCGTTTCATCTGGAACTGGTGTCCGATCTCTCCACACACGCATGCATTGCAGCCATCAAAAGATTCGTGGCAAGACGAGGAATATGCCGAAAAATATTCAGCGACTGCGGCTCCAACTTTCTGGGAGCCAACAAACAACTCCAAGCCGTTTACAAAACGTCCCTTCAAGCGTGCTCTTCTGAAGTTGCTAATCATGGTATATAGTGGAAGTTCATCCCTCCCAGCAGCCCACATTTTGGTGGACTCTGGGGAGCCGGCGTGAAGTCAATGAAAAGTCACTTCTATAAAACAATCGGAACTCAAATCTTAAATATAGAAGAAATGAACACACTGCTAGCTCAGATTGAAGCATCCATGAACTCACGTCCATTAACACAAATAAGTGACGATCCAAATGATGTAGCTGCACTAACCCCAGGCCATGTTTTAACTGGAGACAACCTATTTGAAATTAAGGATGAAATAAAATGCACACTACTGAAAAGGTGGCAACTGGTCCAGCAAATGAAGCATTCATTCTGGAAGAGATCGACGGAAGGGTACCTACAACGTCTTCAGCAGAGATCTAAGTGGTTGGAGAAAAAAAAACAACCTAAAAGTAGGTGAACTGGTGTTAGTAAAAACGGACAACATTTCGTCGATAAAATGGCCTTTAGCGAGAGTCATAGCAACACATCCCAGGACCAGATGGTCTAGTCCAAACTGTATCTGTCAAGATGAATGGAAGTATCAAAAAAAGACCTATCGTTAAAATTTGCAGCCTACCGCTTAAGAACATGGAAGAAAAGGCACCAGAAGTAAACCTAGAACCATCACTGACAGGGATTCACTTAGAAGCCAATACGGCAATCAAACGTCCGACAACAGAAGCTGTTGACGCAAAAAAGAGAAGAAAGAAAATCCTGCCCAGCATCTCAATAATTTTACTCACCACGCTCTTTGTTCTTGAAGTTTTACCACATCCCACGTTATCAGAAGCTAATATAACGAACTTAGACGGTGGTCTCTACATTGAAGAGATTGGAAAGGGAAACATCAACCGAGGAGCTTTACAACTCAACATCGAGCTTCCCCTATCTGATCTGGCGACTGATGAGAACAATCTGCGAATATGAATGCAAGCTTATACTCTATGTGCTCCCTTGGCACTCAAACAGCTGGAAAGGTAAATTGCTGGGACTTAGTCCATCATATATCGGCAAGGATCGATGACACGCAACATAAAATCAATTTATTACAGTCTATGCACCATGGGAGGAAGCGTGGAATATTCGGCCAAATGCTTACAACAGTATTTGGAGTCAACGACGAAATCATCACTGACGTACAGAACTTATCCACAAACCAGGAAGCGCTCAAGAATCTGATCAATCATCAAGGGAAGATTATACTCCAAGCCACCAAGAAGCTTAACACAACATCTAGCAGGATTAACCGCCAGCTTGGACGATTCTCCGACCAATTGAACAAAGGCCTAGAACAGATCAACGAATCGAAAAAATGGTTCTCTAGAGTCGATGCAAATCAACTAACTATCCAGTTCTTAGCGACGTATCAACGCGCTATTAATTTCATTGAAGAAGTTTTCTACAAATACAATAACATCTTGTTAGCAATCATTGCCAAGGAAGGAATACTGGATTGCATTAAGATTGTAGACCTTCAAGCAACTGTTCACAGCACTCAAGCTCTTCTGCCAGCTCATCTTACGATCTTACATTCCGCAATTTCCAGACTCATAACTGATTCTACCGAAAGCAGTATCCAACCTCATCTAGGCTACAGCAATTCCCTTCCACCAAAATTTTACACTATTTACAGCGTTCAGCGTGTCGAGCTCGATTATAGGAGTCAACTACAACGATCAAGTTTATTTCGAAACAACCAGCAGCAAGATTGCAAGGGCGCCAGAACTTACAACGGAAACCTATCTTTTGTCCAGCACAATCCTGATCGACATGAAAGCCAAGTCAAATTGTGTGATTCGAGAATTGTACAATCTACACAATCAACATAAATGTCCCCAAACATCTTTCCGAACATCTTCACTGATTCTCCAACAAATGATGTCGATCAACGCATGGTTGTTCTTCACCCCGCAACCAGTCCACGCGCAGACAGTATGCCAGGGAATACGAAAGGATATTTTAATCAGTGGGACAGGAATCATCCGACTCACACAGGATTGCCAACTGCAAGCTCAGGAATTCATCCTCGTAGCCGACCAAAGCCAAGCGGGACGCTCTTTTCCCATATACATCTCGCCAACGATGCCGGAAATAAATATTTCACTACAACACACAGAAATCAAACAACTGAACATATCAACCATCATCGGAGCAGAGGAGTCCTTCGCAGCGCTTGTAACCGAGCCGGAAGAACTAACAGCAGCAATGAACAATGTCGAGTGGAAAACTGTCAACCATCATAAAGTGTTATCAACAATATCTATAACACTGTCTGGGCTGATCCTTGCCACACTGGTTATCATTTACATCTACCGATACAGACGAAGCTACTCCAAGGAAATCAATGTCACATCACAACCTTCTTCATTTGCCACCTGGTATGGCGAGCACCGTTTATAAGACCCTGTCGGTCTTGGTGGGCGGAATGTTAAGGAAAATTCTAAATGTCAAGGAAAATTCTAAGTATCATCTAGAACAACATAATAATTCTAAGTTCAATGTACTATAACATAAGTTCAATAAAAATTCTAAGTCCAAACATTCAAGTAAATCATCATAAGCTATTTTGTTTCTCATACACTAATTCGATTCTGTAAGCAATTAAAAGTTCATTTAACTTAATTGTACTTTGCATTTTCATAAAATTGTAAAATTGCTTACAGTCAAATAATTGTACAAGTTCAATCAATCTTCGCAAGCAAATCAGTTTAAAGTTCAATTGAAGAATATTGAACTGAATTCAAAAGATGCACGCGCTTGACAAAAACAGTCCATGTTGCAATATCCAGGCAGTGCACGCGCTTTGCAAAATATAACATGTAAGCAATATATATCTATAAATTAAAATTGAAGGTGGAAAATAAATCATTGTCATTACAATCATCAACACTAACGTCTTTTACTTACTTCACGCAGGAACACCACCAACTCATGTCTACTCAACACGACACAGCAGGCAAACTAAACAAGCTAGAGCGATGATAAATATGTCAATGGAGAGGAGAAAGATGCCGAAGAAGGGGAAGGGAATTTCAAGGTCGCGGGCTTACCACAAGCGCGGCAATGAAATCAGTCTCATTACTTAATTATCCACCTCATAATCATAGAATCCCTGGATCTAAAACTGCTTTACCTTAAATTCACGTTCAAATACAGCCTGTACACAACGTAATGTTTCTCCAGTTTCTTTCCCTGATCTGAATTCACAATATTTCCCTATTTTTAATTTGCGTGCACAGAATGCTTCCCAATCAAATCCATGGAGTCAAATATAGTACAGCTTCTTACCTCGAAATTATCCACAGTTCATTACATTCAGCCTATACTTGTAAGTTGGCTTCATTAGCAAGAATGCATACGTGTCGAAACTTCCCAAATACTTCCCATTAGATTCGTTTCATTGAGCTGAAAGGTATTTCCTGAAGCTCTTGTCGGCAAAATTTGCAATTTTTGCCTACAAAATGTTCCACACTTCCGATTTGGATTCTTCGCATCCCTTTCCTTCTTCCCCATCAGCTGCAGACCCACTAATTGGTCCTAAGATAGCAAGAATGAAACATTAATTTTTGAAAAATGCCAACAAGCTGTCGGATGAATCCTTGGCAATGAAAAGAACGAACTGATGGTAATGGAAACGTTTTGGGATTTGGTCACGTACTTCATCCCAGACAGTGGGTTCTATTGTAGCAGCAGCCTTGGATGGAAGGTCAGGAAAATTGGCGATCGGAAATTAGTGGCAGCTGGGGACTGTAGCCTATTCGTGTTGAAACCGACCCAATAGCAAGGAATCCAATTGAATAATTCGTATTGATTGATTGATTGCGTTTGGCGAAAAGACGAGCATGATTCGAATGATTCCAGATAAAGTGGTCGTAATTAAGACTAATAAATTTAAAATGATGTCAATTAATGAAAGCTTGATCACTTGCTATTTTGCCATTAATTTGATTGCGAATTTTCAATTTCTTTCATTTCGGAGGAAACGTGGCTTTGTTTCCAATTTTCTATTGGCTCTGAGTGTTTGCGTGGAAGTAAAATTTTCTATTAAAGTACGAGACAAAGTTGTATTTCTCCCTAGGATTTATACTTTCAAATTAAATTTACTACCTCCAACCATTAACTACAGATTGCACTTCCTCTGGAAATTGCCTCCTATGACGCAACCAAACTTTCATAAACTAATCAGAAAATCTTATTCTTGACTATTTTGAACATTCATTCTGCACTCCATTTGCGTTGTTGGCTTTCATCTCCTCCTTGTTTTACAACCTCCAAGATATACTACTTTCAGAACTGTTTCAACTTGACGGTTGAGATGCGAGTATCCTGAAATTGAAATTCACTGCAGATTTTCTATTTACTGACAACTCATCGAACCGAAGCAGAGAAGGTCTTGACATTCGTTGATGATTTTTCTATGCAAACGACATTTTTCCAAGTATCGATGGATTCATGTTGATATTTTTACACGACTCGGCTAAATATCACCCAGTGCTGGATAAAATATGACAGGATAATCTCTGTCAATTGCTAAACCTTGACTCGTAGATTGTATTATTTCTGATTTATTTCAAGTCCATTTTTGTAATGGACCTGAGAGTAAGCTGATAAGGAATCAATTTGACGAGTTGACATTTGTTGATGAAAAAAAAAGTTAGTGTGTGTAGGAAGAAACTGATGTCATGGCTCCGGTGGGCTAGTATGATATGACTAAGCTACGTACGTGAAATGAATAATTATTTCAGCTTTCGAAAAGATGATGAGGAAAGTAGCTAATTATTTTTTTGAAAAGCCGTCTGGTCTGGCTTTTTTAAGGGAGCCCACGGGCTTCGATTCCTTTGAGTTATCTTCCATGTCTAAAGGATCTGTGGAAGGAAATGACTTCATATAAGTGTAGGATGGTAAAGCAGGTAAGTACTAAATTAGGTCAGGTAGAGGTATATTTTGTTTTTGTTTCATGGGTTTTTGGATTTCCATTTGTTTTGGTTCGGCCTGATTCCATTTTCGTTGAAGTGTGTGGTCGAATATTGAGAAAATTACATCAAATTTCGTAATAAGTTTGTTTGAACGTTTTGCTTACACTTTTCCTATTTAATGGCCTATGAGCATAGGTCACTGACTCTTTGGTCATAATTAACTAACGAAGCAATTATGATCGAAGTGTATAGAGTGACCTATGGACTGCGGTCGTTAACTCTGGATTGAAACCTATGCAAATTGCAAGTCAATTGAGGGAAATGATGCAATTATTGGAATTCAGCTTTTCTCACTTGCAATTCCACAGGCGAGTTAGCAGAAAGGTTAAACACGCAAATTAACCAAGATTAGGTTAATTAACTCGAGTTGTTCGATTAACGCGGTATCGGGCGGTCCTCTTGGCGCGAAGCCAATAATTTTGTAATTGAAAATCTATTGTAACTTTGATTTTGGCGCAAAGCCATCGACTAAAGATTAAAAATTTCAAGTTCGTTTTCATATTTTAAAACGCGTAAACACCAATTTTCCGAGGAGCAAAAACATAAGTGTTTTGTGAGACTTCGCGATTAAGAATTTAAGTCATAAATTTGGTGAATTAGTATTCCCTTGATATATTTAGTGAAAGTTCACTATGATTGTAACTTAAACTAAGTTTTAATGATAATTTCATTAGCATAAAGTGAGAAACCGTAACTTTAATAAAAGTGAATTTAATGAATTGTACTAGCCTAGTTGAATTGTCAAATTATGTGTGATAATTTTGTGACGTAGTGAACAAAGTGCGGAAGTGATTACATATTGCTTATTGGACATATACGAATAATTGGGAGCAATAATTCGGGTAATTGATTTGTTTGATTTAGTATGGATCAAATAAATATTGATCAGCTGATTGCGGATCAGCAAAGGCGGGTTTATGCCATCGAGGGCATTCGGGAGTCCCTGTGTAAGCCTAGAAAGGAAAAGCGCATAGAAGAAAAATTCATAGAGAGCTGGAAGGAGATAAAAGTGCTAAGAAGGGAATTCTCCAACTGCCATGAAGTGCTGATGGGATACCATGAGGCACAATACACAACATATTTCCAGGACAGCAATATAGATTATTAGAGGAAGTTTACCAACAGGCAAAGGAATTTATCGAACGGATTCATCCCGGACTGCTGAGCGATCAGGATGATGCTAGTGGAAAAACTGTGGATGGAGCAGAAATAGAGGAAGGTGTCAAAAATATTAGCAAGAAAGCAGACGCATCAGCTGTAGAAACTGTGCATAAAAAACAAAGTGATTTTCTTTCTACCGGTGCGATTCCCAAAATTTCGAAAAATGCGGAAAATATGACCGTGTGCAACGGATCTCTTCGGAAGGCAAACTTCAAAGAGAATAAGCATAAAAATGACCGACACGAGCGGAGTTGGGGCGATCAGCAAATTTTTCAGGAGATTATTCGCACCATAATTATTCCTGGCCAATTTATGAGCCGTATCGAAGGGAAAACAGCAAACCACGCGAATTATGGTTCTTATTAATTAATTACTGAAAAAAAACGCAAGTTTACGAATTAAAAAAGACAACTGCTCTATTTAGCGGTTCAGATACAACTGACTGATTTTACATTTTTAAGTTTAAAAGCCAAAAAGTACAAAATGTGCAATTTTACAGTTTTATGAAATAAAGTACTTCGCCGGATGTCGTGTAGATTCATGTTCGTCTGCATTCTTGTCTGTCTGCGTTTTTGTTTGTTGACCTTCCCACGTTCCGAGTTTGTACCTGGCCACGTGAGAGGTGTCTCACGTTGGTTGAGTTGAATAGTCAGGTGGATGTAGCTCGCGCGACGCCACGCGATCGGAGTGTTTTTAAGGACTATGAAAAGGGGGGAATGCCGGTCGACAAGAGCTCTCTTGGAGGCTAGCATTCTTTGGGGAGTTCCGCCCCCAAGTACCCGAGGAAACTCCGCAGGGGGAATGCCGATCGACAAGACCACTCTTGGAGGCTAGCATTCTTTGGGGAGTTCCGCCCCCATGTACCCGAGGAAATTCCCGCAGGGAGAAAGCCGGTCGACAAGAACATTCTTGGAGGCTAGCATTCTTTGGGGAGTGCCGCCCCCACGGACCCGAGGATATGGGGGGTGCCGTGAGGCTCCCTCTTATTGCATCTGCATTACGCTTTGGACAACGAACTGGAATTGACGCTTTGGGCTGGCGGATGTGATGGTTTGGACCTAGTTGCTTTGCACAGTAGCGCCGAGGTGAAACTCGTGTGTGAACGGCTCCAATTCAACTATCATACCGTCTCCGTCCCGGTAAAACCTTGGCAGGCCTCGGATTACGTTCGAAGTTCGCACCATTGGGTTGGTGGTGTAGGTTCGGTTGAGACGGACTCCCGAATAGCGCTGTTCTGGCTCTGAGCACTTGTCCCCATAAGGGCTTATGCCAACCCTCGCATGGCCTCCCTGCTCTGCAAAGATAACCATGGGACCAAAAAGGCGACTACACACACGAACGGAGATAGCGGCTCCGAGGGGGGACCCAATAAAATGGAGCAAACAAATGAAACCACAAGCAAACAGGACGCTTGCACGGAGAACCCTTTCAGGCAAAAAACGCTGTTGGCAAGAATACCGATTAAACAAGTCACCGATTGGAGGGGGAGGCAGCAAACCCCAGAAACACTGTCAAAGTCAACATCACAGGTTAAATCATCGGAGACAGACCACAGACGGACTAACGAACGAAAGAAGGCAGAGTGCGTTGTGCAACCTGGCATCATTGCAGCCTTTGGGCGCAGTAGAAGGACTATGCGCACCCCGGAGCGCCCAGTGCAAGACGTACACAATCCGGATCAAGCTGCGACACCAACGGAGGCCAGTGTAAGACTGGGGGAGGGAGAAGTTTTGCCGTTGGCCGACGCCACTTCAAACGCGACCCAAGCGATAGAAGCAAAAGGACTAGGAAACGGGGGCCTCTCCCAAGAGGTGGCGCCAAATAACACAATCGCCCTTGACCGGGCCGAAGAGGAGCGGCTTACTCGGAAAGCGGGGAATATCGTCAAACAACTGAGGGCTGCCTGCGAAGTGCAGAAAAACATAGGCAAGAGTGGCAAGAATGGCATTCTTGAACTGGAGGAGCTTTTTGGCCGCATAACGCACTACAGGCGGAGGTGGCTTGCAACCGAAAAGCACCAAAAAGACACGCTCTCCCTCGAGGCATCAGTGGGTCCTAGCAGCAGCAAAAGAATGGCCGGTAGCCCAATTGAAGGCGACCGTGAGAAAAGGAGGAAGGACGAGACCATAAACGAAGTTGACACTCCAGGCGAGGAGTTTCATGTGGTGCGAAACAAGGCAGCGAAAAAAGCGGCCAAAAAGCTACTCCTAGAAAAAACAGACAAAGAGCTCAACCACGAAAAGAACAAAGAACTCCCCGATATACCGCAGAAAACAAAAAGCAAACCGCGGCGCAAACCCTTGCGAGAGGCATTGCTTATTAAACCCACTAAGGGCCGAACCTACGCAGATGTCCTCCGTGAAATTAAAGGAGCGGTCAAGCCAGACGACACCAAAACTGCCATCAAAGCAGTTCGACCAACCCGGACCGGTGGCTTGCTGGTGGAATTCGGGCCAGAGGCCACAAACAAAGATGCATTGCGTGACGCGGTTCAAAGGGTTCTTGGAGATGCGGCAACGCTTGCCTCGCTCGAACCAATGGCCACCCTGGAAATCAGGGACCTCGACTGCGTCACGGACAAAGCTGAAGTAGAGGATGCCATTAGGAGGGAGTTCCCCAGCTTAAGTGAAGTCAAGGCAAGATTGACGCGTGAAAACACAAGGGGGCAACGCATGGCTATTGTCGCTGATAAAGACGCCCAGCAAATCCTGGCGAAGGGCAAAATTAAGATAGGTTGGGTGATCTGCAGGATACGGAGAAGAGCGATCCCTATCCGCTGCTTCAGATGCCTCGAATACGGACACACCGCGTATGGCTGTAGGGGACCCGACAGGAGATTTCTGTGCTACAAATGTGGTGAAACGAGGCACAAAAAGGAAGGAGTGCACGAACGAGGCAAAATGCATTCTTTGCAAGGATGCTAAGCTAGCACCCGGCGACCTCAAACATGAGCCGGGGACAGGGAGATGCCGGGTTTTCAAGGAGGCCCTAACTAAAGCCAAATCGATACTCAAATGATCCGTATCCTGCAGGTCAATTTGCACCGAAGCACAAACGCCCAGGTCCTACTTGAGCAGTTTGCGAGGGATAAGAAAGCTGACCTCCTGTTGCTGAGCGAGCAACATCATAACAAGGACTCGCAAGCGCGGTACCCTGACAAAACTGGTACCTCGGCCATCTGGGTTCGAGACAGCGCCCGCCTTCAGGTGCAGGGCCATGGACGCGGGGATGGTTTTGTGTGGGTGCGGTGTTCAGGGATAACATATTTCAGTGTTTATCTGACGCCTAACGAGGCAATGCGATCCTTTCAAACCAAACTCGATACCCTGGAGGACGCTGTCTCGAACACAGAGGGCCACATGCTGGTCGGGGGAGACTTCAACGCTAGAGCCATCGAATGGGGTATGCCACAATCCGACCCAAGGGGAAAGGAAATCTTGGATATGGCGGCCAGAACAGCGCTTTTTGTCCTAAATACTGGTAACACCCCTACTTTCCGCCGCTGGGGTTGCGTAGGAACTATACCCGATGTGACACTCGCTTCGGAGTCCCTGGTACCTAGAGTGCACAACTGGCGAGTACTAGAGGACTACTCGGCTAGTGATCACCAGTATATAGCTGTTGAGATTCACGACGGTGCCACTCTGCGTGCATATGCCCAAACTTCGATCCTCGGATGGAGGACTGGGAGGATGGACGTCGAGAAGTTCACTGACGCGCTTACGGCAGGCGCACCGTTGCTGGGAGCTCCGCCAGGGAGTGGAGGGCCTACAGCCAAGGACTTGGTGAACTCAACTATGAGTACCATCATAGCTGCTTGCGAGTCTTCCATGCCCCGCCGGAGACCCCGACATGGTAAGCCTCCAGTATACTGGTGGTCAAACGAGATCGCCGAACAAAGAAGCGAGTGTCATGGGGAAACTTGGTGCCCAACGGAAGCCTTGTTTACATGACGCGGAAAAGATGGACGCGATAGTGCGGGGACTCTTCCCCGCCCATCCCGTCCGTGTTGACCCTGTCCATGGTGAAACAGCAGTCGAGTATCCACTCTTCACACAGCTGGAACTGGAGGAGGCAGTCCTCTCCCTGAAAGCGAGGAAGGCTCCAGGTCCAGATGGTGTTCCGGCTGAGGTTTTGCAGCTCGTCTATCACCGTTGTCCTGACTTGCTGCTCAGCACATTCAACGCTTGCCTACGGGACGGGGATTTTCCGGTACGATGGAAGGTGGCGAGGCTCGTGTTGGTCAGCAAGGGGAAGGAAAATCCCGAATCGCCGTCTGCATACCGCCCGTTATGCATGCTAGACACGGCTGGGAAAGTGCTAGAGAAACTCATCAAGGGAAGACTCACTGACGCGATTCGTGCTGCTGGGGACCTATCTCCTCGGCAGTACGGCTTTAGAGCAGGACGTTCTACCATTGATGCGATTGCAGAGGTGGTGAACGCGGTCCAAAAGGCAGAGGCATATAGTCGCACCAAGCGACGGATCATCCTGTTGGTGACACTCGACGTCAGGAATGCCTTCAACTCCGCTAGATGGGTGGATATTCTGGATACGCTGGAAAACTCTTTTCAAGTTCCAGAATATCTAATGCGGCTTTTGAGGAACTACCTACAGGACCGAAGCCTGCTCTACGACACGACACAGGGCCAACGAAGGATGGAAATTACATCGGGTGTTGCCCAGGGACCTATCCTTGGTCCGGACCTGTGGAACGTGTCTTACGACGGGCTACTGAGACTTGAGATGCCAGATGAGTCGCGCTTGGTCGGCTATGCGGATGATGTTGCGGCTCTGGTCGCCGGACGCACCGTTGAACAAGCGCAACTTAGGCTAGGCATGCTAATGCGCCGAGTGAGGGACTGGATGACTGCTCGCGGGCTCAGTTTAGCACTGGAGAAAACCGAAGTGGTCATCTTGACAAAAAAGAGAATCCCTAGAGTAAGGATGATCAGTATTGGAGATATACAGATCGAATCGAAGCCAGCGGTGAAGTACCTGGGGCTACTGATCGACTCGAAGATGAGTTTCTCTAATTAAATCAGGGCAACGGCTGAGAAGGCTGCTTCGAGAATATCGGCCCTGAGTCGACTTATGGCCAACGTAGGGGGACCCAGCCCATCAAGAAGACGCCTCTTGATGAGTGCTGTAGGGTCAGTGCTACTGTACCGAGCAGAGGTATGGGGCGACGCTCTCAGCAAGGAGGTATACCGAAAACGATTGGCACAGGTACAGAGAAGAGGAGCACTGAGAATTGCATCTTTGTATCCAACAGTCTCCGACTCGGCGGTGAGAGTGATTGCAGGCGTGATACCTGTTGCCCTCCTTGCTAGAGAGCGCCGCGCTATTTACCTGCGCCGAAACGAGGATGCGAGGAAGATGGTTGTCCGCGAGGAGAGACAACGCTCGCTCAACGATTGGCAGCAGTCTTGGAGGAATTGCACGAAGGGAAGGTGGACTGCGCGCCTCATCCCGGATGTGAGACCGTGGCTAAATCGAAGGCATGGTGAGACTGACTTCTATCTGACCCAGCTTTTGAGCGGGCAGGGGTGTTTTCAGTCTTACCTGCACAAGATCGGTAAGTCACGGTCTCCCGATTGTCGGTTTTGCCCAGGAGAGGAGGACAATGCCTGTCACACATTTTTTGCGTGTACGAAATGGGTCAGGCTGCAAAGGGAACTCTACAGGGAGACGGGAGACCTCATCCCGGATAATATAGTTGCGGTGATGCTCGAATTGGTTGACAAATGGAACCAGGTGGCACATTATGCTCGGGCAGTCCTAAAATATAAAAGGGACTCACAGCAGCCGGAGGGACTGGGGCTGGGGGATCGCTCTTCTGGCAATTCCTCTTCCCCTCTCCCCTCCCGCTAGGAAAGGGACTCCCCAGCTTGAAGGCGCCCCACGGCGTAACAAAACGAGACCTGGCCCGAAGTAATGTGTCGAACGGTTCCAGGCTAGGTTCTCAGATTGACAGGGGAGGTGTTTAGTGGGTAGTCCAAAGGTATCCTCCATGGGAGTCCCACACTGCCAGACTCGGCGGGCATAAATGCCTTCACCTCCCTACCACAAAAAAAAAAAAAAAAAAAGGACTATGAAAACGGAGTGGAAACAAACTTTGCGAGATATTCACCTCAAGGACAATTCATTCACAATAGTGATAGTACTCGGTTTCCAAATTATGATGGTTACCCATTGACATAGAATCGCAGTTACCGTTTGAGGGTGAAATACGACAATTCGAAACCTTTCGAAATATTTTCAATTCGGTGTATGGAGGGTCTGATGCTGGAGAAGCAAAATGTCTCACAATGTTACAAAGCAAGCTCATGGGAGACGCTAAGAGAACACTTAGGAGTAAACGGGGCAAATTGTCGCCATGCTTGGGACCTGCTTAACTGAAGATATAGTAGCCGTCACGCCCTTATAGAAAAAGAGATTCAAACCCTTATTTATCATCCCCAAATTTGTCAAGACGACACTAAGTCCACAGGGAAAGCGCTAAACATCATGCAGCCAGTTGCACAGGATTTACTGAAGGCAGGGTTTGATGCTGGAGAAGGTGTACCCTTTATTCCTTTTGTGATCACTAGAAAAATGAATTTGAAGACAAAGCGGGAATTTGACGCTTCCTTGAGGGACCCACATGCTCCAGTTTACATTCACGATGTAAATTGGTTCCTGGAAAATAGGTACATTATACTTTGATCTACTATAGAAAGTAGTACTCTGCTTGGCCTTCAATCTGGCACCACTGCTAAGAGCAAACAAAGGATAGAGCATACGTGTTTTATGTAAGAAGAGGCTGAAAAAATAAACCCAAATGCGGAAAAAGTTGAATTCAAATAATTAAAAGCGAACGCAAAAGGGTAAATTTACTGAAGTGCTTTGTTAGCTCTGAACCGTATTACACTATAAGGTGTCCCCAATTTCTGGAAACCACTGACAAAGAAAAACGTCTCCGCCAATTTAAGGTGTGTATTTACTGTATAGCGCATAAGTTTGACTTAAAAAATCCATGCAAAAAGCGATCAACTTTGAAGTGCGATACTTGCAAAGAGAACCATTTGGCAATTTGCAAAGGGAACCATATTATGCACTATCACTTTGTTCCAACTTCCCATTCACCTGCCAAGCAAAATAAGCCCATCACAGAGCTTTGTCCAAGTGAGTGCTTATTTTTGTGAAAACACCACAGACATTCAACTTCAACCACAGTACTGCCTACTGCGATCGTAAAGCTTATTGCAGCCGATGGAACGACAATATCAGTGCGCTGTTTAGTAGACCAAGGAAGCCGAAGTAGTTACATAACAGAAAATTACGTGCAAAAGTTGCGCTTAAAGAAAAAACGCACTAACGTTGAAGTATTCGGGGTGGGAGGAGTATCAATCGAAAATTTAACAGCTGTAGTATGCTTAAAAATAAAACTGGATAATGCATAAAACTTCATAATTAACACAAAAGCGTTGGTTGTCAGAAGAATCACTAAAAGCAAACTTCCAAATTTTCCAAACAAAATCACTAGGACATTAAAAGGAAAGCAGCTAGCGGACCCAGCTTTAAACTATCCCATTCATGTTTCAGTTCTGTTGGGTTCCAATGCTCTACAGTTACTCTCCAAAGAAGATGTAGAAATAATTGACAAGTTTTTGTTCCAAAACACTAAATTGGGATAGATTTTATCCGGACCAGCCAAAAACAAAGTTTCTAGAGTTGCTTCTACCTATGTTTCTTTAGCTAAAATGGACAACAGCTTACTTGAATTTTGGGACATGCCACTGAACCGAGATGATGTGGCCGCAGTAAATGAGCAAGAGTGTCAAAAAATTTACCAGGAGAAGCACTTCCGAATCGAAGATGGAAGATATGTGGTACCTACACCATGGCGACAAGATGCACCAAAGTTGGGCAACTCATACTTTATAGCAGTTAAGCAGTTTTTTCGTCAAGAAAAAATATGGTCATTGAACCATACACATAAAAAACTGTCGGACAAACTCATGATTGACTATCTAAATTTGGGGCACATGAGAAACGTCGCAAAAGAAGATGAATGCAATATCAGCGATAAAGTTTTTTACATACCGTATTTGAGTGTCTTCCGAGAGGATGCAATCACCACGAAGATAAGAAATGTATTTAATAGTTCTAGTGCGTACAGTAACGGTGCCACCTTAAATCAGTGTATTCATCCAAGTCCAAAATTACAAACCCATATCTTTCATAAAGTTACAGCGACATTACTAAAATGTATAGGCAAATTCATCTCTTCAGTGAAGATCAGCAGAAACTTCGAATATTGTGGAGGATAAACTCAGAAGCACCGCTCAGAGAGTACCACTTAACGACCGTTACATATGGAGTTAACTGCGCCCCATGGCAGGCAATCCGCACCTTACACCAAATCGCTCATAATAAATCTCCAGAAGAGGAGACGGAACGGATAATTGAGAATGCATTTTATATGGATGACCTTCTGTACGGAGCCCAAGAAATCGACCACGCACAAACCCCTTATCACAAATATTTCCTTGACATAAGAAAAGACAAAGATGTCACTAACGGAACGGGTAGTAAATCACCCAACCTTGCTAGAAAAGCTTCGGAAGTAGAAGCAAGTAGGTTCATATATTGATATCCAGAGGAACAATAATAGTACTAAAATATTAGGGTTGCACTTAAATTGGGATGCAGACTATTTTTTCAATTTAATATGTACGAAAAAATAAGGAAAGTATTAGCGCCAGAAAATCTATATCATGTTTGTTCCGAAGATAACCCAGCAGAAGACGGCTCAAGAGGATTGAACCCAGATGTATCATCCGGTACTCGCTTTGGTTAAAGGTCCAAAATTTCTCCAAGGAGATCTGCCTGAGGCCAATTTAACAATAAATGCGGAGATAATTTCACTTATTGCTGTCGTATCCATAGTAGAATATCACATAGAAGCCACTTTCATCAAACGATTTTCATCATGGTATACGAGTAGACTTTTAAAATCGGTTGCAAGATGCTTGCGCTGGAAATATAAAACCGAAGGCTTTCTTTCTGTAGCAGAGCTTTAAGAGGCCAAAAATGCAGTGATCAAATGCCAACAAAACGTATTATTTTGTAAGGAAATCTTTCTAATTCGTAAAGGAAAGCCTGTGGAGCATAGACATTGGCTGTCATTTCTGCAACCCTTTTTTGATAGGGAAAGTGGTGTACTTCACGCGAGAGGCAGGATTGGGCATGCAAATCTATCATATCAGCAAAAGCATCCTAAAATTCTTGATAAATGCCATTTTAGTAGATTTGTTGATCAGGATCCGTGAAACATTGTATATACATGCTTTGTAACAGCAAGTGAAGAACATTTTAAGGGCATGTATATTGTGCACCGAATTGGGAGCAAAAACAATAGAACCTCAGCTGTCAAGTTTACATCCTGAAAGAGTGACTCCATCATATACATTCCAAAATGTAGGAACCGATCTTTGCAGGCCCTTGCAATGAAAGTCGAGCCCACTGAAATTCGCTAAGCCTATGAAGGTTTACATCATTGTTTTCGTTTGTACGGGTACAAAACTGATTTCCTTAGAGTCATGCTCAGGCCTTAGCAGGAATACATTCTTGTCAGCATTCAGTTGATTCGTAAGCAGACGGAGCCAACCAGATGTTGTGTGATCCGATAACGCCACCAATCTAGCCGGCGCAGCGAAGGTTCTTGCTGAGGCATGGAGAAATATAGCAGCAGAGTTTGAGGAGAAACTAGCCCCTCAAAACATAAGGTGGCTTCACAATCCACTGGGAGCTTGCCATTTTGGGGGATTGTTCAAAGCAGCTGTGGGGAGCCTGAAAAAATTTATTAAACGGATGCCTTCAGTTAACAATTTGACATATGAACAGTTTTATACGGCCGTTTGCACTTGGGAAGCAATATTAAACAGCCGCCTACTCTACCCTGTACAAGTAGATAGTCACTGCCTTTAGTGTCTGACTCCTGCACATTTAATAGTACAGCGAAGCCTTATAGCCCCACCAATGGGCGTTGGAATGCGGGAAGAGCTACCAGCTACCAAGAAGTGGCTTCAGGCTCAGGATCTACAGCGTGTTTTTTGGGAAAAATTTCAGAACGAATACCTCAGTCATTTCCAAAAAACCTACAAATGGAAACAGCCTGGCCGACAGCTACACGAAGGAGATTTGGTTCTAATAAAATAATCTGGAAATGTACCATTACAGTGGAAAAAAAGCAAAAGTAATCAAAATTTATCAAGACGCTAAAGGAATAGTTTGCCAGATGGGCCTCAAAACTCCTACAAGAAACAACGTTCATCGAGCGGTGCATAGTTAAGTCCATTTGCTACCTGAAGAAGATTTCGATGTAGATAGAATAAACAAACACAACAAAGTTACCTCCAAGAACTGTATTTCGAGCCTTCACCCTGAGAAAATGCGGACAATGAGCACCTCCAATAAGGAAAATGTATTTTAAAAACGTACTACATATCGAGGTCTTGAATCAAACGATGTATATCAAACTACACGAGGTGAAAATCAAAGCATTAGATTTAAATTTCCAAGCAAATACCTCTTTGAATATATCACGAGAATTACAATTCATCGAAGAAAAAGTTAACGAATTTTGTGACTTCTGTTCCGAAGCCTTTATTAGAGAATAGCTAAGGAATTATTGTGACACGCATAAAGTGAGCATTGAAGACAAGTTTGGCAACCTCCGTATAAAGCTCCAATCATAATACAGTATAAAATATTCCAAACGATGGGCGGTACCACTGGCATCGGGGGTAGCAAAGGAGATTTTTAAGTGGGGTGCTAAATATGTCCCTCATTTATTGATGACTGGTGCAGAACGTATCTCGTATACGAGGATCTTCAGTTGCATAATAAAGTCAATTCAATCACGGAAAAGACTGTGAAAATTACGGGGGTGATGCTAAATATAACCAATTTAGAATACCACCAAATTGAAGATCAGTAGCAAAAATTGGTTCGGCAACAACAAGAAATTGCTTTGCAGCAACAAATAGATGAATACGCCCAGAGTCTCAAGTCTCTGATTATAGAAATAACAGGAAAGCATCAAGAGCTAAAAAATTTAGTCCCAATTGATGAGCTAAGAAAGTTTGTTCCTAAGGTTAACCAGCACATACATTATGACCTCAACTGTAAAAGAAGACAAGTTAATCTTCAATGTCAACCCAATTGTCTTAGATGTGAAGGAAGGACAAGTTCTTATCAGTTACTTTATTCCACTCGTTTATAAAACTGTATTCAATTTGAAAGCAGTGGTAGCTGTCCCAAATTCACATTGGTGGACGTACATATTCGAGAATGGTCAACCAGTTCAGCTCATAGCTACTAGCACTGACAGTAAAAAGTATTTTTACCCCGGACAGTCCATTGAGTTTTTACCAAACTATTACGATGTAGTACAGGTTATGAAAGTGCGGTCGTTAACTCTGGATTGAAACCTATGCAAATCGCAAGTCAATTGAGGGAAATGATGCAATTATTGGAATTCTGCATTTTTTTCACTTTTAATTCCATAGCTGGTTAGCAAAAAAGTTAAACACGCAAATTAACCAAGATTAGGCAAATTAACTCGCGTTATTCGATTAATGTGGTATCGGGCGGTCATCTTGGCGCGAAGCCAATAATTTTGTAATTGTAAATCTATTGTAACTTTGATTTTGGCGCGAAGCCATCGATTAAAGATTAAAAATTTAAAGTTGGTTTTTATATTTTAAAACGCGTGAACACAGTTATTCATTGAACATTTTTTGTCCGTTTTTAGGTCTTTGTTAAAAATTTTTTTACAAAGACCTACTAGTTTCGCGACCTGTCTGTCCGTCTGTCCGTCCATCTGTCCGTCCGTCCGTCTGTCCGTCTGTCCGTCTGTCCGTGCGTCACAGCTAATTTCCTCAGAAACCATAGAAGCTAGGATGCTCAAACTTTGTGAAAAGGTCAGAAGTGATGGTCTCTCAAAAGTTAAGGCCTTGACAAAAATTTAAAAAATGTTTAAGGGGGTCCCCCTTAATAACGAATTGGCCTTTAAAAATTTTTTTTAATCAAAGGTAGTCGAGTGGGGTATCAAATGAAAGGTCTTGATTAGAACTTTTAGAATCTGAAATAAAAAAATCATTTGATGAATTAGGGGGTCCACGGGAAGGCAAAATGTACCCAAAATTTGTGTCAAACCCCCCCCCCCTCGCGATTGGACACCTTTCAGCCGAAAAATCTGAAAATTATCACAAACGTGGATTTTTGCCCATTAAATCAAAACGGTACCTTTAAACTTCTTGAAATTTTGCAATTATATAGACTGACATAAGATATATATGTTCAAATTTAATTGAGATCAAATCATAATCAAGTGAGTTAAAGCCATTTCAATTATATGGAATTACAACAACGATAACACGTGTTTATGGTTCATATAGGGTTTTCCAATAAGAGGTGTTATTTTGATATTAAAAGAAAAATGCCATTTTTTAAAATAAATGATCGGATGTTTAGTTCATTATAAAGAAGAAGATATGCCGTTAATAGCAATAGCTAACATTGGGCAAATAACTACTACGACACGCTTACAGGACCATATCCTCTTCATGAAATTTTCCATAACCAAATCGCAAAGTGGCTGCCCTATGTACTCGATAGCCTCACGAATTTCATCTTTGAGATCTTGAATTGACGCTGGGCTATTGGCATAGGCCTTCTCTATCACGTGGCTCCAAAGGAAGAAGTCACAAAGTGTTAAATCAGAAGCTCTATTCAAAATAACACTTCTTATTGGAAAACCCTATATATATTTAAAATTTACTTAGGTACTTTTATTTTCTTTCAATTTTCATGAAAATTTAAGGAATAGTGTTTAACTTGAACATGTTCAATCGGCCGAGCATTCAGAAAAATCATTTAAGCTAGATTAAAATGGCGGCTGCACTGTGCTTATGAAAGAAACGGTGCATCTTTTGTATAAATTTGGACGATTTCATATCTAAGTATTGAATGAATAATTCAAGTTATCGATTCACGCCATTAAAAAACTTGCTTCTAACGCAGGATGTTTACAAAGACCTTCTGGTAGGAGCACTCTCCTGCTTACTCAACTTGTTTTTTGTTTATATACAGCAAATATTTCTGGGATGTCTAGTCTTGGTTTTTTGCTTTATTTGTGTAACAATCCCACAGAGTTTGTCGTGGCGTGGCTTTGTACATGCATCGCGTAGTTGGAGCTTCGTTGACCTCAATAGTATTGGTTATAGCTTTATAATAATCGAGCGGTTTACCTAGGCAAACTGCTCGAGGAACCTTCACAAAAAGGACAATGGGATATTACAAATGATGCCACTAATAATAGTGTAACTATCCCGAAACCTTCAACGAATGGAAAGCGAACGCTTCTCAATCCGGGAGTGATGGAGCAAACGTTAATCGATACACAAACTACATATGTACAAGTAAACCACACACTATCTGTGAATAGACGTCGCATATGTTTTAATTTTGCAGTACTAACAACAACATGAGCATCCTCATCAAATCTCTACACAACATCATCTTCATTCCTCGCCACATTCACAATTGTCGCAACAATCAACGTTGAGCAGATCGAAAATGGGTTCATCAATTACAAGTTAAGACGTGAATGCCTTAACTTTTTCCTTAAATAAAAAATAAAAATCAACAATTAGTTTTTTGGTAAAGAGTATACTTTCTCCTTCGAATTTCGAGTGTTAACTGAATCGTTACAAATGATATTTTCCTATTTATACTTAACTTACTCCTACTTTCTATGTCCTTTTTTCATACATTTATTGCCATGTCATTAAACAGTAACGTTGCACAATTATTAAATCTCTTTGGTCTGCCGACAATTTCCTTATCCTCTCCAAACATATAATAATCCTTAAAGTACATCTGGCATATTAATTACTTACGACTATTTCACATCCGTCCTTTGAAATTATAAAAGTAATAAAAAAAGGTTCGGTAATTACGATAGCATACGCAAAAGAGTATGTAACTATTGAACATTGCACAATTAATAGTTCTTCGACAGTTTGTTTATCCTCTATAAACATACAGTAATCCTTAAAATACATCTGGCATCTTAATTACTTACAACTATTTCGCACCCGTCCTTTGAAATCCTTTGAATTGCCGACAAAGTAATAAAGGAAAAAGAAAAATGCCCATAAGATAGTATCCTATGGTCAAATACATATGATGTACATATGTAACTCCTCCCTATTCAAGTGAAGAATCTGTCCTCAGATTCAAGTAATCGAAATTTTTATTGTTGCTAAGGGCTTGTTGTGATTATATGGTTCATTAAATGTATGATGAATTTCCTTATTCCTGAAGTAAAATTATTTTCAATAAATCTAAAACTGTAAATAAGTTATTGTAGTTTTAAGTTTCTTGGGATTGATAAATGAGATCTAACTCATTGGGATTTAGGAATGTTGATACTGTAAAGTTGTAATCTTTTTAGACTTGCGATATCGTTGGGGGTGGATCTTCTGATTTCTTTTTGCTACTAGATATCTGGGCTGAAGTTTGGTTGGGTTAGGGTTTTTTATGAATTCTGTATCCAGATTAACGCTTAATCTTTTATTATTGTGGTATGCGTTTTTTCGTTGCTGATTTCTTGTTATTCGCTCTAGGACGATTGAGAGGGGGGTTGATGTTTGCTGAAAAAATACAGCGGCTGGTTTTTCATTATGAGCGGAATGAATTGTGCTATTATAGTATTTAACACATTCTTGTACCGGATTCAGTTCCATTAAGTTTCTATCTTCTTGTTGTTGGCGTAAAAGATAAGTCCTAAGGTTCTCATTTAAACTTCTATGGGCTATTTCTATATCGGAGTTACCTGTTTTATGCTGGGGGGATACGAAGTGGTATGATATATTGTTATTAGTTAACCAATCTTTAGTTTTTTGTGTGTTCAAAGCGCCTTCATTGTCAGTGATTATTTTTTTCGGTTTCCCAATTTTATTGAACGCGCTTTGAAGAGCCTGGTTAACAGTATCCCATTGGCGGTTGTTTATTGGTTCAAGTACCAAAAATTTCGAAAGTTTGTCGATAATTGAAATATAGGCTGAATTTTTGTCTCTGAACCAAATATCTATGTGGTAAGTATCTCTTATGTTGTCCGGATACGGCGGATTTTTAAATGGAAGCTTAGCGGGGTTTCTTTCATATTTAGATTGCTTGCATATTTTACAAGCATTTACATAATTTGTAATGAGAATTTTTAGATTTGGAAAGTAATATTTGTTCTTTAGATCTAGATACACTTTTTCAATCCCTTGGTGGTTTGAGTTTACATGACATTTTGCTATCAATTCTTTAATTTCTACTTCATTGCAGTTATGGAGGTTCTTTGTTGCTTGTACTACAGAAAACTTTTTGTTAGAGGTACAAAGCTTTGAATACTCTTCTTGCATCATAAGTAGGGATTCTTTATTTGGAAAATTAATTGCTGTTGTGCCAGTTTTGGCAATGTGGTTGTTTAGTATGTACTTCATTGTTGCTTGTGTAAACTCTTGAAAAAATAAGATGCAGTATTCGTTTTCCTTGATACTTTATCAATTTAACTTGATTTGTTTTTCCCTGTTTTAAAAATATTTGAGTGCTGTAGATATTAATTGGTCTTTCGGAAATATAAATATAATTGTGATTGTCTTCTCTAGCAGTATGTTGTGTAGCAACCATCGATTCATTATCAATAGCATTTGCCAATTTTATTCTAGAAAGGGCATCTGCTACATGATTCTCTTTTCCTTTTATATGCGATATTTCAAAGTCATACTCGCTTAACTTAAGCCTCCACCTTTGTAATTTTGCGTTATCTTCTTTTATGTTGTCTAGATACTGCAAAGGTTTATGGTCCGTAAGAAGGGTAAAGTGTCGACCATATAAATAAGGTCGGAAATATTTAGTTGACCATATGATAGCAAGGAGCTCTTTTTCAATCGTTGAATAGTTTGTCTCGGATTGATTGAGAGTTCGAGACGCGAAAGCTATAGGTTTTTGTTTTGAGACAAAACTGCTCCAATAGCAAATTGGGAAGCATCTGTGGTTAAAGTAAATGGCTTCGAAAAATCCGGGTGAGCCAAAATTGGATCATTAATAATATAGTTTTTTAATTGATTGAAAGATTCTATGTAATCTGGATCAGAAACAATGATTTTAGAATTTTTCTGTAGCCTTAAGGTAAGGGGCTTAGCTATTTTGGCATAATCTTTGATAAATTTCCTATAAAATCCTGTCAAGCCAAGGAAGCTTTTTATCTGCTTGGTCGTTGTAGGTATAGGAAATTTTACGATAGCATTTATTTTTTCTGGATTCGGTTTAATACCAGCAGGAGTAATTACGTGACCTAAAAACTCAGTGTGTTTTGATAAGAAATGTGTCTTAGAGAGTTGAATTTTTAGGTTGGCATTTCGTAACTCAGCTAGGATGTTTCTAAGGGCTGTTTCATGCTCTTGCAGTGACGTACTAAAAACTAAGATGTCATCCATATATACGACACAAGTTTTATTAATGTATTTATGTAAAATATTATTCATTAATTTTTGGAATGTGCTCGGTGCATTTTTAAGGCCAAATGGCATTCTTAAAAATTCAAAGTGTCCCATCCCCGTGGAAAATGCTGTTTTATGCCTGTCTTCAGGTTGAAGCTCTATTTGGTGAAATCCTTTGGCCAAATCGATGCTTGTAAAGTATTGGCAGTTTCCTAATTTTTCTAACAAATCGTCAATGCTTGGAATGGGGAATTTATTTTCTACGGTTAAGTTATTTAATTTTCTAAAATCTATAACTAATCTGTGTTTTCCACCTTTTTTAGGTAGAACCCATATCGGATTGTTATAAGGAGATTGTGAAGGCTGTATAATTCCTTGTCGCAAATCCTCGTTGACTTGTTCATTAACGAAATCATTGACTGATTGCGGAATTCTGTAATTTTTTTGATAAATTGGTTTGTCCGATGTCAGGGGAAGAGAATGCTTAATGCTGTGTGTAAACGTTAATGGCCGTTTTTCGTCGTATTCCAAGTCAGAAAATTCTTTGGTTATACGATGTATAAAATTATATTCTTCTTCTGTATACTGTTCTTTGCAAGGATGAATTTCACTTTGTGGGAAATGTTTAAGTGCTTCCGAGAAATAAATTCGTTCTGTTTGTTCGCCAAAATATAGAACTTGTTTCGGAGTGATGACCGTTTTATTTTTATAGTTAATAATTGTACCTGTGTCAGATAAGATGTTATTTCCTATAATAGCATGGAAATTCTTATGGGTAAATGGCAAAAGATGCCATTCTACGAACGCCACTGATCCGAATTCTTCAGGAAAGCGAGTACGGAGATAGTGGGTACTTTGCGAATTTTGGTTTATTGAGGATATAATAATGGGATATGAGGAGAGAATTTTCTGATATTCGGGGACAATTTTTTCGTCAAGAAGTGATATTGAACATCCTGAGTCTATAAGACATTGAAGTTTTCGACCTCCCACTGTAAGTTCGATAATTGGTAATTTTTGCCCGAGGCATCTATACGAAAATCCTGCGTATGGAGACTAGATTCCTCTGAGCGAATAGTGTTCATTGATAAATCATCAATAGGCATATTAGGCTGATTTGCAAAATGAAAATTATTAGAGTTAGATCCTCGTAAGTTATTTGAAGGTGGCTGCCGTTGAGTATTATTAAATCGATTAGTAGAGGCGTAAACTTTATCATTAGAACGATTCATTTGATTGAAGTTTTTTTCAACCGAGAAATTAACGTAATTTGTTTCTACTAAAATTTCGTAGGCCTTTTCAAGCGCGTCAGGATTTCGCGCACAAAAGATTCCACGCAAAGGTTCGGGGCACTTGCTCACAAATATATCCTTAGCTAAACACTTATATAAACTAATTTTGCTAATTTTCACTTCTTCGCTTAAATCTACACTATATTTTATCTTATTATTAATTTTGCTTAAACACTTACGTATGTAATTGTAAAATTGAGCTCCCGTTGTGAATCTTGCAGCTTGCATTTTTCCCATCAGTTGAATTTCTGACTCATGCGTGTCAAAATGCCGAATTAAGATGCTTTTCAGTTCATCCCACGTTGAAACCGTATGACAGTTTAGAGTAGCGCGTGCTTGTCCAACGATTTTTGATAATAGTTGCTGGAACAATATTTCGCTGTTTTTGTCAGCCGTTATATGCGGTGAAATTGCGTTGACCGCTTGAATAAATGGATGAAGGTCATCCTGGTTGCCATCGAAAGCCGGTAGTGTTGAAATGAACTTCATTACATTTGAAAAGTCCATCGTTTGAAGTTCTTGTTGATCTTCTAAAGTCCACTGGCTGAGGAGGTTGATAAGCTCGTTCACTTGATTCATACACTTATCGTTTTGTGAAGTCCAGTCTCACCAATTGTGAGCTAAATCCAGCAAAAACTAAGTGTCTATCAAGTGCAATGCCGACTGCGCCAATTACAAGTTAAGACGTGAATGCCTTAACTTTTTCCTTAAATAAAAAATAAAAATCAACAATTAGTTTTTTGGTAAAGAGTATACTTTCTCCTTCGAATTTCGAGTGTTAACTGAATCGTTACAAATGATATTTTCCTATTTATACTTAACTTACTCCTACTTTCTATGTCCTTTTTTCATACATTTATTGCCATGTCATTAAACAGTAACGTTGCACAATTATTAAATCTCTTTGGTCTGCCGACAATTTCCTTATCCTCTCCAAACATATAATAATCCTTAAAGTACATCTGGCATATTAATTACTTACGACTATTTCACATCCGTCCTTTGAAATTATAAAAGTAATAAAAAAAGGTTCGGTAATTACGATAGCATACGCAAAAGAGTATGTAACTATTGAACATTGCACAATTAATAGTTCTTCGACAGTTTGTTTATCCTCTATAAACATACAGTAATCCTTAAAATACATCTGGCATCTTAATTACTTACAACTATTTCGCACCCGCCCTTTGAAATCCTTTGAATTGCCGACAAAGTAATAAAGGAAAAAGAAAAATGCCCATAAGATAGTATCCTATGGTCAAATACATATGATGTACATATGTAACTCATCGGCATCAATAACTGTTTATCATTATTGATGTAGCAGCAGTTTGTCCTCAATTGACGATATGAAGCCAGTTTTTTTTGTTCAGAACAGTGATAAATTGTAAATTGTATAATCGGCCCTTAAGGAAGCTGATATAAACAGCCTTTTAATTCTAAGCTGGCAAGCAAGTATTCAGTCGCCTCTTAATGCTCATCGCCACTGCACATATATTATTAAGGGTAAGTTCATATCGCTATTGTGAAATATGTGTTAGAATAAAACAAATCTTAACATGGTAGCAGAGCATAGTTAATTAGATTTGTGTGACAATTCAACGCCGTGGTTAATTTGTGAGGCAAAACTGGTCATGATTAGTGAACTACAAAGTGCAACAAAAAGAAAATGTGGTGGGTAAGTGCAAGTGACAGAATGGAAAGTAAAATAATATCTGAGAATAATTAAGCAATCATGTGCGAACGAAGAGAAATGTTTTCTAAACTACAAAAGCAATTCGTGGAAGTTGCAGCCGAAGAAATATTTTTTAAAAATTTTATTTTTGACGAAAAGAAAACTTTAGAAAAAGTAGAGATGTCTGACGAAACAGAAATACAATTACCGGTATTTGACGGACAGGATATACCATTTGGAAGAAAAGGTTATTAACTTTCTTGAGGTTAAAAGATTGTGAAAAAGTCACCGTCGAAAAAAGAGGCAGTAATGAAGAAAATGTATGTAGAAAGATGGAACTGAAAGCAATTAACTATATATAAACTTTGCTTTTTCGGATCGTCAAATGAAATTTATTTGCGTCGAAGAAACACCGCGCGTAATTATGAAGAGATTCGACAAAATATACTTGCGAGAATCAACGCCTCTGCAAATTTGTATAAGGAATCTGTAATGGTTTTTAACGATCGTCCGATGAGATTTCCCAAGGAAACCCAAGCCGATCTCTCATCAGTTATTTAGACTTGAAGTCTGAGTTATGCCAACGAATGGTACCCAATCGGTCAACCAGTCCGTGCACTGGTAATCCATTTTGCGGTGTCTGCTTGTCAGCCAGCTAGTTCGGAGAGGATTTCGATCGCGGGTTTTTTAAATGGATTACGCTCGATTACATTGATTCAGCCACCAAAATATCCTACTCTAATAAAAAAACATCAAAATAAACTGTGGTACTGCGTACCGAGACCGAACCGGGAAAAAATGATGTTCAGAGGACCATGAGAGAACTTTACGGAAGGTCACTTACGGCCCCGCCCTGCTCGACGGCATACCTATTCTTGTTGTCACCCACCTGTGCAAAGGAAGGAACTAACTCCTGGAAGGAAAGATCGTGGTTTCTTAGCAATTCATTATAATTTTATTCATTACATGGAAAAATAGTTTTTACTTCTTGAACATTCTTCTGGTCGCAATAAGACTTTTGACTTTTTTAATGTATTTACAATGAAAACTTATTCTGAGAAAAATGTTCTCACGTGAAATAAAGATATGAAATTAAATTAGTATTCAGACATGGAATATGAGTGCTTTTAAAAAATCAATCCCTTTTAATTTTACATTTTCATCTGGCATAACCTTCCTTCAAAAATGCAACTATAAAAACCAACCTTTTTTTTTACTGTTTAAAATACTTTGTTTAGCAGTTCCTATCGATTCTTATCTATTTCTTTACGGTCTCATCTCTCATATCGATTTATAACATAAATCACAACTACTTCTAGTCCTGTACTATCCTAAATGTTGGTTATCCTAACCAGTCTGTATAAGTACACATTCATCCCTTTTTAAAAACGATCAATATGACCGTGTTAGGTTTAGAAAAAATATGTTGACATAGTGTCTAGAAATTAATAACTTTTTAAAAATTTAGCAGCAGAAATTTCACCACAAAAAAAAAACAGTGCGCTGAAATAAATAATCTGGATACTTTCAAAATTTGGAATTCTAGCTTAATTTCTTTGTAAAGCCGATTGGATTGAACTTGGTTCATGTAGGCCTATAACTTTTCATTGGTTATCAGTCCTGCAATCTTTACAACATTGACTGACTGATGCGGCTCCTCAATAGGAAATTAATTCTTCACCCAAACTTAATAAACGATTGAACAATCCTGGTTTATAAATAATTCATCAACATTCAAAAAATTTCAAATAATTAAGAACTATAAAAAAAGTTGAGAAATAATTGTCATATAATGAATAATGCTTGATTCAGGCATTTGAAATGTAAAAACAATTGAGTTCCTTAGTTCTTAAACTGTCAAATATGACTTTTTTATTTTTGAATAATCTCAAAATTAAAAATAATTTTCAATTAGTTACTTAAATAGATATTAAAAATCCAAAAAGGGCAGGTTGCTTCTAAGTTAAAAGACGTTTTTCTATTTATCCAATGAAACTGAAGTATTCGTAAGTTATTACTTTCTTCTAGACAGAACTTCCTAATTTTGGCACGTCAGCGTTTACCGATATTTCCCGTTTCATTTAAAGTTAAATTTTTTTGCTGCTGCAGAGGATAACGACAGACGTCGCCGCTAATTCACTCATTTGGCTATACTTAGGATAGTCATATATATCTTTTTCTTTAACTTTAAGAAAAATTCTTAACACAAAACTGTTACAGACGCAGCTTATTTGGTTGCAGAGAATGCCTCTTTTTTAATCCACCGATTCAAGTCGAAATTTTAGCATGTTATATTTTCCTCCTCGGTACACGGCAATTTGCCTCAAATTCTTTGATTTCCTCTAGTTTCCTTGCAGTCGCTACATACAGCTGGATCCGCGCGACACAAAGCATGCAAAACACACAAAATTGCAAGCAAGCAGACAAGCGAGCAAGCAAACTTTTCTTTTAAGGGGGCACACAAACGGCAGTTCCGTCGGTGCCAGATTACCAACAATGGATGTGGCTGCGTGCATGAAAAGTGAATTATTGTATATTCCTTGGGTAGGTACTGTTCTTTCTCTTTGTGGCAATCAGCAGAATTCACGCTTTTCCGGCCTTGTCAATGCAATTTTTCCCACGTCCAAAGTCGATTTGCTCGCGGATGTGCACAGTCAAATGTTCGCTTATACGATTCTCTTTCCCTGCAGTTTTATATGGAGGTGTTGCTGTCAATTTCATGTCAAAACTGGCTGGAACGATAAAAGTAAAACACGGGAGCTACTTTTGTGCTTTTTACCCGAGTTTGGCTTGTTTAAAGCGATTTGTCGCCACAAAGATTTCCCGTGTAATTATCGTAAATTGTGAACATCGACACTTGCAAACAAATTTATCTACAGAACATGAACATGAAACTGAAAAAAAAGTTTCTTCTGTTTTTTTTCTTTTTTCTTTTGATATTTCTATGTCCAAGCACTCTTCGTTTCCCAATTTCATTGTGTGCGAGTCGACAAACAACAAGCGGATGTGCAAACCCTTCGTTAGGTGCAAGCCGGCACACAACATGTTGGTATGAGTGAATATTCTTTAAGAATCGGAATTAATTCGATTCCCCCATTGGGCGTACATTACAAATCAGCTGGAAAAACTTAAATTGAATGATTATTGTGAAATTAGTAAATTTTTCAATGTATTTAAAAACTTGATTAATGAATGTAAAAAGTGATTAGTGTTGGTTCGATCAACGAATTCTTAACATAGCTCGGTTAAATGCTGTGAGAGATACCAACAATGAATCTGGTCATTTGCCTGCTTTGCCGATGTACACATTGTTTGAACGCTGTCATTTATTCTCTTGATATTTTCTTCATCGAGTTTGAGATCAGCAAGAGGTATTTCGATGTTTAGTTTGAGTGCTCCTCGAAGAAGGTTGGCAACTCCAATGTGTTTGACGTATCATCCTTATCGCAAAGGAGAAATACTCGCTGCAGACAATGTGGGAGAGATGCAAGTTCCTACAACTAACATTTTTGAAATCAAAACAGTAGCCAATATTATCGGTTTTGCTTTCTTTCGTTTTAATGCGGTTCGATCTACGTGGGATAGTTGCCGTTTTTTTTAGAACGAAAATTCTTTTCCTAGATATATGGCAGCTGTCGATTGAGAAAATGAAATTGGTTTGGATGAATTCTCGTTTTGTATTTCGTAGCATTCATTGCTGAAAGGAAGACTCAAACTTTCATTTTCGCTCGTTTGACGAATTTCCCATTTAGTTTTAGGGTAACGACTTAAACTAAACTACGAGGGGCCATTGCATGGATGGTATGTTGGCAATTTTTACTGAAACGATGTATCTTTCTTTAATGTTTGGTCGTAAAGTCACCCATTTAGCTCTTTGTTGCAATTGGCTTAAATAATCACGTGCCTATCTGTGCCAAAAGGAGTGCTTCATATATTGAACCATTTTCCATCTTTTCAGGAATGTGATTTTGCTTTTACTTAGGTCACCTTTTATTTCAAACAGGTTGCTGCTACTGAGAAAATGGCCTGCTGTCAATGCACTAGCGGTTAATGGACCACAACTTACATTAATTAAAGGCTTACAATTCAAACATGCTTCTTTTTGAATGTGTAGAATCTGCTGGCGAATTGTTTTGCATAAGTGCCGTTTCATGGACTTAACGCCTAGAGTTCAAACATGCTTCTTTTTGAATGTGTAGAATCTGCTGGCCAATTGTTTTGCATAAGTGCCGTTTCATGGACTTAACGCCAGGAAGGATGAAATTCCATTCTATCTTTTCTTGTGCCAGTTCTGATGCAAAGTTCTCTGTCACCGTTCTGTATTCTATTTGTAGAATTTTTTGTGCACCTTGGAAATTTTTGCCACAGTCACTGTTAACTGTCCAACATTTCCCCATTCGAGCGATAAATCATTGCATCGCTGCTAGATAAGTTGGTGTCGGTAAGTCTGATTCTAGTGCAAGGTGGAAGGCCTTGTTAGCCATGCAAACGAAAATAGCTACATATGCCTTCATAGTCTTCGAGCTACGTCCTAAACTCCGACGTATGTTTACTGAACCTGCGTAATCCACACCAGTTTCCAAGAAACAATGTGGTCACTGTGGCAACCAATTTCGAAAGCCAGGCCTTGACGTCTGCTAGTCGTCTCATAAAAAAAGCGAAAATTCGATCCCACAACCCTCTTTAATAGCCAGCTACAACAAGCACATGGGTAGGGTAGACAATAAGGAATAAGGAAATGGTTGTGGCCGATCGTTGCCTACTTTTCAAATGTGTCTGTGGTGAACAGCTGGTTACTTGCAAGGAAAAATTGTTGTGATAATGAGACGGCATCATTATTTGCATTTGGAAGGTATATTGCTCGAAGCTTGCATTTTTCACACGGAACTCCACCGCATTCAGGTCCAAAGCCAACTCAACCCTTGTCTAACTCACGATATGATGGCAAAGATCATTGGGTTGTACCAATAAATACTGAACGCCACTTGAGAGTTTTATTAGCGCTGGAACAACCACCCTATGGACTCGTTCGACCTGCCCGTTTTGATGCGCCACACCTGTCGTAATAAGATGTAACTCTATCTTTCGGTTACCGCAGTATTGAGCAAATGAGCTCGAAACAAATGCGCCACCTCTATCTGCGATTATTAGTCGAGGATCTCCAAAATTGGTTTGACCCATTTCCAGTTTTCGTAGGACTTCCTCAACTGAAGTCGTTTTCACAGGGAAAATTGAAGTAAATTTTGAAAATGCATCAGTTATTGTCAGTACATAGTTATATGCTTTTCTCGTCGACGGCATCGGTCCGAGATGGTCAATATGGAAGGTGTCTAAGGGTACAGCTCGCTTCGGTATCGGATGGAGTTTGCCTTCCGATTTCCTCACCTTGCGATTGGACAAAATGCGACCGATGCAATTTTTAATACACGCCTTAATCTTGTTGTCAATACGACGCACATAGTATTCGTTCTCTAGCATGTCTTTGGTTTTTTCACTTGAAAATGACCTCTTTTGTGGTATCTCCGACTCAAATCCACTTCCTTTGCAGTATGTACCACTAACAGTTCTCTTTCGCCGCGTTGAATGTAAACGATATCTCCTTTATTCAAATATTCTTTATATGGACCTTTCTGTAGTATCACTTTAATCATCTGAATATGTTCATCTTCATCCTGAGGTATCCCTGTTGCCAACGCAGTGGGCTGAACTCTGACCATCATAACTGCTCCTCGAGACAACTCATCAACACGAGCCATTCTTCCGGTCTTTCGGTGCTCGATTTCGTAATCGAACTCACTCATCGCAAACGCATACTTCGTAATTTTCGGATGCATGTCCTCTTTTGCCATTGCCATTTTCAAAGCAGAACTATCCGTTACGATTTTGAAATGAATTCCTCGCAAGTATTGACGGAATTTCTTTAATACTTGGTTCACTGCAAGAAACTCCAACTCATATGAATGATAATTCCTTTCAGCTTCATTCATTGTCCGGCTATAGTAATGGCAAGGGCGCATTTTGTCATGTTTTCCTTGTTGCATGAGAATAGCTCCGATACCTTCCTTGCATGCATCAGTGTGGACCTCGGTTTTACTGTGCGGCTCATAAATCTTCAAAACAGGTTGTGTCGACATGATGCTCTTCACTTTATCGAGCGCTGATTTTTCTGCTTCACCAAAGCGAAAAGGAATGCCTGACTGCATAAGATTGCTGATAGGTCTCATGATGACGGCAAACTCAGGGATAAACCACCGCTTTACATTTGTCGGTTGCGGAAATTTCAACAATTTTTCCACATTGGCTTTTAATGGCCGGTCATTTCCCTCGCTTATTGTATATCCAAAATAATCGATAGATCTTTGCAAGAATCCACATTTGGTCCAGTTTATTTGGAGACCATTGTTTGCAGCCCTTCCAAGATTCTCTGCAACTTTGACATCGCTTCGACTTCATTTATCGCCTACAAACGCTATCATAACTCCTTCCTCGATCAAGTCTTGGAAAATGAAGTAAATAAATTGGCCGAAAGGGTGTATTGTTGAACTCGTACTGGCCCTCATTGGTCATGAACGCCGTATATTTTTTACTGCGTTCTTCTAATGGAATAGAAAATATGCATTTTTCAAGTCGAATGTGAAGAAAACGCGCGTGGTCACTAGTTTCCCTAAATTGTCCTCATTAAGTGGCATCGGAAATCTGTCTTTAATGACTTTTTTATTAACTTCACGAAAGTCTATGCAGGCCTAATGGGTTCCGTCTTTCTTCAGCACTAGCACGACTTGACCCGCAAAATCACTACGTGAATGTCTAATTATCCCTTCGTTCAACCCCTATTTTACTTGTTTGCGCACTATTTTTCCTTCAAAAGGGGATAATCGCCGCGGTTTTTTATAAACGAGAAGTTCATCTGCTAATTTAATGACTCTCTGAATTTCTACGTTTTCCACTTTCTCTGGCATATAGTTTTTTATAAGATTTTGAACCCAACTTTATATTTGTTTTCACGACAATCTAAGCCATAATTACTGTCCTCTTGATCCTCACAATTTACGTTCATCAAAGCAGTGATATCATCATACAGCACTTCTGGTTCATTAAGTAGTATTCCAAATACCTCTCTTCGGTTCTCTTTCTTCTTGCTGAGAGAATTCTGTGTGCTTCGATAGGGCTACAAATTCGGATAAGAGTGCGGTTTTTGGCTGACGCCAATTTGCAATTCCGGTTTGTGCAATTACAAACTTTCGTGCCGTTTTTCGGATGACTTTCTTGCACATTATAAACTTACATTGATCATCCCACTGAACGGAGTCACAAATCTCTTCCAACTCTCGAATCCAGAGTTGCACGTCTTGCCCATGGTTGGTGGCGAATGTTTCAAATACAACTCTTCCTTTGTGCCGCTCGTGTTGAGCTATTGTTTTTCGCATCCGTCCACTGGACCAGGTTTTGTGAACTTTTTCACCAATTCATCACACGCCGCTGTCGTCGTCCTACTGAAGATCGCGTCTTTTTTCACGAAATCGCCTTGACACTGTACTTGTTGTATAACAGGATGTGTGATGTAGCTCAAATCACTTATTCCACTCCCATTCGCCTGTATCCCACTTCTGACACTATGTAGGATAGAATATATTTTGATACAAATGTAACAAATTAAGAATTCGAGCGTGAATACATAACAAAGACAACACGTCCTCTTCGGGTAACCGCTTACGATAGACTAACTCCGAAGTGGTTGCCGGTTTTCTTCGAAGAATCTTCCGTTTCATTCCTACATATATATATATATATATATATATATATATATATATATATATATATATATACATATATATATATATATATATATATATATATATATACATATATATATATATATATATATATATATATATATATATATGCTGGATTTTTACTGAATGGGGATTCAAATCACCCCTTATAACGCCTTATATTTCACTAAAGTCATAAAAGATCTTATAATAAAGTTTATGCTGCAAAGAGTTAACAAGTTGTCTTTGTCTTAACGTTGACTTTTACAGTTATTCGGTATTGGCAATATTTTCTAAGCAATTGTGTTTTGACTGACATTTTCACATTTAAGCTCCCACGTCTGACACTTGATTAGTAAACAGTTTGTGTGTTTGATGTTTATTTGATCGGAGATCGTGTTTATTCGCATCAGTTACTATATGATCGTATTATTTTCGGACATTTTTGGTTTTTGGTTTGAAGCAATTTTTTGTTTTTTTTTTTGTTTTATTTGCAGAATAAGATGCAAAATTTCCTCGCCCTGGACCCAGATGAGGACTGTAAACTGACACGCAACACTGAAATACAACATAGGTTTAAAAAATTTTATTCTCTTATTCTTCTGTTTACATCAGTTTTCCAATTGAAATTTATGTAACAGAATGTTTTTTTTTTCCTCATACATGCTGTTAAGCACAAATCATATACAATGTCACCCGCAAATTTATTTTCTTCAAGCGATATCTGATAAGCATATCCAAATAGACGCTTATTGGATAGCATGTCAAATATTTTCAAACTCGAGAGCTTGTTTTCCCAGACGAACGCACGATCAGCAATTTGTTGGGAGGGCAAGCTCCTCGTTCAAATAAGGATTTTGCTAGCATTGTGTGCGCGTGAAATGTATCCAATGTTTTAGATGCGGATCCATTTTGCACGCGCGTCATTGTTTGCGGGAGCGAGCAAGGTCTTAATTTTGCATCATAAGTAGTCATGTGCGCATGAAATGTATCCAAATGTTTGGATTCGGATTCATTTCATGAGCACATGAATATTAATCTTTGCATCGTGTGCACACGAGATGTATCCGAACGTTTGAATTCGGATACATTTCATGGGCACATGAACGTTCCCACAGTGTTTTGTTTTGGTGAATGGCAGAAAGCTGGAAAGTTTGCACCGTGTGCACATGAAATGTATTCGAATGTTTGGATTTGGGGAGTTTTTGGCATGGTGGACATTTTAATTTTAGTCTCAGTCAGTAAGTCGTTGTTGTGTGTCGATGGAGATCGAACGATCGGGTATATTTAAATATAAAGGAAATGAGCTGTTTTAAGGGAGAATCACTATAAATGGTGTTTAAATTTGGTGCAGCCAGCAAACGAAAATGCGATACGAACTCGTTCATCTGTGTTTAATTTGTGAACAGCAAAGCGAACAAACATTTTGGTTCTAGAAAATGGCGTTGAAGAACCAAGACAAAAGATATATACAATATCTGGAGGCCCAGGCAAGATTCTAAGTTGGAGCTTGCGCCTTTCTGTAGTTTTTTGGGATATAGAAGTTTTTTCGATTTTCGAGGCTTCGATTCCGGGCAATATTCGGACAGTGGTCAGGCTGGAGTTGCGGTTGCAGAATTTGGATACCAGTGTCACGTGAGCATAGTGTTTGTTTAATATCAGTGTCGGCGAAAATCTGTGCTGTGCCGTTTTTTTAGAACTTTGAAAGGTCATATCACACAACCATGCAACGTTTGGTGGAGCGACAAAAAGTGTTGGCTAGAGAGTTGGAGAGCGTCATCTCCAACTACAAAAAGGATTCAGCGGCCCGGAAACAAGAGGCCGGGTATTGCGAAGCAAAACTAAGGCGACTCGAGTCCGCATGGAATGCCTTCGAAAAAGGGGACTCAGAGATCCGCGAGCTATCGAAAATGCCAGTGTCCCATAAATATTTCACCAGTGCCTTGTACGTTTCAACAGTACTTTAAGGTTTGGATGTTGGCCTTGAAGGAAGCTGCCTTACAAACTGATGGCTCGCCGACGCAAATGATTAGATACCAAATCAAATTCAGCCACGGTGATGCCCCTACGCTTGAAACCGTCCAAACAGGAGGCAAGACAGCAGTCCGACGTACCGTCGCTAACTCTAACTGCTCTGACGACACCACGGTTCAAGGGATACGTGCTTTTGAGCACGGCCCTGGTAAAGCTGACAACGGAGTACCGAGCTGTATTAGATCCGGGCTCATAAATCAATTAGATTACGGAGCAAATAATCCGAAAACCATTGAAACGTCATCCCACGTTCTTCAAAAAGTTCAGCGTTAGTACAGAAAGGGCGCATAAAAGAGTGAATATTGGCCTACAATCCCGATTGACTGGATACGCCACGCAATTGGAGGCCTATGTGATGGATAAAATTATTTCACGGAAACCCTCTCAAGAGCTCAACATTTCAAAATGGCCGATTCTAAAAAATATCAAGCTGGCAGATCCAAGCTTTCAGCTTGATAAGCGCCGAACGCTTTTACGAGATCTTGGCTATCGGGCAGATAAAACTGGGTCCCGAGCTCCCCATGCTTCAAAATACGATCCTTGGCTGGATAGTCACTGGAAGAACAGTCCATGCTCAGGCTTCCTCAGTGACTTGCGGGGTTCTAGCAGAGGACTTGAAACTGAACGAGACCATCGAAAAATTCTGGGAAGTGGAAGAAGTGCTAAACATAAAATTACAGTTTGCATTGACTGAAAATGCATGTGAAATACATTTTTACCAAACGATGCGAAGACAGCCTGACGGTTGCTTCTTGGTGAGACTTCCATCTTGCGAGAACCTCAAGAGGCTAAGTGACTCAAAAGCTATTGCCTCATGCAGATTTTTGGCCATAGAACAGAGGCTGGAGAAAAACGCCGAGCTCAAATGTCAATACGGGGAGTTCATGGATGATTACCTCCAGAAGTGACTCTACAGATGGACGAGAAGTTGCTGTGTTTCCTACCGCACCATTGCCTTTTGAAGCCAGACAGTAGTACCACCAAGCTGAGAGTGGTCTTTGATGCCTCCAGTAAAACGATGAAGAGTATCTCATTAAACAACATCCTATACACCGGACCTACTATTCAGGACGACTTGTTCGGAATCTTGCTACGTTTCGCTTTGCCTTGTTTTCACCACTGACATCAAGAATATATACCGTCAGATAGTGCTTCATTCCGATGATTGCAAGTATCATATTCTAGTCAGGAGAAATAGTTCAACTGAGCCATTACGGTACTATCAATTAAATATCGTCACCGACGGCACGACGTGTGCTCCATACAAAGCGACCAAATGTCTTCAGGTGCTGGCACGGGATGAGCAGCACAGGCATCCCCTGGATAGCGGCGCATTGCAAAATGACATCGACGACGTTATGACTGGGGTAGACAGCTTGGCAGAGGCAATTTGGAAGCAGGAGGAGTTGATCAAAATTCTCGCTAGTGCAGGCATGCCTCTGCGCAAATGGTACACCAATCATCCTCAACTGTTGCAAAGAATAAAACTTGAGAACCAGCAGGTACAACTGGATTTCAGCAACCTATCAGAAGACTTCATCAAAACCCTTGGCATAATCTGGCTCCCGAAGGTAGACGAGTTCATCACATCAATCTGGAGCCAAGCGGTTCAAAACTCACCAAACGGACGATCGCATCTAACTTTGCCAGCATTTTTGACCCGATGGGTCTCCTCGCACCGATCATCGTAACTTCCAAGCTTTTTCTACAGGAGATTTGGCACGTGCAGTTAGAATTGGATGCCACCTTGCCTGCGGGAATACACACTTACTGGTCCAAATTTCGCAGAAGTTTGCCATCGTTGCTGAAGGTTTGCTTTTCCCGACACGTTTACGCTGGAGAGAAGCCCGTGCAGGTTCAGCTGCATACCTTCAGTAATACCTAAGAGAGGGTATATGGGGCGGCAATATACGTCAGATCTACCCTGAGAAGTGGACAAGTTGCCATCAGATTGTGATGCGCAAAATCAAGAGTAGCCCCAATCAAAACGGTGACTATCCCACGCCTGGAGTTGTGTGCTGCCAAACTAGGAGCTGGGCTAACTGAGCGAGTCAAAACTGCGCTAAATCTGCAAAATGTTTTTCAGACCTTCTGGCAAAATGTTTTCCAGATCTTCTGGACTAATGCTGAAATCGTCCTCGCTTGGGCCAATTCAACCGCATCATCTTACGACACATTCATCGCTAATTGGGTGTCAGCCTTCCGGAAGCAATCCAGCTGACATTCTTTCACGGGGTATAGCACCAATCGAACTGAGTGCCTGTGCCATGTGATTACAAGAACCGCCCTTTTTGAGTGAAGCTGAATCAACCTGGCCTCCCGAATACAAGATTGAGGGATCCTGAGATTTGAAGAAGAGGTGAACCAAAATGAAAATGCTGGCGACAACAAAGGTGGATATACATTTTATTCATGGAATTCTACATGGAAACTCCTTCAGAAGGTTGCAACGAATAGTCGCCGACGTGTTACGATTTATTAGTTACTGCAAACTAGCCTCCCAGAACCTCTACCCAAGGAGCAAGGCCCTCAAGAGTCGAAAGCTTTCAAGCGCCCTCGAGGTCATCATCTAGTACATCCAGCAAAACGATTTCTGCGAAGAAATACGGAACATTAGTATGGAGAAGCAAATCAACAAAAACAGTCCCTTAGTGGGGCTGGCTCTCTTTCTGCACTCAGAACGAATCTTGCGCGTTGGTGGGAGGCTGGAATTGTCCAGGCTTTATTTTGAAGCCAAGCACCTGCTGCTGTTGCCGTTCAGACACCCATGCACCAACTTAAAGACCACGTTTGGAGTACTGAAGAGTCTGATCCACAAGCTTGCCCCACTACCAGTGCACGACCACATACCATCTGATGTAGCAACACCACCACCGAGTAATCGACCATTGTCAACAGAGGAAGGTCAAGGGAGCATCGACAGCAATCAGGCAACGAGGCAGAGATCGGTGCGAACGGGAACATTAATTGTGACCCTCCTCTTGGCGTGCCTGCTAATTCCTACGGTAAACACGGCTCCAGCACAGTTTCACTGACTGGCCCATATCTTGGTCTGCATTTCCAATCACTGGGCAAGGCGTACCTATCTTCAAGCAAATGGAGGCTGGTAATCTATTACGGTTTGGGACCGTATTGGATGGAATTGGTCGTGCTACAGAATAGGACATGCCTATTACAGCAGTTGTGTGAGAAGGGAACTCCATCCAAATTGCATGCATCTCATAGATCATTTCCAACATTTCGATCAAGAGTTGTCCAACATCAACCAGTCCAATCACAACCAAAGCCTGCGAGTCACAGCTAAGAAGGGCGCTATAAATACAGTAGGTGGTCTCACCCGATCTTTGTTTGGTATTCTGGGTGATGATTACGCCAATCAGATGGCCCACACCATCAAAGCAATGCAAGGAAGACAAATTCCTTTCACCACTGAAGAATCAGACCTCAATTATAGATTCGACGATGAATATTCTTGGTAAAAACGAAAAGATGATGCACAAAAGGTTTATGGCAATCGATTAGGAGCTGGCTCGATTATCCAATGACGTCAAGGCTCCCCAAATGGAAGGAAGTCAGAACCAGGTGCTGGATCTGATCACAATATTTCAAACGACACTCATTACCATCAACGTGCAGAGAATTCAATCTTCCCCCATACATGTTGTAGCAGATATCCAGCATGTGCAATTCAGCGCGTTGCTTTCATCAAGAAAACAATTAAGCGCGGAGTTGACCAACATCAGGGAACACTTGTTCGAGAACCAGTGCCTGCTCAACGATCGGGAAAACTTTCTACAACTATTTCAGGTAACTTCAATCCGGGCCAACGTGGCCGTAGATTTTATCGTCTTTGAGCTGAAATTCCCACTCGTAGCTGCAGTGACGTTCGAGCTCTACAGGCTTCTTCCGATACCAATGGTAAAGCACAACTACCTGACCGCCATACTACTATTTGACCGTTACTCCACATCGTGGCCCCTATTATCCACTATCCGAGTTGGAATACGCTTCCTACATACCCATGGAACCAAACATTCACTTCTACCGGCAGTCTCATCCTTTGTAAAGCAAAGAATCCAACGTAATCAGATGCGAAGTTCTATTGCTGAAGGGAATTCCATCTGCAGCCGAGTACAGCGTAGTTCATCTGCCCAGTTCATTTGCCTAGTCCAACATCCCACATTCAAATGAGTGGATCTATGCGCTCACTAGCCAGACCGTTGCTCATATCGTGTGTGACGGCAACACATCCACGCTGACGGGGTCCGGCACACTCAAGTTTGAACCGGACTGCATTCTCAATTCTGATGCTGTAACCATCCAGGGTCATCGCGTATACGAAAGCCAAGTAGGCGTTTCACATACTGCGATCCACTCTGGTCTGGAACTTAGAGGACCAGAAGCCTTCCATGGGCTCAACATGTCCAGTCAGTTCAACACATCTGGAACCGATGAGTTACGGAAGCAAGTCTAGGCACAATATACCATCTGCTCGCTGAGCATCACCGTATTAGGTCTACTCATCGGCTGCTTCGTTTGCAGATCCTACAAGCGACAGTACCATGCCCGCTCCAGACCAGCAGTACCACTACCTAGACGACACATCTTACCACATACCCTAGAAGAGGTTGACCGGAGCGTTGAACGGGGAGTGAATCCGATAAGCATATACAAGTAGATGCTTATTGGATAGCATGTCAAATATTTTCAAACTCGAGAGCTTATTTTCCCAGACAAACGCACGTTCAGCAATTTTTGGAAGGGCAAGCTGCTTGTTTATATTAGGATTTTGCTCGTTCCAGCATTATGTGCGCGTGAAATGTATCCAATGTTTCGGATGCGGATCCGCTTCGCATGCACGTCATTGTTTTCGGGAGCAAGCAAGGTCTTAATTTTGCATCATAAGTATCCGAACGATTGGATTCAGACTCATTTCATGGGCAAATGAATATTAATCTTTGCATCTCGTGCACATGAGATGTATCTGAACGTTTGAATTCGGATACATTTCATGGGCACAAGAACGTTCCCACAGTGTGTTGTTTTGATGAATGGCAGAAAGTTGGAAAGTTTGCACCGAGTGCACATGAAATGTATTCGAATGTTTGGATTCGGATACATTTCATGAGCACACAAATTAACCATTGCCTTTTGTGGAGTTTTTAGCGTGGTGGACATTTTAATTTTAGTCTCATCGAGTCAGTCGTTGTTGTGTGTGGATGGAGACCGAAAGATCGGGTATATTTAAATATAAAGCAAATGAGCTGTTTTAAGGGAGAATAACTATAAATGGTGTCTAAACTTGGTACAGCCGGCAAACAGAAATACGATACGAGCACATAACCGTTCATCTGTGTTTAATTTGTGAACAGCAAAGTGAACAAACATTTTGGCTTTAGCAATTAGCGCTGAAGAACCAAGACAAAAGAGCCGTGGATTCAACACATACTGTTACTTTTTGGATAATATAAAAATAAAGGTTTCAAAAATCTAGAGTGAATCTTGCAGATTGATTGATAGTTTCATAATATGTTGGCATGAAACCATTTAAAATCATTTCAATATCCAAGGCAACAAAACCACTGTTGACCAGTGTAATTATAACTTGGCATTTAGACCCAATTAATTCTCGGTAGAACAAATCTCGATTCCTGAAAATCCTAAAAATAGACTGCATGTGATTCAAAGTTTAGCTAACGTCAACAAAAAATACATCGAATCAAGACAACTTTTGAATTTCCTGAGAAAAATTCCGATGTTCACCTTTTGGCCATAAAATACAAGTAAAAAATTGAGAAAATGTTTGAGTGTGAGGCTACATGTTTATGAATTTAATCGGTAATAAGGCCATATTGCTGGAGGTCTTTTGCTCTAGCCCCATTAGAACAAAAGTTTATCATTTCTGTTAATCAAATCCGAATGAATACCAATTTTTAACCTATTATTGGAACCAAAAATATGAACGAACAAATATTCTTCTGTACATTGAAGAAAGCACTAGGTAACATTCACTATGTCCTAACGTTTGAAGGGAAAAGTGAGAGCAAAAAAAAGAAATTCTCGAAATTTTTCACACGTATTTGCTATAAGAAGAAACATTTTTCTAATAAAAGCGTCTCTTTTAATTGTCCTAACAAAAATGAAAAACTAAGTTAAAGTTTCAGTGTTCCACTAAGCATGAAATAAAAAGTTTTAATTTCTGACATTTTCTTTGAAAAGTATCTTTTCTCAGCAATTAGAAATTTCCGAGTGAGGAGAAGAACAACTTGTAATGGAGAATGAAACGTTCTTTCCAAAGAGTTCTTCAATGGAAGCATGTATTCTATACTTTTTTAATTGCTCTCATTTCCTTCCTTTTGAATTTTTCATATACTTTCATATTCATGCATCCTAAAACACATGTATTGTAAATGAGGAAGCTGTATTCAAGAACAGCTTCATAAAATAAAGCAGTATTTTCTTTTTAATGCACACTTCCAACGCCAAGGGAATAATACTAGAGCAGTAAAATTCACCTTAGAATTATTCTCACGTTGTAAACCGGTGTTCTATTCTTAAATCCACCACAAAAATGTTTCTTATCAGAATCCCATGGCATGATTTAATTTCCATAATGTAACATAAAGATTGAGATACGCGTGGATTCCTCCCAAAGCATTTTCATAATCTACGAGAACTCAATTTCGATACGCGGTAACTTCATTTTCAGTATTTACGACGAACGCCAACGCACCTACTTGGTATTCGTACACATTCCTCTACATATACATGCAAGTCAATAGAAACCCATGCATCATGAAATTTAATGCGAATTCCTTTCAGATAACACAAGGTGACAAGTATGGAAAAGGACGTTTTGAAGAAAAAAAGAGTATTTGATATATTGTACATATTAGAGGTGTTTGGAGTGGAATTTCAATAAAACTAAAACGTTGAATGAAAATAAGAAGCTATTAAATCGGCATATTGACACTTCCTAGAAAATTCTTTTGTACTTCCGAAAAAACTGCCTAAGGAGATTTTCGCTTTATATGGGGTCTTGATTATTGGGAGAAAGTAGAATGAAACGTCAAATTGAGAAAAAAGACGGAAAAAAGATTGCAAAAATAGTCAATGCTAAAATACGGATACATAGTACAGAATATGCAATATATTTAGGTCGATTTTGTTTTCTTGAATTGATTCAGTATACAACTTGCAGAACAAGTCGAACGAGCAATTTCGAAACGCTGGAAAATACAATATTTGGTTTACCGAGAATTTTTTTGCAACTTTTCTCATTTTGAGATTAATAGCTTAGCCAGGGTTCATGCAATGGTGACTTTTCTCTTGGGACTTGTAGTAATCGAGCAGTCGAACAGGCGAACTGCTCGAAAACCTTCCTGACCCTTATCCGAAATTTTAACAGCAGATTTAGAAAAAAAAGATTTCATTACTTACATTCATAGTTGTTATTTATAAAATATTTTCTTCTTATTATTATTACTATAAACTTTTTTTATATTAAATTTAAACGTTTCCCTTTCATTATATTCTTCATGATATTGAACTTTTATTATTATTTAAAATCTTTTTCTTTTTTTCTGTCTTCTGTAAATTTCAGAAAAATTTTAAATCTGCAAATTAAAATTTTGGACATAGGAGCACTGATTTAGTGCATCCCATCTGTGTATTGCATTACCGAATTTAATCGAACTCGGCTGAGCAAGCAGCTGATTTGAAGTACCGTTGCGACACGGAAAGAGGGAAAAGAAAAGGTTTGGGCGGATGTGGAGTCAACGAGAGATCGTGCAGAACCGCAGATAAATTGACGAAGTTTTGTTCGATAAGACCCGTTTTGTAATTGGATAAGTTTTGTCGCCATTTGGGTCGGTGCCGTGTGAAGTTATTAACATCGCGTCTGGGTTAATACTTGTTGGGAAGTTTCTACAAATCAGTTAAAAATTGGGGCTTCATAAAGGCAACTGCAGTGGAGTGAATCGTACGGTTTCAAGACACAACTAACAACAAACGTTTCTCTACCGCCTTCTATACGAGTGAATGTTAAGGTTGACTGGCGTGCCATCAGTATTTATTGGAATTGTTGAATTTGTTCTGTGAACACGGACAGTGAATTAACCGAACAAATCGAAGTTAATTTCAGAGTAAACTTGAAGTCTTTGTTGTTATCGCCAGCTGGGTCGGACGTCGCGACCTGTGTGTGCTGGCATTGATTTTGATTTTTCACACGAAAAAGAGAAAAGAATTGTCAATTTCGTCGTATTCCGATACCGTACGATGACAATGTTATTAACTTTGAACACCATTTCGGATTCTTGAATCATAAATCTTGTCCCGAGTATATGAAAAACGCCTGCAAAAAGTGTAATAATCGTTTCGAAGAATTCAAGTTGTCCTCGAGGTTGGATCAAGTGTGGAAAATCACGTGTTAAAATGCAGTGTTATTGTCGCGCAGTGTCTTAGACAACACGCGAGTTAACTTTGATTTCAATGTGCATCATCTTTCTGTCTGTATAAATTAATTTCGAAAAGCTGCTTGAGTTAAGCTGCAGAAAGTGATTAATATGAATCAATGAATGTTATGTATATTAATCGAATACTGATATACGTCAGTGGTTAATCTTGCAGCCAATATTCATCGAGTTTTTCTGAATACCTCGCGACAGTTGTCAGTGCATAGAAGTCGTTGGGGAATTAAAAATTGTGGAAATCCCGAAGATAAATTATCCCATTCTATGCAGGCTAAATGTGACGTGGTGCATATGGCAAATGTAATAGGCATGTTAAAGGAAGAGGGCACTGTGCTCCTCTAGATAAAATACCAATTCATTCGAGCTGCAGGTACAAAGACAACATTGAAATACGGTTGGCATTTGAGAACGGTAATTTATATCTTTTCTGAAGACTGGAACCTATTTGAGTATTAGTGCATGTGTCACTTTTCATGTAGAAGCGTAAAGCGGTGTTACTTTTTCAATTTAATGAACGGAGTGCTTAAGAATTCATCTACCAATCAGTCAAGTCAAGTCAAGTTATTAAGTCGACGTGCTGACGGGAGAGTAAAAGTTGAAAGTGAAGTACATGCAAGATAGAAGAAGTAGGAGGTAGAAGAAGGAGACAGAAGATAAGAAGGAGACAGAAGATAAGAAGAAGACAGAAGGTAAGAAGGAGACAGAAGATTGGAAGAGAAGGAAGTCGAAGGCAGAGGGAGATAGCGAATAGGAGAGAAGTAGAGCGAGAGGGAAGATAGGAGGGTAGAAGGTAGAGCGAGACAGCAGATAGATAGAGCGAAATAGAAGAAAATAGAGTGAAAGAGAAAAAGATAGAGCAAGTAAGAAGAAGATAGAGCGAGTAAGAAGATTGAAAGAAATTGAAGATAGAGCGAATAAGAAGATAGAAGATATAATACCGGGACTCTGGGTGAGTACTTGGTATTCCTATACTGACCTGGGCCAGCCTCAGTCAATTTTTCTTATTATATTTTCCTAAACTCTGAATGTCATTGAAAATTAGTTATTTGGCGGATTTTCTAATAATTATAGCATAAAGATAGTTCCCTTTTGGTGGACAGGATGTCGACGGACGGTGGCGTGGTTGCCGGACGTGGCATACCTGCTGACAAAGATGAACAAATTGCTTCGTTGGTCACCCAGCTTGACAATATAACGCTGAAGTTGGATCAAGTGTTTGTAACGCTGTTACAAACACAAGAGACACTCGCTAAAACTAATGCTGAGCTGGCCGACCAGCGAAACAAAAATGAGCTGCTAGCTGCGAAAAATGCAGAACTAGTGTTAATGCTCAAGGACAAGGCTAAGGTAAACGGGAAATCCAAAAAAGACAGCCCTCGGATGAAAAAGCGGAAGGTGAGGGTGTCTTCACCTCCCAAGTCAAGTTCCTCATATGAAACTACAGTGAGTGAGATGGAAGTTGACTGCGATAATAACAAAGATAAAGAGGATGAGATTTTCCCTGCCCTTCCACCACCAAAACCAGCTACGGTATTCAAAGAAATGGCCATCACACCAAAACCAAAGCCAACAGTTCCAAACACTACAAACACACAACCCGCAACACAAACACAAGAATCAAAAACAGTTCCGATCATTTTACGAGAGCCCTCAAAATGGTCCCAAACACCGAACATAATGAAAACACAAAACATTTCATACACATCCGCGAAAAGGGTCTACCTGGGAATACAAATTATACCAACTACACCCACAGATCACAAACGACTGACCAAAGCACTAACAGAGAACGAACTGCAATACCACACTTATATACTGCCAGAAGATAGACAGCTGAATGTTGTATTCAGGGGTCTGTATGGCCTTTCAGCTGAAGAGATAAATTGAAGTTTACTACATTAAAATGAGGGAAGGTCTCTCTAAAGTCGTCAAGGTTCTCCTCCCAAAAACCGAAACAAATACTTACAACAAAAAATCTGTATGCCATCTTATGTGCATCGTGGAAGCACAGCGTCTTCGTACGGGCCAGGGTATGTGCCACAATTGTCAACAATTTGGACATTCTGCTAGCAACTGTCATGCACAGGCTCGATGTGTTAAATGCGATTCGCTTCACCATTTCTCGAACTGTCCGAAGAAAATAGAAGAGAAAGCAAAATGTGTAAACTGTGGCGGAGAGCATCCAGCAAGCTACGGGGGTTGTCCCAGAAATCCAAAGAACGTGAGAAGATCGTTCGCACAGGTTGCTGCGGCCCAACCCACACAACCAGCACAAAAACAAACAACCACGACACAGGCTCCCCCACGCATACAAAATCAAACTAACTATATGGACCAAATGTTTGCAAAAAAAAAAGACACAGTTCCAAAACATGATGCAAGAGACGATGGCAAACATGATTGAAACCATGTTCGCTGCATCTCAAAATGTCATCAACACTAAACACTAATGAGTTTAATGAATCACGTTTCAATTCTGACGTGGAATGCAGATTCCTTGCTTCAGCATACTGGTGGATTGCAACAGTTTATTTTTGATCATAAATTTGATATCATCATGATCCAAGAAACCTTTCTGAAGCCTGGAAGACGATTCTGCATCCCCAACTACATCATGTACAGAAATGATAGAATGACGGGTAGGGGAGGCGGAACGGCCATTCTCGTGAGACGAAACGTGATTCATTATCCCATCAATACATCACACTTGAAAAACTAAAGGACACAGTAATCAAGGTGCAAACTGATTTTCTGGAGTTCATTGTGATTTCTGTTTACAATCCTCCATCAAATAGAAATCTTCCAGATGATCTCAGAGTACTTACTGCATTTGATGGCCCGATCTTCATTGCAGGAGAACTGAATGCCACACACCGCCTTTGGGGAGCTGTGAGAAGCAATAAAGCTGGGACCGAGCTCAATTCATTCATCACAGCCAACCACTTTAGCCTGCATATCCCCAATGAGCCAACACATTACGGAACAAGACATGACTTTGCACTGGACATCGGAATATCGTGAGATTTCACACAAAATGTTCGGTTAAATGTCCTCGACGAACTGTCTTCCGACCACAAACCAGTCCTTTTCCTCATAGAAAACATCTTTATTGATGTTCCTATGCAGGAAAGGAAAACTACAAACTGGAAAGCGTTTAAAGTCGCACTGGCCGATGAAACTAATTTTCAATCACCTGAAACGGCCGACGATCTTGACAACATCATTGAGAACGTAACTCAGAAAATTATACAGGCAAAAGAGGACCACACGGTCATAACTCCGAGATGGGAAACGAGTCCCTATGAACTCCCTCAGAATATCAAACAACTGATCAGGAGAAGGAATCAAGTTCGGAGAAGAGCTAGGTTTATAGGTGACCCTACGCCACGTATAAACGCTACTCGGATGACAAATGAAATCCGTGACAAAATAAGGGTATTCCGAAACGAGCAATGGGAGAGCTTTTTGCAGAGTCTCGAACCTGGGCGTGGCAGTTTCTGGAGAATGACCAAATATTTTCGGGAAAACAGTAAAATTGTGGTACCACCTATTCATGGTCCGAATGGAATACAATACTACGATGCGGGTAAGGTGGAGGCATTAGCAAATTCCTTAGAAACACAATTCCGCGAGAATCCTTTGGATGAGGAGGACTTTGGAACTGAGGAAATAATTCAATCTTCCTTCAACAGACTACTGATGGATAACATTCAACACGAAGACAGAATAAAACCCACGGACTTGGATGAAATCAAAAACATTATACAGACACTCGACAAACATAAAGCACCCGGATATGACACTATTACAAACACTATGATTTCTTGGCTACCCGATAATATATTACAAACACTCACTGACATTATTAATACGATTTTTCGTTTGCGAAGGTATCGCAAAATATGGAAATCTGCGGTTATTATTGTCTTCCCGAAACCTCAAAAGGACCCACGATTTCCACAAAACTGGAGACCCATCAGTCTCCTCGCTTCGCTGTCGAAAATTGCGGAAAGGGTGATTCTGCATCGACTTTATGAGGTTATATCTGATAAAGATATTCTACCGGAAGAACAATATGGCTTCAAAGCCAAACACTCTACTGAGCTCCAGTTAGTTAGAGTGGTCCAACACATCAGAACAGGCTTAAATTGCAGAAACTCAACAGGCTTAGTTATGTTTGACATAGCTAAGGCCTTTGATAAAATCTGGCATGCAGGGCTTTTCTTCAAAATGCATCAGTTCAATATGCCACTGCAGCTCACTCAAACCATTCGCTCCTTTTTGGAAGGCAGATCATTCCGTGTCAGAATTGACAAACAACTCTCAAGCCTGAGACCAATTGATGCTGGAGTTCCTCAGGGCTCGCCCATATCGCCGGTCCTTTACAATATATTTACTGTAGACCTTCCTACTCTGCCTTCAAAAGTAAAATTATCACTCTACGCTGATGATACCTGTATATTTGTCACAGCACGACAAGCAAGAGTCATCACCTTAAACTTGCAACGATCGATAAACATTTTATTGAAATACTTTCGCAAATGGAAAATTAGGCTTAATTCTGATAAAACACAGGCCCTGTGCATCACAAGAAAACTACAGCAAACTCCACAGAGACTTAACGTTGACAATTAAACAATAGACTGGGCACCAACAGCTAAATACCTTGGACTTACATTTGACAAAAGCCTGACATGGAAACAACACATACAAAATAAACGGGGACACTGTATTGGACTTCTGTCTTCACTACACACACTCATTAATTCCAAAAAACTTAGCCTTGAAAATCCACTGCTCATCTACAAACAAATTATACGACCGACGTTACTATATGGTAGTTCTGCTTTCTACCAAACGACAAAGACTAACAAAAAAGCACTCCAGTCCTTCCAAAATAGAACTATTCGAAAGATCCTAAGAATTCCATGGTACATTAGGAGCACTGACATATACAAGGACCTTAGACTTGAGACAGTAGAAAAATACGTACGTGATAGAGCACTGAAACTTTTTGACACAATAGACAACCATACTGATAGTACCCTGGCATTCCTTCGAACTGTCCAAAACGGGGATGATTTACGCTTCCCAACTATCCGCCAAATAATTATTTAAAATTTATTTTAAAATTGTATATTGACAGAAGCTGCCACGGGAAAGTGGGTGGGTACTGTAGTACTCACAGATATGAGGGAGTTAAGGTGCTAAATCGCACTAACTCCACACCCCACACATTCCAAGAAAAATTCATCTAAAGATAAACAACGAGCTAAAAAGTGACAAAGTTTAGCATCGATTCCTGTAGTCTTGTAGAGCACGCGTCGATAATAACATATACGCGTATGTGTATTGATTTAGATGTCGTGTAAGAACACTTTATTTTTAAGTTAATTAACTTTAAAGATAGAGATTTCTTATGTTGCTACAATCGTAAAAGTGACGCCGCAAATGGGACATTGAACCGATATAAAATTGGCGGAAATGATAAATGATCGACAATCCTTTTGACGCGTAAGTGGAAATCACGTGAAACCGTTTAGCTACGATGATTATGTTGGCGGCACATGCTTATATTTAAATGATGTTTTCCCTTTAATCAACCTCCACTAAGTAGCGTTGCAACTCCGGACCTCCCAACTGTGTGGCTTAACCTGACTACTCAGTGCATCAACGTCATGCGAATACAAATTCAAAAAGAAATTGATGCGTCATTTACGTACTTGTCCATGGGAGCTTATTTCTCGCGGAAACCTTCTTCAAGAAAACCTTCCTCAAGGTGAGGAAGGTTTTCTTGAAGACTCTGCTCGACATTTAATTGAATATTTGTCGATGCGCGGTCAACTAACTGAAACTAAAAAGCATGAATGGAGGGTGGTCATTACAAGGCATTTTGTAAAAGCACTATTTACGGGAAATGGTTCAAATACGATGACCAAAGTATACCAACGATTGATTCTTCCAATGTGGTGTCTAACGCTGCCTAAATTTGAGTTCTATTCATGTTTACCGTAAGCGCCTCACTCGGATGTTATTTAGCTGTCGCAGTACAGTCAGACTAACAGTTCATATGAAATAATAATTAATTAGGTAAAGCATTTTTGCAACAGGTAATTAATTAAGAGAAAATATTTGCGATAAAATGGACACAGTTACTTCTCCCTATTTAATATAGTGAGTAAGTGATTATAAGAATATTTTTTCGTTATGAATAGCGGCCAGCTTACTTTTATTTATGGATTGTATGATGAATTGTTATAATCATATCTTTATCTCCCATACATATTTATGATAGATCCATTTATTGTTATATCCACATGAAATGGATGCTTTTGATTTATTTGCATTTTTCTCATTTACTTTGCATAATTAATTTAGTCCAACATCAATTTAAAACTCCATTAAATAAAACCCACTCCGTATAATGTGAGGGTAAAGTAATAGAAATGAGGATTTTAAAATAAATGGATTGTTAAAACTTAAAACTCGGTCTTTCCCTTTCATTCGACCTGACCGGGTATACGACCCGATACGATGGCAGGCTCTTTCGCTAATATGGGCTAGCCATCGGGCGCGCTCTTCCTTTTTTTGCTTAACAGGGGCTTTTGCCGGGTAGAGTGGACTTCCGCTCACGTGCCTTTTTATGATATAAGTTTATGTAATTTCATTGCAGAACGCTAGAGGATAAATCGGTTACGTTTGCATTCCTCATTTGAGGGAAAAAGTATGACTCAAAGTAATTTTTTATGAGTCTTTCACTCAAATTGGAAATACATGGCCACGTCTACGTTTGGATCTTGATCCGGTTAGGAGGGTGCAAGGGGCATCGCTTCCACCTGGATGCCCCACTCTTATTTGTGGGCATGAGTATCCTCAGTAACGACGAAGTCCCTCCAAGTTCGTCCGTTTCCTCAAGGCCCTATTTGTCCTGTTAATCAGCAATTTGATAGCCCTTTGTAGGTTACCTCCATTCTCGTCTCCGGTCGATACTCCTTTGACCCCAAATTCGTGGATGCAAAAAATATTTTTGTAGTGAGCCTTGTGCTGGGGGAAAAGAAGCCGCCCCACAACACTACAACACTAGCCAGCCAGCTTATTCATGCATCCCTAGACAAGGTCAATCTCGGCGGATCTTACCATCCTCTTTTGCCGAGGCAGCGGACCATCGTTGCAGTCCTGAACGGATATTTAATCTACATAATTTCACTACAGAATAGTGAAGCTTAGCGCAACTCTATATTTTCATCTGAAATTAAAAACCGTATTACTCCGAAATTCTATCCAACTATCGCATAATATTTAAATTAAATTAATGAATCAAATTGATTAATTTTTGGAGAACGCCCAACTGATGAGTGGAACAACTTCAATCTAGGCCCATTTGGAGAGCTTTGTAATGCTTTGCTAAAGAAAAAACTATTTAAACAAAGGCTAGGATGTGATTCACATAGCGAAAAGGAAAGCAAATCACAAGTTTCGACCAATTCGAAAAAATCAAATTAGAAAATAAATACTCTCACGCCCTCACATACACATCATTGCATAGAAAGCTGATCAACAATTCTAAATCCATTCATTCATTTGTCACTCGTATGCCAACTATCTCGTTAGTCTGACGTATAAATAAAAGACAACACTTTTCAACTCAGTTTATTTATCCTTATGTAAAGGCTAACCAACTAATTTTCTATAGGTTATGGGCCCAGTAGTGTAATTGGTGATGTAGTTAAATAAACCGAGGTGTATATTTAAAAAATCAATTTGTCATCATGAAAAGCGTGATGCACTTAGCCATAATAAGTACATACATAAGTGGAGACACCTCCAAACGCCGAAATAAGTGTGAACGGATTGACAAAGTGGACTGCAAACGACCAGAAAGCGATGGCAGATATTTTTTTACCTTTGAGGCAAGCAGAAATGGAGTGTATAACAAAATGTGGCATATTAAGATAAATTTGGGTGAATTGCAAATGGTGCACGCATTAAAAAGATAGAATTGCTCAACGAGATTACATCTTGTAAAATAGAAGAAACAATGACGATTTGCCTGATCTGCAGACTCTTAAAGGCTAGATACTGAATGACTACAAATATCTACGTCCCACAGAGCAGGATGATGATCATAATGCGTTATTTACTGGTCACTGAAGTAACGATGACAACCGTTAAAACCAAACTAAAGCAAGAAAATAATCGCAAATGTTTCAAACCCGGTCGTACAGATCATTTGGCAGCAAAATGCTCAAATCATGGCCGATATCCAGGTAGAGCTCCCGATTCGAAAACAGAGAATTTTTTCTTAGAAATTTCCCAAACAGAAGCAATCGGAAGTAAATCTTCGACAGTGAGATAGTGCTTGGACAGCGACTGTACAACACACATGTGTGCCAATGAGGTGTTGTTGACAAACGTGATGGAGTATACACCTATATTAATTATGGCAAACTCAGCGTCAGTATTCACAAATCCTAAAAACAGCATACATATGATAGCAGCAGCCGACGACGGCAATATAGACGTGCATTTACGCAAGACACTACTTGTGAAAGACCTTAGGATCAACTGACAATGGACGCGAGATACTATTTACAAAAGATAAGGCTATTATCAGTGAAAAAGATGGCAAAGTCAAGCTAACTGGAGATTGCATTGAAGATCTCGACTATTTCAGAGAAAGAACGACTCATGTCTAAATAATTATGACTGAAGTAATAAAAACAAATGACGCAAAATTGTGGCATGCAAGGCTCGGAGGCTTACACATGAATGCTGTTGTGGGTTTATTGAAAGGTTCAGCATTTGGTATAAAACCAATGGTTAGAAGCGCATCATCATGCAATGCGTAAGGATCTAACTACTTCGTGATATTCACAGACGAAAAAGTTTAAAGATGCTCTTCTTATCAGTGGAAGCAAAGTTCAGGAGCTACCCTTCTACAAGCAACAATGACGTGGATTCCAGATTTTTATTCTGATCTGATATGCCTGGCTCAAAGTAATTTTTTATGAGTCTTTCACTCAAATTGGAAATACATGGCCACGTCTACGTTTGGATCTTGATCCGGTTAGGAGGGTGCAAGGGGCATCGCTTCCACCTGGATGCCCCACTCTTATTTGTGGGCATGAGTATCCTCGGTAACGACGAAGTCCCTCCAAGTTCGTCCGTTTCCTCAAGGCCCTATTTGTCCTGTTAATCAGCAATTTGATAGCCCTTTGTAGGTTACCTCCATTCTCGTCTCCGGTCGATACTCCTTTGACCCCAAATTCGTGGATGCAAAAAATATTTTTGTAGTGAGCCTTGTGCTGGGGGAAAAGAAGCCGCCCCACAACACTGCAACACTAGCCAGCCAGCTTATTCATGCATCCCTAGACAAGGTCAATCTCGGCGGATCTTACCATCCTCTTTTGCCGAGGCAGCGGACCATCGTTGCAGTCCTGAACGGATATTTAATCTACATAATTTCACTACAGAATAGTGAAGCTTAGCGCAACTCTATATTTTCATCTGAAATTAAAAACCGTATTACTCCGAAATTCTATCCAACTATCGCATAATATTTAAATTAAATTAATGAATCAAATTGATTACTTTTTGGAGAACGCCCAACTGATGAGTGGAACAACTTCAATCTAGGCCCATTTGGAGAGCTTTGTAATGCTTTGCTAAAGAAAAAACTATTTAAACAAAGGCTAGGATGTGATTCACATAGCGAAAAGGAAAGCAAATCACAAGTTTCGACCAATTCGAAAAAATCAAATTAGAAAATAAATACTCTCACGCCCTCACATACACATCATTGCATAGAAAGCTGATCAACAATTCTAAATCCATTCATTCATTTGTCACTCGTATGCCAACTATCTCGTTAGTCTGACGTATAAATAAAAGACAACACTTTTCAACTCAGTTTATTTATCCTTATGTAAAGGCTAACCAACTAATTTTCTATAGGTTATGGGCCCAGTAGTGTAATTGGTGATGTAGTTAAATAAACCGAGGTGTATATTTAAAAAATCAATTTGTCATCATGAAAAGCGTGATGCACTTAGCCATAATAAGTACATACATAAGTGGAGACACCTCCAAACGCCGAAATAAGTGTGAACGGATTGACAAAGTGGACTGCAAACGACCAGAAAGCGATGGCAGATATTTTTTTACCTTTGAGGCAAGCAGAAATGGAGTGTATAACAAAATGTGGCATATTAAGATAAATTTGGGTGAATTGCAAATGGTGCACGCATTAAAAAGATAGAATTGCTCAACGAGATTACATCTTGTAAAATAGAAGAAACAATGACGATTTGCCTGATCTGCAGACTCTTAAAGGCTAGATACTGAATGACTACAAATATCTACGTCCCACAGAGCAGGATGATGATCATAATGCGTTATTTACTGGTCACTGAAGTAACGATGACAACCGTTAAAACCAAACTAAAGCAAGAAAATAATCGCAAATGTTTCAAACCCGGTCGTACAGATCATTTGGCAGCAAAATGCTCAAATCATGGCCGATATCCAGGTAGAGCTCCCAATTCGAAAACAGAGAATTTTTTCTTAGAAATTTCCCAAACAGAAGCAATCGGAAGTAAATCTTCGACAGTGAGATAGTGCTTGGACAGCGACTGTACAACACACATGTGTGCCAATGAGGTGTTGTTGACAAACGTGATGGAGTATACACCTATATTGATTATGGCAAACTCAGCGTCAGTATTCACAAATCCTAAAAACAGCATACATATGATAGCAGCAGCCGACGACGGCAATATAGACGTGCATTTACGCAAGACACTACTTGTGAAAGACCTTAGGATCAACTGACAATGGACGCGAGATACTATTTACAAAAGATAAGGCTATCATCAGTGACAAAGATGGCAAAGTCAAGCTAACTGGAGACTCATGTCTAAATAATTATGACTGAAGTAATAAAAACAAATGACGCAAAATTGTGGCATGCAAGGCTCGGACGCTTACACATGAATGCTGTTTTGGGTTTATTGAATGGTTCAGCATTTGGTATAAAACCAATGGTTCGAAGCGCGTTATCATGCCATGCGTAAGGATCTAACTACTTCGTGATATTCACAGACGAAAAAGTTTAAAGATGCTCTTCTTATCAGTGGAAGCAAAGTTCAGGAGCTACCCTTCTACAAGCAACAAAGACATGGATTCAAGATTTTTATTCTGATGTGATATGCCTGGCTCTTCAGGGATTTTGAAAAGAAAAATAGCGTTTGTTCCTTGAACGGCAAGATTTTCAAGGAATGGATTGATAAACTTGTGAGCCTTGGATCCAAAGATAGTATAAAAAGAAGTTGGGTAAACAGACCTACGCTCATGTCAGAAGGGTTTTGTATCCAATTTACAAAATGCAGTCACCAGATCGAATCAAATCAAGAAACATGTCAAAGACGATTTTATTGGAGAAAGTATGAAAAACGAGGATCATACTATTATTAACAAAGTTGAACGGATTTCGACTTCTGAGGTTTTTGTTATTGTTACGCTCATAAATATCTCCCTTGATAATTATTTCAGATGTCCATTCGCGAGGGAGGAAAAACATTTTTCATGTATTGCCCCCCTGTGCCCCCACTGCAGAAAAAACTGACAGTTTAAGAACTGTTTTGAAAAGCTTCTATGAAAACTTTCATTTCATACTCATATCGGCTACGTTTGATGAATTTTTTTTTCAGGCCCACTCTTCTGTACTGTTACCGATTAATTGCCAATCTTTTCGAATCCTAGAATGGTTACAAAACCCTTTTGCTAGGAGCTCTCTCCCGCCTTCTTGACTTGTTTCACTTATGAGGATTAATTGTAGGTACTCATCTTCAGTCATTCATTAAATTGAATCAAGTGTTCAGAGCATGCACCTTAAACGCTGAAGTTGGGAAAAAATGACTCAAAATAATTCAATCTTCGCATTTAAAACAGCCACTATTTTGTTTTACAATTACTGATACCACTAGCTGAACCGATTCTCAAATATATACATGACACCTATCATTCCTGAAATTTTCATGCAAATCCTAGCAAAACTGTAGTGTCTGAGTCGATAAAAAGCGCATGTTGTTCCATAGCCATATGTTGCCATAGTAATACATGCAGCGTATATTGTTCCATAGTAATATAGGAAAATTCAAACCGCTATAACTTCGCTAAATATGATGCAATCTTTATGAAACTTTCAGAATAGATCAATTTTATAAATAGTCAATAGTGTGCTGAATTTCATTGAATTTAAGGACACCGTTAAGATTTTATTCAAGAAATCATAAAATCGATAAATCATAGTATTACTAACAAAGTTGAGTGAATTACGACTTCTCACGTATTTGTTCTTGTTGTACTCACCAAGGCCTACATTCCTGATTTTTTTCAGATTTTTCGGATCACAGGTGTCCATTCGCGAGGGGGGGGACACAAATTTTTCGTGTATTTCCCCTCCCTGTGCGCTCCTCGAAGCGAACTTTGCCAAACTAAGACCTGTTTTGAAAAGTTCTCATCAAGCCCTTACATTTGATACCCATATCGGCTACCTTCAATGAAATTTTTTTTCGGGGGGTCACTCCGCTATATGGGGAGACCCCCCTTAAATACCTCATAAAATTTTTTTGTAGTTGAAGTTTAAAGAGAACACCACTTTACACCTACATACAAAATTTGATGCTTCTAGCTTAAGTAGTTTCCGAGAAAAACTGCTGTGACACACGGACGGACGGACGGACGGACGGACGGACAGACAGACGGACAGACAGGACGCGATTTTAGAAGGGTTTTGTAAAATTATTTTACAAAACCCTAATTAATAGCTCTAAGAATGTATGTAAGCCCATTACCATTACTAAGAATTTACTCTCTACGACTAACATAAATCCCAAACTTATATTCCCATTTTCTTCTAAACGCTTGAATGACTGTAGCACTTTCTTTGTTAACCCAAAACTACACAATGATAGTGGTAGTCAACTGGAAGCAGTCTTAGACTCTAGAAGCAGCATCCTGTTTAAATTTTAAATCTCCTACTATACAGGGTACTTACAACAACTTCGTGCACGGAGAAAACTTTATGCCATTTTCATCTGAATCAATTTTACAGCCCATATCACTTGCTCTATTCAACACCAACCCATCCTTTTTAGACCCGTTGTTGCCGCCTATAGTCAAGGCCACTATGGTTTTGGGTACTAACCTTGAAAAAATATATCTAGTATCTCGACTTAGAGATAATAAAATTCATAAATCCGTAAAGTTTTACCTACCGTACATGCACAAGGCACCAGAAACAATTTGCATAAATGGTAAAATGAAAACAAGTCTAAGAATCGTGATTCAAAGAGAAGGTCTTCCAATCAATCTTGAGGCTCTTTGCCTTTTGTATTTTTTCTCCCATGAAGAACTTGGTATCACTTGGAACCATGCAAAAAATGATCTTGAAACCTATGCATTCCACGTTAGTTCACACCATATCTCGTCATTGCAAAGGGCAAGAGAATAGTACCATAAATTTTTTCTTCATCAATAAACATATAAATTTTAAATTGTGTTACCATAACTGTGGTGGTGTAGTACTTGAGGAGTATGGCTCTAAAAGCCAGCGCTGCCACAGGCACACAGCACAAACTCAATTTAACAAGGAGGGACGATTCAGTCACCTTCCCCATCGCAACCCTCACTCTTTTTCTTTTCGCGTGAAAAATAAAGCAAGAAAATTTCTTTTGTACTTAACTCCCGGGAAACAAAATTCTAAAACTGTTTAAAAATTTTAATGTGTAGTGATTTTATTACAATATCTTTTGAATATAATTTAACGAATTGCGGTGTAACGCGGTATACAAATGCTTAGAACGAAACGGTTAACCCCTTTAATTATATGAACGATAAAATCATTGTATCATTTAAACCCCTTAAAATTAGTCAAATTTTACCCATTCCCACCATAATATTAATTAAAAATTTTTGGTTGTCGGTGATTAACGTGTGCCTGTCTAATTCTTCCGATTTTTCTTCCACTTAATTACGCCTAATTCAACCCTGCACGAAGACAATTATGCGCCAATAAATCAACGATCCCAACATTATCAACTAAACGCGGCAAATTTTAACTCAACAGCCACTCTTCCAACAACCACATCAACAACAGCAGCATTTACAGCAACAACAGCATCATGTTCAGACAACTGAATTCGTACCGAGACAATCAACTTCCACCTCAAATACATGTTGTTTCGGCAAAATTTCAGTGGGTGGATGCTGAAGCAAGCTCCTCGAAAGAGGACAGTTGCCGGCGGAGCGTATTGCAAGTCATTTGGGGGGAGTTGGTACGTTCTCGGTGAAACGCGCGGGTGTCATCTTGTAATTTACGGAGACAATAGTTTTCTCTGCCTACTAAAACTATTTTGTTTGTTGCTTTTTTGTGTTTACTTCACTGATTTTGCGCCGTTTTGTTTGGGTTGCATTCATAATAGTTACACCAAGTGTTTCTTAATGTGGATATTTGCGAGCCTGAGTTTTAATTTGCGAAACGCGGAGTGACCTGTGCCGTTTTGCTCTGCCGAAACGTAATTTTTGGGCGCGCTACTTGGTGAATTTGTGCTTTTTGGTGAACGCAATGAAACGATGTAATGGGAAGGAGGAGAGTTAGCGTAACGGGAAGATCGTGGTCGTGTCCTTATCGTTAGTTTAGCGAGTTATTGTGCACAAGAGGAAAGAAACAGGCACTCCGCAACGCAAAGTGGTGTGTGGGTGTGGGACTGTGGTGAGAAATTGTCCGCGTAGTTTGTTATGAATCTTCCCGAAATTGTGGATTCCGATACAGCTTTATTATCAGTACCCCAATAGATCTTTCAAGTGATAATTTGTGTTTACGGGCCCACATTCGTCGTGGTAATTGAAGCGCTGAATAAGGTGGTGTGAAAATCGAGTAAAAGGAGTGTTTCCCCTAAAGAGATTGTGTAGATGGGCTATGTACGTCGACCGCGCGTGTGTTAGTGGTCCTCCATAAACACAGTGAACGAAACACGTTGTGTGGGAAAATTCAGTTTTGTTTACCGTTTAGTATATAGGGAATCAGAAAGTGGACGTGTGAAGGGTGGAAGAAAGAGAATACGTAAACAGACCGAATGAAGGAGAAGGTTCGAAGCAAGCTAGGAGCTTCTATTTTTAAAGTAGAATGTTTAGCACGACGCTTTAAACTCAATTAATTAATACGAAGTGTAGGATAGGGAATGAAAGAAGTTCATTTTATGAGAAGTGTAGCGAGAAAAAATACAAATGGTTGTTTCCGTGAATTAGTTTTGTTGAGATTCATATATTATTTTTAAATCGGATTTGAAAGACGAAAGTACATGAATTGATTGAAACTAGTAATCGTGAAATATCGGTATTATTTACAATTTGAATTTCGTCCGCTAGTAATGGGCCCGATTTCATGCCGAGTTTGTCGTTTTTTTTGTCGCGATCAGTGTTTCCGAGCGTAGTTTACCTCGAAACCAGTGAAATTCGTAGTACTGACAAAGTCACAGTTCGAAGATACAATAGAACTCTGAAATCTCAAGTGACGGAAAAGTTGGATCGCAAATTATATTCTGCAAGTGTCGAGAAATCGGAAAAGAAAGTATTTCCCACACCGGGCACGTATCGCGTATCATCGGACGTGAAGGAGCAAAAACATAAGTCAGAAGAGAACAGTCGTTTAGAGTATTGGTCAACTTTAATGTCGTGTAACTCGAGACAATTGCATGGGATCTGTATTCGAACCTCCTTTACTTTCGCTGCATGAACTTGTAAATTTTGTTTTTAAACAGAACATTTCTAGGACTTACACCCCGGCTTCGTCAACGAGCGCTCGTCGTCGGAAAAGGCTATGTAAGTACCATTTTAATTTCTTTGTATATATTATTAAAAATATGTTTATTACAAAACGAAACGAAAGAAAAATGATGGCTTACTAGAGTAAAGTAATTTAAATCAATGAACATTTGTAGATATATTGAGGGAGGTGTCTTGAATTAAAGTAAATGTTACACACAACACATGTGCATTATAACATCCATGCGATTAATTATAAAATAAACAATTGTTACAGTAGTTGAAATAAAAAAAAAATGAATTATTAAACGGTAAAAATCGGTCTTTCCCTTCCGGTCTTTTCCAGTCGGGTATAGGACCCGGTACGGTGGCAGGCTTCCACCCCAAACTATGAGCCAGCCACCGGGTACTTAAAAATTTTTTCTGTTTCAGGAGACTTAATGGGTTGAGTGGCCCAAGCCAAGTGCCTTTTTATGGCATAAAGTTATGCAATTCCATTGTATAATTCTATGACATTAATTGGTCACCGGGGTACTCCCCTTCTGATGGGAAAGTTCATACAATTCAAGTTGTATGAGTTTTCCACTCAGAAGAGGAATACCTGGCCACTTCAACGATTTAACATTGGATTTATTCCGGTTGGGTGGGCATGAAGGGGCTCCACCACCACCCGGTTGCCCCTCTTTCATTTGTGGGCCCTGAATGTATTTGGGTAAAGATGAGGTCAACCCCAAATTAGTCTTTCTTGTCAGGTTGCACTTGTTCTCGCAACAAGTCGTAATTCCTTCGTGGAGGTTATCTACTGATTTGCGACTTCGGTCGTCCTCTCGAACTCTGCAAGCAATTCGTGAATGCGAAATGTTTTGTAGTGAGTCCTCGTGCCGGGGAAACGAACCCGCCCCACGACACCGCAATGCTAGCCTGCCAGCGCATTCACGCGTCTCCGGACGAGGGCATTCTCGGCAGGAATCAACACCTTCCTCTGCCGAGGCAGCAGAACATCGCTGCGGTCCTTCACGGACTTATTGAACATCCTTTATTCACTACAGTGGTATGCGTAGTAGGTTAAACAAACTTTTTCTTGACGCCAAATCCCCTATGTAGCTGCCACATATTTGAATAGTAACGTCAACAAAAAAAAACTATAGATGGAGATTCCATTGATGCATTCGTAGAGTTGCTAGAGCTGCCGGTAATGGCATCTGAAGATGAAATTCCCAAAGCTATTGAGGATCTTGATTTGAAAAAAAAGACCTGACCTAGATTTGATTCCACCTTTGCTTGCTTATGGCACGTTCAATCTCGGATGCCAAAGGAGCATTTTTGAGTCAAGAATCTGAGGCAAATCAAATTGGCCTACGAGTTAATGAAACAAAAACTAAACTCATGGCTCAAGCGAGGAAGAAAACTCCAGTTTGACGAAACCTGACTGTAGCCGACTATAATTTTGAAAGTGTGGATAATTTAATTTATCTTGGAGCTAACCTGAATAGAAGAGGCGCCGAAATGGACGAGATTCGACGCTAGATAAGCCCGCAAACAAAGCCTACTACCCCGTACTTCCCATTTTAAAGTCCAGAGTTGTGCACAGGCAAAATAAGCTTCACATTAACAAAGCACTATTCAAACCTGTGCTGTTATATGGAAGTGAAACGTGTACCCTGACTAATGAGTCTGAAAAGACAGTTGACGTATTTGATCGCAAGGTGCTCCACAAAATCTACGCCCAGTGAAACAAGAAACAGTGTGGAGGCTAACCAAAAGAACATTCAAGCAAAGAGCACAAGGTAGACTTCCAGTGGGAAGACCGATGACTCGATAGGCAGGCACGTAAAAATTGACAGCTGGCCCTTATAATGCCAAGTTTGTGAAATAGTGGTGATTGGAAGAGATTACGTCCTAAAAAGGAAGAGCGAGAAACTTTACAGGATACGCTAAATGTTCGACCGGTGGGGGAAAATATAAAAAAATTTGTGAATTTTATGGTTATCGACACGCGCAGATAGCCAAACCATCAAACATCAATAAAAGAATGGCATCTACCCCAATCAAAGGTGATCAAGATAAACGAAGGAAGAAAGAGGCACTTGAAGTGCGTGGAATACCAGATCGAGGGTTCCAGACAGTGCTGACAAAAGAAGCAATGCAAGCCATAAAAATTCCTTCAAAAAGTGTCAGAAAATTAAGTTTGCACGGATGGCCAACAAGAAAAAAGACCTGATGCGAAACAGGAGACTCTGGCAACAAACACTGCACGTAAAACCCGAAGATCGCCAATCGCAGGTAGAAATGCTGCAGTATATTACGGAAAATGAAAGGCCCGAAGGCACTAATGTTGCTATGAAAGCAGTATGACCAGCGTGGCCGCACTACAAATAGGTCAATTGCGGAGCAGAAGCCGACAAAAAGGAAGCATTCTGCGACGCAGTAAAGCAGGTCCTCGGTAAAAGGGCAATTATAGCCTCACTTGAGGTAATGACAACGATCGAAATAAGACACATTGAAAGCATTACGGACCTGACCGATGTAGACGGGTTCATCAAAAGGGCGTTCTCTTGCGTAGGTATTACCATAGCAAGGCTGATACCCCGAAAACCATATGGGGGAAGGCATGACCATCATTGACTTGACCGAAAAGGACGCAGAACACTTACTGAATAAGGGCAAAGTAAGAATAGAGTGGGTTGTCTGCAGGATACCGCAAATAGTAGCACCTCTTCAATAATTCAAATGTCTTGTTTATGGCCAAATTACACAGTATGCAAAGGATCCGATTGTTACTCTCTACGTTACAAGTGCGGTGAAATGGAACATAAAAGAAAAGAGTTTACAAAGGACGCGGACTGTATTTTTTGCAAGGATGCTGATCAAAGACTGAATCTTAGCCAGGTTTTGGAATCAGGGAAATGTTGAGTTTTCTAGGAAATCCTACCCAAGGCAAACTCAGCACTTCAATAACCCGCAACCTGCAAATAAACCTATACCGCAATTCTACCGCCCAAAAACTACCTGAACAGTTTGCGAGGGACATGAAAGCCGCCTTTTTGCTGCTAAGTCAGCAACACAATGACAAAAGTTCTGCATCATGGTGTTCTCATGAAACTGGGCTTAGACAAGTGATTTCCAGGTGGAGAGCTGTGGATGGGAGGATGGTTTCGTGAAAGTTCGGTGCTCAGGGACCACTTTTTTAGTGTGTACCTAATGCCAAACGATGCGATATCATGTTTCCAAAGCAAGCTTAATGGTTCCAAGGGCACTCTCTCGAACACAGACGGCAACCTGCTCGTCAAGAAGACTTCGACGCTAAAACAATCAAATGGGGAATGCCTCAAACAGATCCCGGGAAACTGAATTCTAGAAATAGCGGCCAGGAAATGCCGACTTTTTGCCGTATTCGCTGCGAAGGAATCATGTTGGACGTGATGTTTGCCTCGGATTCCTAAATAAGCAGGATACAGAATTGAAGATCACTACCAAAAACTCCGGCATGGCAACGTTCCGATCCACATTAATCGCCGAAAAGCGAGGCTTCGGTGTGAGGCTCAACGGGCACGGAACCGTGACGAGGCAAGCAACCGGGTAGCAGCATATAAGTCGACCCGGAAATGCCTTCACAAATTGATCAACAACAGCAAGGCTCACTGCTGGCAAGATCTAGTGGATAATTTGAACAAAGATCGGTGGGGCCTTAGCTACAAGCTGATTATACGGAGGCTTGGTGCCCTGTGGAAGGCTTGCGTGCATGATGCGAAATAAGTGAACGAGATAGTGCTGGCACTCTGTGTTAACGCTGTCCACGGTGAAACAGCAGTCGAGTGTCCACTCTTCACACAGTTGGAACCAGAATAGGCAGTCCTTCCACTGAAAGCGAGGAAGGCTCCAGGTCTAAATGGTGTTCCAGCTAAGTTGTTACAGCTTGTTTATCACCATTGTCTGGATTTGTTGCTGAGCACACTCAACGCTTGCCTACGGGATGGAATTTTTCCAGTACGATGGAAAGTGCTGAGGCTCCCGCTGATCAGCAAGGGGAAAGGATATCCTGGACTACCGTCCACATACTACCCGTTATGCATGCTAGATACTGCTGGGAAAGTGCTATAGAAACTCATCAACGGAAGAATCACTGACGCAATTCTATCTATCTCCTCGGCAGCACGGTTTTGGAGCAGGACGTTCCATCCTGATGCAATTGCAGAGGTGGTGAGCGTGGTCCAAAAGGCGGAGGCACATAGCCGCACCAAGCAAGGAGTCATTCTGTTGGTGTTGCCTGACATTAGGATATTCTGAATACGTTGGAAACCCTTTTTCAAGTTCCAAAATATCTAATGCGGCTTCTGTGTGACTACCTGAAGGACTGATGGTTGCTTTATGACATGACACAGGGCCAACGAAGGATAAAAGTTACATTGGATATTACCCAGGGATCTATCCTTGGACTAGACCAGTAGATAAGATATGCTCCAGTGACTATTTAGATGGCAGATACCAGATGAGTCGCACGTGATCGGTTGTGTGGATAATGTTGGGGCTCTAATCGCTGGATACATCGTTGAACAAGCACAACTTAGGCTAGGTATGCTAATGCGCAAAGTGAGAGACTGGATGACTGCTCGCGGGTTCAGTTTAGCACTGGAGAAAACCGAAGTGGTCATCTTGAGAAAAAAAAGAATCCCTAGAGTCAGGATGATCAGTAGTTAAGACATACTATTCGAATCGATTGTGAAGTACTTGGGGCTACAAATCGACTTGAAGCTGAATTTTTTTGAGCAAATCAGGGTAATGGCTGAGAAGGCTGCTTCTGGAGTATCGGCTCCGAGTCAACTTATGGCCAACTTAGGGAAGCAGAACCTATCAACATGAAGCGTCTTGATGAGTGCTGTGGGGTCAGCGCTACTGTACGGAGCAGAAATATAGGGTGATGCTCTCAGTAAGGGGGGTGAACCAAAACGACTTGGCACAGGTGTGGAGAAGAGCACTAAGGATTGCATATTTATACCCAATAGTTTCTGATTCGATAGATAGAGTCATTTTAGGCGTGATACGTATTTCCCTCCTTTTTAGAGAGTGCCACGCTATTTACCTAAGCCGAAACGAGGACGCAAGGGAGACGGTTATCTGCGAGGAGGGATAGCGCTCACTCGACGATTGGCAGCAGTCTTTGGTGAATTGCACGAAGGGAATGTGGATTGCTTGCCTCGTCCCGGATGTGAGATCGTGGCGATAGAACCTCTACAGGAAGATAGGAGAGCTCACTCCAGATAGTATAGTCATGGTGATTCTTGAACCGGTTGTAAATGGAACCTGGTTGCATGTTATGTTCGAGCAGTCCTAAATGATAAAATGGACTCAAAAAAGCCTGGGACTTCGGGGCCGGGGGGGTCGCTTGTCTGGCCTTGTATTAGGAGGAAATTTTCTATGAGATTTCGTTTAAATGAAAGATCCCCGTCCGGCTTTTCGCCGAAATTTGATAATTATGTCTTCTACTCTTTCTGAGGAAAGATGACGACGACGGGTAAATAAACAAAGTTGGACAAAACCGGATAGTCTTTGAAAATAGTTTTGATAAAAGCATAAACATCAACATTGATCTGGATAAAAATTCCTTCTTCCAATCGTAGTTCCGAATTGAGAATCAGACGTTAGTAACTATAAATGTCCATTTGAAAGTATATTCAATCAAATATTCAATATACTAAGCAATATTTGCTTGTTGAAGAATCCTTGAGGGAGACTTCTCCATTTATTTGAGAACAATGAAAGTTATATGAAAGTAAATTTTTTGTATGTATCATCACTAAACTATTGTACACCATTTACTCCCATTTTATCCCTCTTTTGAACCAGCTTTGTTGCAATAAATGGGGTTCAAGTTTTCTTAACTATTAAAAGTTTCTCTTGCACTTACCTGGAAGTAGATCACAACTTTGCACATGGCTTCACCCATAAACCATGTTTCCGTTACATCCCAGACAACCGTGGGTGGTAGACAAAATAGGATAACAAAGAAGTCCGCCACAGCTAAATTCACTATGAAAATATTTGTTACAGTTCTCATTGAGTAATTTGTATATACGGCAATGCAAACAAGAGCGTTTCCAAACTGCAAAGAAAGAGTAAAAAAGTCCCAGTTTACCATAAATATTTTCAGAAAGGACATCAAAAACATTAAAATACTTTCACTAAAATAAGTGAGCCACTTCTGGCTGGTTGGGAAAATGGGAAAGTAAATTACCACAATGCTGCATTGTGTGGGGCAGAATGCAATTTGTTGCATAGTGAACTCAACTCATAAACAATGTCCTTTGATGTATTTTATAATTTAGTCCAAGTATTACTTGTTGCGGTTCGGTTACACATCAGAAGAGGAAATAAAGTTGTGGGAATATTCAGGCAAATTAGATGCAATGAATGTACATAATTAAAGAAATTGAATTGTAGTAAAACCAACATTTAGTTAAAGTGAAGTTTGAGACGAAATTTGATTGAACATAATAAAATTTTTTGACAAAACAATTATGAGGTACATTTCTTCATTATTTTTAATTTTTTTAGAGTGATATTCTTTGTGCTAAAATTAACGAGTCAAAAAGAAATGATTTAAATATTCATGTAAGCTAAAGTAGCAGGGAAATGATCTTGACAAGAGGGCATTGTGTGTCAATAAGTACATTAAACAGTGTCTTCTGAAAATCAACAACTACACTGATCGTTGCATAAACTGAGTTAAAACAAGTTGGGTAAACAGACCTACTCTCATGTCAGAAGGGGTTTGTATTCAATTTACAAAATGCAGTCACCTGATCGAATCAAATCAAGAAAAATGTCAAAGACGATTTTATTGGAGAAAATATGAAATAAGAAGATCATACTATTATTAACAAAATTGAACGAAGTTCGACTTCTGAGGTTTTTGGTATTGTTATACTCATAAATATCTCCCTTGATAATTATTTCAGATGTCCATTCGCGACGGAGGAAACACATTTTTCATGTATTTCTCCCCTGTGCCCCCACTGAAGCTTAAACTGACAGTTTAACAACTGGTTTGAAAAGCTCCCATGAAAACTTTCATTTCATACTCATATTGGCTACATTTAATGAATTTTTTTTCAGGGGCCACTCTCCTGTACTGTTATCATCGATTAATGACCAATTTTTTTCGAATCCTAGAATGGTTACAAAGCCCTTTTGCTAGGAGCTCTCTCTCACCTCCTTGACCTGTTTCACTTATGAGCATTAATTGTAGGTACTTATCTTCAGTCATTCATTAAATTGAATCAAGTGTTCAAAGCATGCACCCTAAACGTTGAAGTTGGGAAAAAATAACTCAAAATTATTCAATCTTCGCATTCAAAGCAGCCACTATTTTGTTTTACGATTACTGATACCACTAGCTGAACCGATTCTCAAAGATATTCATGACATCTATCATTCCTGATTTTTTCATGCAAATCCTAGCAAAAATGTAGTGTCTGAGTCGGTAAAAAGCGCATGTTGTTCCATAGCCATATGTCGCCATAGTAATACATGCAGCGCATATTGTTCCATAGTAATACAGGAAAATTCAAACCGCTATAACTTCGCTAAATATGGTTCAATCTTTATGAGGCTTGCAGGGTTAATCAATCTTATAAATAGTCATCTGTGTACTGAATTTCATAGACTTTCAGGGTACCGTTAAGATTTTATTCAAGAAAACATAAAATCAATAAATCATACTATTACTAACAAAGTTGAGTGAATTTCGACTTCTCACGTATTTGTTGTTGTTGTACTCACCAAGGCCTACACTCCTGATTTTTTTCAGATTTTTCGGATCACAGGTGTCCAATCGCGAGGGGGGGACACAAATTTTTCGTGTATTTCCCCTCCCTGTGCGCCTCCCGAAGCAAAATTTGCCAAACTAAGGCCTGTTTTGAAAAGTTCTCATCAAGACCTTTGATTTGATACCCATATCGGCTACCTTTGATGAATTTTTTTTTCGGGGGGTCACCCTCCTATATGGGGAGACCCCCCTTAAATACCTTATAAAATTTTTTTGTAGTTGAAGTTTAAAGAGATCACCACTTTACACCTACACACACAATTTGATGTTTCTAGCTTAAGTTGTTTCCGAGAAAAACTGCTGTGACACACGGACAGATGGACGGACAGACGGACAGACTGGTCGCAAAACTAGTAGGGCATTGTTAAAATTATTTTACAAAACCCCTTAAAAGATGTACTAAAATAATATATCAATAGTACAAACCATTTCTAAAGTTTAACCAAAGTTCCTGAAAATTTTTCTTGGTTCTTTGGAAATGCATATATCTACACTATTATGTGTTGCTTGCTGTAATTGTGATTGTTGAATTTTATATCGGCTGTTTACAGCTCGATCGCTATGAACCTACATGGAGTTCTTGACAAGTTTAGGGGTTCCCTTTAAGTTTTATAAAATAATAGTAAGTTTGGAAACTGTACTATTATTAACAAAGTTTATCGAATTTGAACTTCTAAGGTATCTGTTGCTCATGAATTCATTAAAACATGCTTCGATGATTTTCCCGGCTGAAGATGCCCCTTTCGCCAGGGGGTGAGACATCAGCTTTTCATAGTTTCTCCTACACCAGCACACTTAGATTTTTTTTCTTCTTCGTAGCACTACAACCCTTCCCCGGCCTTACTTTCCTGCAAAAAGTGCCTCCAACAGCCTCAGTGCATCGACCACGCCCTCGAATTCCAAAATCCAAGCAGTAATAAACTCTCTTCGTCGACCGAATCAGGCCATCGTTTCCGCGGTTTCTTCACCCTTCAGGTCTCCCAACGGATGCCTTTTTGGGTATCTGTTGTTTGTCAATGTGATTCACGTGGTCAACCCATTGCAGTCTTCACAGTCTTACAATCTTTAAGACTTCTAGCTCGTCAAAAATTTTATACAGCTCCTGGTTGTACTGAATTCGCCGTCGATCCCCGTCTAGGTTAACTTCGATAATTCGTTTCAGGACCCCTCTTTCGAAGGAATTCGGTATATTTGCGAACAATTGAGTTGTTTCACAACCATAGCGGAACACAGGTCTTATGGCAGTTGTCTTTCTGTGTATGCAGCTGATCTTCAAGATCGTGTTGCGAATTCCGGCCAGATCGGCACTGTCCCTATCACAAATTCATCATCACCACTTTCTTTTGGGCACACATACCTTTTTTCTGTTTATTTTTAATTTTTTTTTTAACATTCAACCATTCACCTTTATTTTTTATTTCCCCGTCATATTAATTCTACTATTCCTATCCTAGCTCCGGTGCTAGGGTTGTGGACTCTCAATCGGAGGTCCACTGAGACCTTGGGTTCAAATTCCGCCAAAGGCAGGAACACTCTGTTTTATATCGGCGAAAGTAATTGTTTTCGTGTGTATGACAATTTGCATATAACTAAACGCTTTCTTGGTTATGCAAATCGCTCTATATGCATTGTTGCATATAGAGATGGAAAAGAAATGCGGGTAACGGAATCGAAGTGTATTGAACATAGATTACGTTACCTCGGTATGGCAGCGATAATTGGGAAGAAGAGGATTACGCGATTGGGTTTGAGATGGTTAGTCTGGATTTGAATTGGAAATTAAATGGGATTGAGTTTGAGTGACGGAAGACGATAGTTGAAAAAGTGGGATCGTGAAGTGAATTTTAATTTGGAAGTTGGAGGATAAGATTTTTAATTTGGGATTCAAGAAGAAAAGTCTTGATATCGAGTTTGGGATAAAAGATTTTTTTCGGTCGATTTTTGGCGGTGACAAAAGCAGTTATTAGCGATAGTGGAGAGTGGTAAAGAATAGCTTTATGAGACAATGGCAAAAATAGTTGAGTGATATTGGTGTGATGGCAAAGAAATTTAGGAAAAAAACGAAAGGTAATAAAAATTCACGTGAATTTTATAGAATGGAGTATAAAAGTGGAAATATAAACAAGGAATATGCGAGGGAGTTTTTGACGGATGGGCCAAAATACCAAAACTAGAAAAGCGTGATACGATAAACTGGTGATTCTGATATTAATGCAACGGGAAGCCATTGTTTGAGTTCTATCGGTAATACTTTTTGGGCATCAGAGTGATTAATTGAAGTGCGGAGTTAATCTGATTAATCAATTTACTTTATAGATTTTGTGGCCAGATGATCGTTTTTTAGGGTTTTGTAAAATAATTTTACAAAACCCTTCTAAAATCGCGTCCTGTCTGTCCATCTGTCCGTCTGTCTGTCTGTCCGTCCGTCCGTCCGTCCGTCCGTGTGTCACAGCAGTTTTTCTCAGAAATTACTTAAGCTAGAAACATCAAATTTTGTATGTAGGTGTAAAGTGGTGTTCTCTTCAAAGTTCAACTACAAAAAAATTTATAAGGTTTTTAAGGGGGGCTCCCCGTATAGGGGAGTAACCCCCCGAAAAAAAAATTTCATTGAAAGTAGCCGATATGGGTATCAAATGAAAGGTCTTGATGAGAACTTTTCAAAACAGGTCTTAGTTTGGCAAAGTTTGCTTCGAGGGGCGCACAGGGAGGGGAAATACACGAAAAATTTGTGTCCCCCCCCCCTCGCGATTGGACACCTGTGATCCGAAAAATCTGAAAAAAAATCAAAAATGTAGGCCTTGGTGAGTACAATAACAACAAATACGTTAGAAGTCGCAATTCACTCAACTTTGTTAGTAATAGTATGATTTATCGATTTTATGTTTTCTTGAATAAAATCTTAACGGTACCCTTAAATTCAATGAAATTCAGTACACAAATGACTATTTATAAGATTGATCTATCCTGAAAGTTTCATAAAGATTAAATCATATTTAGCGAAGTTATAGCGGTTTGAATTTTCCTGTATTACTATGGAAGAATATGCGCTGCATTTATTACTATGGCAACATATGGCTATAGAACAACATGCGTTGTTCTATATGAATGATAGGTTTCATGTATGTCTTTGAGAATCGGTTCAGCTAGTGGTATCAGTAATCGTAAAACAAAATAGTGGCTGTTTTAAATGCGAAGATTGAATAATTTTGAGTTATTTTTTCCCAACTTCAACGTTTAGGGTGCATGCTTTGAACACTTGATTCAATTTAATGAATGACTGAAGGTAAGTACCTACAATTAATGCTCATAAGTGAAACAGGTCAAGGAGGTGGGAGAGAGCTCCTAGCAAAAGGGCTTTGTAACCATTCTAGAACTCGAAAAAATTGGCCATGAATCGATGAAAACAGTACAGGAGAATAGCCCCTGAAAAAAATTCATCATACGTAGCCGATATGAGTATGAAATGAACGTTTCCATAGGAGCATTTCAAAACAGTTCTTAAACTGTCAGTTTTTGCTTCAGTGGGGGCACAGGGGGGAAATACATGAAAAATGTGTTTCCTCCGTCGCGGATGGGCATCTGAAATAATTATCAAGGGAGATATTTATGACTATAACAATACCAAAAACCTCAGAAGTCGAAATTCGTTAAACTTTGTTAATAATAGTATGATCTTTGAATTTCATATTTTCTCCAATAAAATCGTCTTTGACATGTATCTTGATTTGATTCGATCTGGTGACTGCATTTTGTAAATCGAATACAAAACCCTTCTGACATGAGCGTAGGTCTGTTTACCCAACTTGTTTGTATCAAAAATAAAATCTGCAAGAACATAAAAAAGGTGAATCAATAGTAACTTCTCAAAAGGCTATTTGCATTGGATTATCGAAAAGAAGTTCGAACGATTTAAAGGAGCTTTCACGTGGATTTGTGACCATTTGATAGTTTTTGTTCTTTTCTGAAGTAAATTTTATTTGGTTTTTATAAAATTTATCAGTACCACCCGCCATTCCAGTTGCAGAGCGCTCCACAGCTGTAAAAAAGTTGAGGAATTATTTGCCGATTTATCTACTTGGAATAAAATTGTTTTTTTTTTGCGCCTGTTATAAGTCTGTTTACTGTAAAAACATGCTTTGTTTCGAATTAATTCTACTCAAAAGGGGGGCCTAAATTAATTCATGGAATTTAGTTTATGTCCACAGCTAATTGTTATTATTTTTTTTGTTCAGTATTTGATTGAATTAGTATTGTAAGATCATACTTAAAAAATTTGAATAAACAACAGCCATGATTTAATAAAATTATTAATTTTTCATTTCTCGGGATGACCTCCTCGTCTCCCGTCCATTTCCTTTTGCGCTAGGTTTTAAGTGTAGGGTGGCTCAGCATGAACAGAGGGAGCCCCAGACGACCCGCGACACGACTGAGCTTTAGCCGGCTTCAGTATGCCACCCCGAGCTATGCACCCATATACAACTAAATATCTGCAACTACGGTGACTTTCGTGGATGCAACTATCTTCAAAATTGAATAAAACATTTTATTTGCAGGCTGTATTCTTCAGTGCATTTTGTCTTTTCATTGCTGGTTCCCATTTTTCTGGCGGCTAAATTCACAAATTTTCCCATATTTTTTATATTGTACACCATGACAAAATGTCGGTTTCTTCCACGTAGTCTACCTCAAGGCTTGACTTGTAAAGGAACGCACCTCTTGTATCGACAGGTGACTTTTTTACAACATATGCTAAAGCCGAATTGCCTGACAATGAGGCCAGCCCATATTTCTGCGTTAATTCGATATTTATGTAAAATTAAAGTCCGATATTTATATAAAAGGCTTTGATGAGGTTGTCAATATCTTTGTCAATTCGATAAGATGCAAATATTTGGTTGGGATACTAAATCAAAGCATTATTTGGTAAAGCCAACGAAAATTCGGTGTTTGGCTGTGCTGAACCCCTGCATGACATTTCTCAAGTGCCTGCTTGATAGTATACAATTGGTCTATCGTCAATTTACCTGTTGGAGTGTTGGAGTGTTTACTTTCGATGGAGTGGAATTAGCGCTACGCTAGAAATGGGGACGCGTAAGTGCGCTGGCAAGTTAGATTTGTGGTGCCGAGGGGCGGGTTCTTTTTCTACAGCGCAAGGGCTCCCTACAAAATATTTCTTACACTTACGATTTTTTGAAGTGACCAGTGTTGGAACTGAACTGATTGGCTGATGGATAGATGTCAATGGCCGAAGTTACTAATCGAAGGGGACTACGAAGAAAAACGCGATAACGAATAACCAGTTAGTCGTGCGCGAGATGGACGGCGATTTAGTCCATACCAGATGGGGTACCCAGGTAGTGATGGTACCCGCACGCACACCTCCCAACCGAATCGTAGTCTAAAATCAGATGCCTTGGACCATATCAGATGTGGAAGGCCAAGCATCCCGGTGAGAGCCCCCGTAACAAATAAAAAGGGAGAGAACTCACTCGATGGCTAGCTCGTAAGTGGGGGGGGGGCCAGCCAACGTGACGGGTATCATGCATGTTCAGGGTACCAATCGAAAAGACTAAAGTTTAACGTTCTTTTATCCAAACATTTTTATTTTCTTTTTTTTAACCCTAACAGTAATAATTCATAAATTTCCCCCTTTTCAGGGCTTTGTACTAAAATACAAAAGTCTATTGCAATCAAGACCTGTGTTTGTCTGTCCATCCGTCCGTCTGTACGTCACAGCACTTTTTCTCCGAAACTACAAAGGCTACAGCTATGAAACTTTGTGGAAAGGTCAGAAGTGGTGACTTCTTGAAAGGTAGAAAAATTTTTCAAAGGGGTTTAAGGGGGGTCTCTCCATATAGGGAGGTGACCCCTCAAAAAAAAATTTTCACCATTGGTAGTCGACTAGGGCGTCGTTGGAAAGGTCTCGATGAGATCTTTTCGAAACAAGTCTTAAAATTGCCCTATGAGTACCGAGGGGGGCAGGGAAGGGGGACATGTACGAACTTTTCGCGTAACCCCCCCCCCTCGTCATTGGACACCTTCCATCCGAAAAATCTGAAAAAATCAAGAATGTAGGCTTTAATAAGTACAAAAACAACAAATACATGAGAAGTCAAAATTCACTCACTAGTATGATTTATCGATTTTATGCTTTCTTGAATAAAATCTAAACGGTGCACTTAAATTCAATAAAATGACTGACTTTTTATAAGATTGATCTTTTCTGTAAGTTTCATAAAGATCAAATAGTATTTAATGAAGTTAAAGCGATTTGAATTGCCCTGTATTACTATGGAAACATATGGCTATGGAGCCATATGCGCTTTTTACCGACTTAGACACTACAGCTTTGCTAGGATTTGCATGAAAATTTCAGGAATGATAGGTATCATGGAGATGACTACATACAATTGAAACAAGTCGCACAGGCAGGAGAGAGCTTCTAGCAAAAGGGCTTTGCAACCATTCTAGGATTCGAAAAATAGGCCATGAATCGATGATAACAGTATAGAGGGATGGCCCCTGAAAAAATTTTTATGAAAGGTAGCCGATATGAGTATCAACTGAAAGTTCTCTATGAAAGCTTTTCAAAACAGTTCTTAAACTTACAGTTTTTGCTTCAGTGGGGGCATAGGGGGGAAATATATGAAAAATGTGTTTCCTCCCTCGTGAATGGACACCCGTGAACTAAAAAATCGGAAAAAATTATCAAGGGAGATATTTATGGTTATAACTAAAACAAATACCTCAGAATATAAAATTCCCTAAACTTTGTTAATAATAGTATGATCGTCGAATTTCACATTCTCTCCAATAAAAGTGTCTTTGACATGTTTCTTGATTTTATTCGTTGCTGGTTACTGCATTTTGTAAGTTGAGTACAAAACCCTTCTGATATGAGCATAGGTCTGTCTACCCAAATTGTTTTCTTTTTAAAGACAGTCTCTATCTACATCATTTCCTCTTAAATTTGTATCGCCAAAACTTGAAAATTAATGCTCGTCTTGAAAACTCAAAATAAAATGCATGGATCCTACAGTTTTTAATAGAGTTATTGCATGTACGAGTATTTGTTTTATTTGATGAGAAAATATTTTATTTAATGAATACTGGCGTTGACAAGGCATTGAATGAAAATACTTGTACATGGTTATCCGTTTCGTGATAGGAACGTATAACCCTGCCACTTGACATCTGTCAGAACTAAATGTCATTCATTGTTTTTTTTCAGTTAGAGGTTTGCCATTTAGAAATATGGATCGTTTAGCCACCGCAGAATGCGTTAAAACTATTAAATTTTATTATAAAAATGGTGAATCTGGTGTATCAACATTTAGGGCTTTACGAGCCGACTACGGTCGACATAATCGACCTACACAGCAAACAATTTCAAACACAGAGGGAAAATTTGAAGAGACTGAACCGGTTATTGATATTGCAAGGTCTGTGCATCATTGCAACATTCGTTCTGCTGAAAATATCGGTGTCGTTGCTCAAAGTGTGAAGGAAGACCCGAATTTGTCGATTCCTTGACGTGCTCAACATTTGGGCTTGTCTTACGGCTAATCGTGGTGGATTTTGCATTTGGATTTGCATCTCCATCCGTACATAATCCAACTCACTCAAGAACTTAAGCCTCAAGACCATATACAACGCAGAATGTATGGGAATCGGGTGATTGAACAGGAAGCCATTGATAACGATTTTTCGAACACAATTTTCTTTAGTGATGAGGCTCATTTTTCGCTCAGTGGTTACGTAAATAAACAGAATTGCCACATATGGGGCCCTCAAAATCCTCAGATGATCGCAGAAAGGCCTTTGCATCCGGAAAAAGTGATCGTTTGGTGTGCATTATGGTCTGGTGGTGTTATTGGCCCGTATTTTTTTTGAAAACGATCAAGGAAGAGCCATTACAGTCTATTCTGACCGCTCTGGACGGTTGTTAACCGATTATTTTTGGAGAGAAATTGAAGATTATGATCTGGAGAGCATGTGGTTTCAACAGGACGGAGCCACAAGCCACACAACACAGGCTAATCGAGCACTTTTGCAAGAGAAATTTCCAGGACGCGTTATTTCGAGATTGAGTGATGTCAACTGACTCGCAAGATCCTGCGACCTAACACCTTTGGATTTCTTTTTATGGGGCTATGCGAAAGATCGTGTTTACGTGAACAATCCTCAAAATCTTGAGCAATTGAAAACCAATATTCGTGAAGTTATGCCGGAGATATTGCCGGAAATGTGCCGAAAACTCATTGAAAATTACCTCTAAAGGATTGAAGCATGTAAGAGGTCCCGTGGAGGACATTTTAATGATGTTGTATTTCACGTATAGTGGTAGGGCTTAGTTCTTATATTGAATAAAAAATGTTGTTTCCATCTGAATATTTTATGTGTTTTCTTTAGCTTTACTTCCCCAAGCGTAAAATGGATAACTCTATACCTGTATATTACGTTTTTTTTCAAATGAAGTGGAAAGAACAAATAGAAACTCTTCCATTTTAAGCGTAAAGTTGGAATACATACTCAAATTATAAGAAAACGAAAACATTTCTTCAAAAATAACGTAAAAATTTTTAAAATTTGATGTTATTAATTGATAATATAATCGCAAAATTTTTAAAATTTAATGAATATTTTTAATTTATAATATAATCGTAAAATTTTTTGAACTTCAATAATTTTTTTTAATTAAAAGAAGAACAAAAAAGGATAAAAAAGGTACTTATTCACTCTTTCGACAAGCGCTCGTGGTTGGTGGTGGTAAGAGTGCCTGAAAACTCGAAAAATTCCAGCAAAAATAATTCCCAATTAAAAAACTATTGTTAAGCTATGCTAATTGTTGAATCATTGGTGATAATTCAAGTAGCAATTCAGATTCTAATTGAAAAGCACTGGTTAACCTTAGGTCTGATGGATCCTGTGCTAAATGAAAATGCGAATAGCAGATTGTGTCATCCATTTCTATTCATAAATGTGTCGCCTACGAGTGGAAAAATGCAATAGCACTGAACAAGTTGGGTAAACAGACCTACGCTCATGTCAGAAGGGTTTTGTATTCAATTTACAAAATGCAGTCACCAGATCGAATCAAATCAAGAAACATGTCAAAGACGATTTTATTGGAGAAAATATGAAATACGAAGATCATACTATTATTAACAAAGTTGAACGAATTTCGACTTCGGAGGTTTTTGTTATTGTTATACTCATAAATATCTCCCTTGATAATTATTTCAGATGTCCATCCGCGAGGGAGGAAACACAATTTGTTCGAATCCTAGAATGGTTACAAAGCCCTTTTGCTAGGACCTCTCTCCCGCCTCCTTGACTTGTTTCACTTATGAGCATTAATTGTAGGTACTCATCTTCAGTCATTAATTAAATTGAATCAAGTGTTCAAAGCATGCACCTTAAACGTTGAAGTTGGGGAAAAATAACTCAAAACTATCCAATCTTCGCATTTAAAGCAGCCACTATTTTGTTTTACAATTACTGATACCACTAGCTGAACCGATTCTCAAAGATATTCATGATACCTATCATTCCTGAAATTTTCATGCAAATCCTAGCAAAACTGTAGTGTCTGAGTCGGTAAAAAGCGCATGTTGTTCCATAGCCATATGTTGCCATAGTAATAAATGCAGCGCATATTGTTCCATAGTAATACAGGAAAATTCAAACTGCTATAACATCAGAATAGATCAATTTTATAAATAGACATCCACGTACTGAATTTCATTGAATTTAAGGGTACCGTTAAGATTTAATTCAAGAAAACATAAAATCGATAAATCATACTATTACTAACAAAGTTGAGTGGATTGCGGCTTCTCACGTTGTTGTTGTTGTACTCACCAAGGCGTACATTCCTGATTTTTTTCAGATTTTTCGGATCACAGGTGTCCAATCGCGAGGGGGGGGGGGGGGGACACAAATTTTTCGTGTATTTCTCCTCCCTGTGCGCCCCTCGAAGCAAAATTTGCCAAACCAAGACCTGTTTTGAAAAGTTCTCATCAAGACCTTTCATTTGATACCCATATCGGCTACTTTCAATGAATTTTTTTTTCGGGGGGTCACTCCCCTATATGGGGAGACCCCCCTTAAATACCTTATAACATTTTTTTGTAAATGAACTTTGAATAGAACACCACTTTACACCTACTTACGAAATTTGATGTTTCTAGCTTAAGTAGTTTCCGAGAAAAACTGCTGTGACACACGGACGGAGGGACGGACGGACAGACAGGACGCGATTTTAGTAGGGTTTTGTAAAATTATTTCACAAAACCCTAAAAAAGCAGAAGTCATAGTCCAATGCTTAGCCGGAAATGACTTGTGGTTCCCGATAACGCACACAGACTTAGGTATCTAACTGCAATTTCGAAACCAGTCAATAAATCGACCAATTACAATTTCATGCAGCAAAAGTAAATGAGGTTTAAATAGAGATCCCTTACAGTTGTTTCAAATAACACGACATTAAATTTAACCACTGCTGTAAATGCTTGCACCAGGGAGACTTGTCCTAGATAATTTAATTGTACACAGAAAAATAAAATTGCACTAAAGCCGACGGTAGGATGAGCAGAGGTTGTAAAAGAAGACCCGTAAATTCAATGTGAGCCAGAAAGTCTTCGTTCCCGTGGTCTCAGCCGTCTCACTTACTTGCCTTATTGTTCAATTTTCCACGGACTATTCCAGTTTGCTGAGGGGTGCAGGGCTTAGAGAGGCGTCTGCGATATTTCTCCCTCAACCAACATGAGGTGGCTGAAACTTTCCAATTTCACTACTAATTGCTCATCTACCACACAACTTCTATTCGTATTTTGCTCGCAGTTCACTACACTATCATTCACATTTACTTGCGACTGATTCGCGAGGGTTATTCTATTAAAATTTTTGTTTATCGTTCGGTACTTTTCTCGAGCAAATTCATTTAAAGTCGACTGTCGGCTATTTTTGTTGCACTAGCAGAAAACTTTCGTAATTCCACTTCGAATGTAACTAGAAAAGGCAACTACAAGCGGACAATTCACCTTTAAGCACTTCTTGCAATCACGACTGCTTTCAAGGTTGAGCAGAAAATTCATACACAACGTTGACGATTGATATGCCGCATGCCAAAACAATACAGTGGTGATCAAGAATTCACATCTACCAGTGGTATTTGTATATCGCTTAAAATTTATGCGATGCGAAAAACCAAGGAAATTCCTAATTTTGCTTTACACTCCACTCTCCCCCTCTGGTACGTGAAATTTCTTTCTTCGGTTGTCCCACCAACCATCGCCGTTCGCGACTAATGACCAACTCCCACTGTCGCCAACCACCATGCACTCTTCGTCGACGAGACAAACTCTCACATCTGTTTTCGCTAGAACGGGATCATCCCAATCATTTTTAAACCCGTTTAATATTTCTATTGTATTTCAGTTGGAAAAGTCTTTATCTTTGTTTTTAGCGATCCTTTCAAGGCTGGTTGACGCAAGAAAATTGATTGAATATTTGATTTTAAAGATGCTTTTGAGACTTTTGGCGTAGAGTTATTTTACACCTTATCCACAAAAAAGGTGACAAGCTGCAGTTCAAAATTCTAGAGGCATATCGCTGCTTTCTACGGCGTACAAAATATTTTCAAAAATCTTAGAAAATTAAATTGGATTATACGCCATCAGTATTTTTGGGGAGTATCAAGGTGGTTTTAGAGCAGGCAGATCGACAATAGACCAATTGTTCACTATCAAGCAAGCACCTTAAAAAATGCTGGGAGTTCATTATAGACGTTTACTAAATTTTCGTTGACTTTAAGCAAGCATTCGACAGTATTGATCGTAACGTACTGTACCAGATAATGCTTTGCTTTGGCATCCCAGCCAAATCAGTCTGTCTTACCAAAATTACCAAGACATCGACGACCGCCCAAGTCACCGATGCCGATATCAGACTAAAGCAGGAAGATCGGCTGGCTCCATTGCTATTCAATTTGGCTCTGGAGTACGTCATAAGAAAGCTTCCTGTCGATACACGCGGTACATCACACAATATATTGTATTACACTTGACCAATACAATATCTAAAATGTGTGCAAATTTGTGTATTTAGGCGCCAAAATAACGAAAACCAGCATAGAAAGAGACGAGACACGCCAAAGAATACAGCTCACAAATAAAATATTTCAATCAGTATTGACGATCTAAAAGATCAGCTGCATACACAGGAAAACAAAGCTCCAAGTATACAAATTTGTGATAAGACCTGTGTTATGCTATGGGTGTGAAACATGGACTCTAACCCAAGCATCCGCAAATATATTGAACGCCTTTGATCATCGGGTCCTGAGCCGAATAATTGGAGCGAAGCTAGACGGGGATCAATGGCGAATTCAATACTGTCATGAGCTGTATGAAATATTTGAAGAATTGGAATTTTTCGAAGTTTCAGGTACTCTTACCCCCCCAACAACGAATGCTCGTCGAAGGAGTGGGTAAGAACACTTTTTCTTTGGTTTTGTGCTAATATATATATATATATATATATATATATATATATATATATATATATATATATATATATATATATAAATATTTGTATAATATAAACATAAATATAAGTAATACTAGCCTCAACAGTTTTAACGTTGACTAGAATTTCTATAGTAACTCCAATGCAACAGTTTTTCCAGTGCAGAATTTATTATTTTTTGAATAAATGTTCCACAACTTTAATTGGTTTTTAACAATGTTAAAAATTATTTCTTGCTTCTTTTAAGCTGACATTCTTCATAGAGTTAAAAAAAAAATTTTTTTTAACTTGTTACTATTTGGGAACTCAGAAGAGCTAACATGCTTAAGAGAGAAGATTCGGTCTTTCCATTAGCCCTCCGAAAGAGTAGGTGATCGACCACATTCACTCGCCTCTCCACTCATGAGCTAGCCATCGGGTGAGCTTTTCCATTTTTCTTTGTTGCAGATGCTCTCGTCGAGATGCTTTGCCTTCCACACCCGATATCGGCCAAGGCATCATATATTTGGATTTTAGATCCAGTTTGGAGGTGTGCGTGGAGGCACCGCCACCACCTGAGTGCCCCACCCATGTTTGTGGGCCGTGACCGTCCTCAGCAATAGCGAAATTGCCCTACATCTCTGGCACGGTTAACCGGTTATTTGTCGTCGCATTTCCTCATAATCCCTTTCGGTTAGTTACTTCGGCCATTGACACATTTCCATCGGTTCGACGTTTTGGCTTTTGTCATTCTTTAATTTGTAAGTGCCAAAATATTTTGTAGTGGGCCCTTATGCTGTGGGAAAAGAGCCTACCTCATGACACCGCAAAGTTAGTTTGCCAGCGCACTTACGCGTCCCCAGACAAGGCCATTTCCAGTGTAGAACTGATTCTGCTTGCCAAGGTAGTACACCTCCACTGAAATCCTTTAGGGACACTTTAACTTCTACGTTAGCACTACATTATGGTTAGTGAGATCCAATAAAGCCAATCGTTGGAATTGAAGATCTGTTTGAGGCATGCCCCATTCGATTGCTTTAGCGTTGAAGTATCCGTCACCGAGTACGTTGTCGTCTGCATTCGAGACACCCTCCAAAAAGCAATTGAATTTCGATTAAAAAAACAGTTTTTAGTTTTATAAAAAATCTGAAATATACGTATGAGCCGTGAACCTTATATATGCCACAATATTCTTTTATCGAAAGATCTTATTCTATTGTTATACAAATTAAACAGTTGTCGAAGATAAAAAGTAAGCCTTGTCGTGCTCGTGCTCAAATGCTTCTTAGCAGTGAAGTATTGTGTCAAATATAAAAGCGTCTTCTGGATAGAAAATTTTATTTCCTATGTTTCAATACCTTTCTGAAAATTCCACGGAATCAAAAGATGTCGTCAAAATCTTTTTAATCCAACATAATCATTTATTGAATATTCAGAACAATTCTTATGCAAAAACGTTTCTATAACATCAGGGAAAGTTTTGCAGGTGTTGAAAATTCTAAGAAGTGAAAAAGCATTTTCAAGTTGGAGCGCTTGAGTATAATAACGTGTGATGAATAAATCCCTATCACAAATCTAAATTTACTTGAAGTAAGCATTGAAATCAACATGCGACAATATTGCTTTGGCTATTCGTTCTTTCAAATCCTGTGATTTATGATTATGTCAGTGGAATGGTAAATCTCTTTTGAAATTCTATAAATTCGCTCCTCGATTACACTTGGAAATATTCTATAGACACTTACTGTGTTTAATCGTCCAGAAAATGGAGAAAATTTGTTCTGAGAATAAGAAAAAATATAGAAACATTACAAAAATGTCGCTGGAACATGTGCCGTTTTAGCGAGGGCAAAGGTATTAACGCATGCATGCTATGTCAGCCAACGTTCGTGACGGAAGTTACTGTTTCAAAGTTAAAAATTAAGATATCAGTTGTTCCTGTCGAGAGCATTTTCCTCGAAAGCTTTGATTAAATTCTTGCTAACGTGTAGGCTACCGGAACACATTAGCCGATAAGAAACTTCTTAACAACACGTCCTTGATTTCTTGGAAACCAGTTTCTGTTTTCTTTAACGTCCGTTTTATTTTGCTGAGGTGTTGTGTTTAGTGAGAATTTTGTTTAAATTAGTGGAGGCAAGCAACTTGGGTAAATGCTTTTTTTTCAGTTATAACTGTTTTGGTATGGTTTTATGGAGATATTGTATTAAGTTGATTGCAGAATTGGTAAGTGCTGGATGTGAGTGAATATGTATATAATGCGAGCTTTATAATTGCATATGTACGTAGTTATTCAAACGTCAAACAGGACAAATGTAATTTTAATGGTGAAACTCATCAGATTTCAGAGTCTAGGAATGCAAATAAATTTCAAAGTTCAAGTCTATCATGCAAAAAAGTAATTACAGCTCAAAATAACGTATTAGATGATGCATAACTAAAAAATTAAGTTACGGAGCAAGGAATTGCTTCCTTGAGAATACTAAATTACCTAAGGGAATTTATAATGCAACACGCAGAAGAAATCAACTTCACATAATCTAATAAGCCCCATATGAGCACACATCAGAAGATTATCACGTAATTTCTTCTACTATAAAATTCATACGAACATATTCGACACAAACTTTTCCTGTCGTGGTACTAAGTTTCTCGCTTCTTGGAATTAAAAATTCATTTGTCTGTCTGTTGAGTTTCCCCTAAAACACAATTTTCCGGATTCAAATTACCTTCATGAAATTTTTACCATTATCTTGAAACCTTCGCGAACACAGAAAATGCTTCTCAATATTTGTATTATCCATCCGTATGCTGCAGCGTGTATGGATTCCATTAGGGAGTTATAGGAAGAATGTACTCCAAAATCCATTTATTTATGCTCCGAAAGCTTAAGATGAAATTTATTTGAGCTGTTAAGTTTTATAGCTTTCAGAGAATTACTGAGTTCTTATTCATTTTTTTACCAACATTCACATCTCTGTACAAATTAGAGTGCTTTCCAAAATTTGTAGCTCTTTTTAATTTATTTAAATTAGTTTATTTTAAATTGCCTGTATTGTTACGAGTTCCATTTACAATGATGAGAGAGAAATACTTAAAAAGTTTGAAGAATTCGAAGCAGACAAAGCGTTCGCGATTTATCTGATTATTATGAGTTGACAATTATCTATGAGCAGCGTTCTTGTCCTCAAAGTGGAATAATTGATTTAACTTTTAAGTACTTGACATGAGTTGACATATATAGGGTTTTTCAATAAGAGGTATTATTTTGAATAGATCTTGTGATTCAACACCTTGCGACTTCTTCCTTTGGAGCCACGTTTAAGAAAAGGTCTGCGTCAACAGCACAGCGTCGATTCAAGACCTCAAAGATGAAATTCGTAAGGCTATCGAGGACATAGGGTAGCCACTTTGCGATTGGGTAAGGGAAAGTTTCATGAAAAGGATATAGTCTTGTGAGCGTGGTTGTGGCGTCATTTGCCTGATGACCTTCTTCTATATAATGAAATAAACATTTAATCATCCATATTAAAAAATGGTATTTATCTTTTAATATCAAAATAACACCTCTTATTGGATTTGGGTATGGAAAATTTCATGAAAAGAATATAGTCCTGTAAGTGTAGTCGTGGTGGTCAGTTTCTTCATATTATCTATCATAATTAAAGGCATGCCTTTTTCTTTATAATGAAATAAAGATTTGATCATTTATATTAAAAAAGGAATTTTTTTTAATATCAAAATAACACCTCTTATTGGAAAACCCTATACAACAATTTTCCTATGGTTTTGTTTATTGTGTAGTAATCGAGGAGCTATGGCTATAAAAGCCAGCGCTGCCACAGGCACACAGCACAAACTCAATTTAACAATGAGTAACCATTCAGTCACCTTCCCCATCGCAACACTCGCTTTTTTTTCGCATGAAAAATAAGTCAAGAAAATGTCTTTTGTACGTAACTCCCGGGGAACAAAATTCTAAAACTGTTTAATATTTTTAATGTGTAGTGATTTTATTACAATATCTTTTGAATATAATTTAACGAATTGCAGTGTAACGCGGTATACAAATGCTTAGAACGAAACGGTTGACCCCTTAAATTATATGAACGATAAAATCATTGTATCATTTAAACCCCTTAAAATTTGTCAAATTTTACCGATTCCAACCATAATATTAATTAAAAATTGTTTTGTTTGTCGGTAATTAACGTGTGCCTGTCTAATTCTTCCGATTTTTTTTCCCACTTAATTACGCCTAATCATTATAAACGTTCAATTGATAACTTAATCGAATCTACAAAAGACGACTTAAATTTTAAAAACAACCGAAACCAGTGTGCATTATCACCATCGCAGATCCACCCTAGTGCGCATCATCGATCGAAAATCGTCGAAGTGCATAGTCTAGTTCAGATCTATTACATTTCGTGTATGGATCTAGTTCAAGAAAAAGTACTGTTATGGGAGCCAACCGATGACGAAGCGGCTAATTTGCGATCGATTTCGCTACTCGAGAGGGGGTCGGCTTTTGAACGGCACGGTGACGACGTCGGTAAAACGGGATCCGGAAGAATTAAACTCAGTCCGACTTGGTTGGGATATTTTTGTCGATCTTCCCTAATTGAGGCGCGTTCGAATTGATGTTCCCCCCGTCGAGAAATAAGATTGTCGACATTGTGGAATTGTTGACGGCTCGCCGAGTAATTTAACTCGCCATCAGGTGACGCATTCACGCCTTGAGTTTTCGCCCCCTGGTCACGCGAAGTGCCCCCAAAATAAAGCGCCGCGAGTGCATTTTAATGGTTGCAACATTACATATGTCCCTAGGAGATTGCGTTGGTTTCGATGTGCCGTGCAAGAAATTCGATTAACCGTATTCCCATCGTAATTTGAATTGGATCATTGGAGACGTGTTGGCTGTGAGATGTGTCCACCGCCGTTTTTGTGTATTCGTAGCGTGTCTTAGAGTTGCATTACATAAAAAATACGAGGTACTGGCCGAAGGCATGAAACCTGAATCAGAAGTAACAGGTTCAAGAGTCGTCAATGTGAAGAGAATGAATGCAGCGTTGTGAACTAAAGGATTGTTCTGGACGTAAGATGAGGATGGACTCTGCTCATTAGAAGGGTTGTACTGTGGTAGCTGCGATTAAGACAGGAATATCGAAGTTGAAGCGATCGAGTAGGCGTCACTTCAAGCTCTTCAAATTTGGAGTGCCTTGACGTAAATGGAGACACGAAGGAATGCATCGTAGTCACAGTCGCGCTTTCAACGATGAGTGGTGTGTGATCGCTGTTAATTCGATTTTGCTGTGCCATAGGATATCCTTGAAGGCAGTCGAGCCCGAAAGGACTGCCCACCACGCCACGGAAGAGTTGAGGTTAGTTACAAGATATTGAAGCGGTATTTATGCGTTTGGGAAGGGATTTAGATCGCAAAATCATTTAATAAACTCTAAAACTAAATTAACATCCGGAGTGAAGGTTCGTTTCAAATAATTAACACTAGTCAATGCGCGGTGGGTGTTTGCGAAATTAGATTCATGTCCGGTTTGGTTTATGTCATAACCGTTAACCCCTGAATTAGTTTTCCGGTGTCGAATAAACTGTTAGCCGACTGTAAACAATTGGGTTTCTCGAGATGAAGTCGTGAAGCATACTATTAAGTTTGCGTGTGGTTTAATAGCACGATTTTTAAGATACCAAAAGAAGCATTAAGAGAAAAGATTTCTTAACGGCATAGTTAAGTAACAGAGTGAAATGAGGTAATGAGAAATTCTCAAGGCATAGCGTACATTTCGAAATAAACAGTTTTTTTTTAGTGAAGAACTAATCAGACTAGATTCCCTAAAGAAAACAAGAGCAAGTGTTGTAATCGCCGCGAGAATCGCAACGACCCGTGCCGTACCCGCGTGAAAAGTGAGCGAACATTCCTCCCCGGTGGAGCGTTTGTGAAATTAGCAACCGAAATAGAAACGGACTCGTACGAATTCTCAGAACTCATTCTTTTGGCGGGTAGTTCGAAAAGCAAAATCAGCTTCCGACTGGAAGTAATATGAGCAATATTATCAAATAAAATGGTACAGGTCTAGAGCAGTAGATTGCTGGTCTGGATTTGAAAGGCGGAAGAGCCAATAACGGAAGCCATGTCAATAATTCTTCGTCTAATTCAAATAATACTGATCTTGATGTACCACCCCATTTGAAAAGAGGCCCGAATAATAATTCGCAAACGTCAACTAGTAAAGATCATGATTATCGCAATAACAGAGACTTTAGAAACGATAGAGAACGAGATTATACAGGTGATCGAGATTTTCATGAAGGGAGCAAGTCTAGAAGGTTCAACAATAGAGACCAGCATGTAGATCGCGGATCTGACTTTGAAAATTATCCAACACGACGTAACGAAGAAAATTATCAAAACGGTGACGCATTTGATTCGAAACGTGGTGAAGACTGGTACCGCGGCGGCAGTACAGGACCGCGGGGTGGATCAAAAGGAAGTGGAAAGGCAGAAAGACGACTAGACACGACCACTCTAATGCAGGTGATTTTCAAGCACAATCCTGACGTCGGGATATATCTTGACCAATATTTGCAAGGTCGGTCTCTGTTATTATACTTTATGTCATAGTAAGCAATATTAAGCTTTGAGTTGTTTAAAACCTATCCCAAAATAAGGAGAATAGTTTGATCTACAGACGATACTTCAAGAAATATATAATCATAGGTGAATAGTTATTCGTAAAATCATTATTAATTAGAATAAACTTTAAACAGAATTTATTGTTATTTACTCGATAGGCTTTTCTATTTTTAACGAGCGTTTTGTTTTCGCTTACCATCATACGCAGGCCATATCTCAAGTTAAAATATGCAGGCATTTCCTACGCTTTCATCCTGTGACTAAGTTAGTCGTTGATAAATGATATTGTACACATATTTTCAAAAGAAAAGGTTTTATAGCAGTCAGGGCTTAGCAAGACATTTATAGCGCGTTGTACAACCACAATTAGTATTTGCAGGACAATAGGGAAAAATGTGTTGCAACAAATTTTCCTCCCTATATTTGATATGCCAGATTTACTATATATATAATTCAGGATTATAGCACCATAAGGTAATCAATTGCGTATAGAACCTTGCTATCGCACGATTAATTTGTATGAATCTTGAGAACAACTGCAATTGAATCCTTTGAAACGTGCCAGGTGCTGCTATTAAATAATTGTTCCTTATACCTAGAGGAAGTGTAGTTGATGAACGATCGAAAATCTTATCTGAAAATCATATGACAAACTGGGAAAAATCTATATAACACGAACTATTCAAAGACATTTGTTTGGCTCATAATAGCCTAGATAAGTCGCGGATTTTTTTTGCATTGTGATGTTAGCTGAGGAAAAGAAAAAAAGGATATTGAGCGTAAAAAGAACTGAGAAGAAACAACAGAGAAGAAATTGTACGACGATTTGTTTGCATGCGATAAAAAAAAAATAGAAATCGTGATCATAATAGCTTAGCGACACTTTTAGTTCTTTTCATTATTATTATTACTATTATGTTGCAATAAGAGTTAAAAATAAAGCAGAAAAGTTTTTTTTTTTTTCGTACGAAAAGAAAAAGGTATTTATTTTAGCACACCTAGCTGTTTGCATAGTAATTATTGTTAAATTTAATGCCTGTCTTGCACGACACATAAAATTTCTTGGTTCAATTATAACATAAAGTTCACTTAATGCGTAGATTACATATCGATATTTTCCCTGTCAGTGAAAATTTGAATAGATAATAAAATGAATTAATACCCCGTAACTTTCGGTCTTTCCTTTCCTTTAGTTCTAACCGGGTATAGGACCCGGTACGGTGGCAGGCTTCCACCTCAAAACCATGAGCCAGCCACCGGGTACCTACTAGTTCCTTTTTCTGTTTCAGGTGACGTTTTGGGTTGAGTGGCCCAAGCAGAGTGCCTTTTTATGGCATAGATTTATGCAATCCGATTGTATAATCCTATGACATAAATTGGTCACCGGGGTACTCTCCTTCTGATGGGAAGGTTCATACAATTCAAGTTGTATGAGTTTTCCACTCAGAAGAGGAATACCTGGCCACTTCAACAAGCTATCTATGGATTTATTCCGGTCGGGTGGGTATGAAGGGGCTCCACCACCACCCGGTTGCCCCTCTTTCATTCGTGGGTCATGAACTTCGTTGGGTAATGACGAGGTCACCCCAAGTTCGCCTTTCTTTTCGGGTTCCACTTGTTCTCGTAACAAGTTACATCTCCCCCGGTGAGGTTATCTACAATTCTTGCGACTTCGGTCGTTTTTTGAGCTATCGACCAATTCGTGAATGCGAAATTTTTTCGTAGTGGGTCCTCGTGCTGGGGAAACGAACCCGCCCCACGACACCGCAATGCTAGCCTGCCAGCGCATTCACGCGTCTCCAGACGAGGGCATTCTCGGCAGATACCTCCATCTTCTTCTGCCGGGGCAGCAGACCATCGCTGCAGTCCTTTACGGACCATATGAAAACTCCCTTATTCACTACAATTGTCTTTGCGAATAGTAAGGTTGCTGGTAAAAAAGTAGTCTAATTTTTCCTTAAGAGTGCCACGGGACACTTTCGCGACCCTACATACAAGATCCCTGCGCGCTAAAGCCAGACAGAAGAAGAATCGGCAACGTAATTTTTTGAATTAAATATTGTATTTTGAAATATAATTTTCATGGTACATGTAACGACTAGACTAAGTAGATTCTAAGCGGAATGCCAAATAATAGTGTCTATAAAACGGTGCGCACAAAAGATTCGAATACTAATGGAGGACTCCGATTTGAATTTGAAATATTTGAGATTGGTGAAAACAACTGAGGAAACTGAAGAAATATTGGGAAAATATTTAGAGGAAGCTGATTTGGCGGCAAAACTTATTTCAGAATTTAAAGAAGATTGTAGTGCAAATAGGTACACAATGTCCGTACCGGACTGCAGCGATTGTCTGCTACCTCGACAGAAGAAGATGTTAAGATCCGCCGAGAATGGCCTTGTCTGGGGACGCGTGAATGCGCTGGCAGGCTAGCGTTGCGGTGCCGTGGGGCGGGTTCTTTCCCCCAGCACAAGGACCCACAACAAAAGAATTTCGCATTCACGAATTCTCGGGTCTCATAAAAAGGTTGACTAACTGAAGGGGAAAATTGCTTGCTCAGAGAACAAGTCGAAACTAGCCAAAATAGACACACTTGTGGAGACTTCGTCGTTACCCAACGATTCTTATGGCCCACAATTGAGAGTGGGGCATCCGGATGGATGTGGTACCCCCTCGCACTCGCCCAACCGAATCAAGATCCAAATGTTGATGTGGCCATATATTTCCCTTTTGAGTGGAAAACTCATACAAACATACTTTGCATGAGCCTTTCCATCAAACGAGAAATATAGACGTGACCGATTTATGTCATAGAATTATGTGATCGGATCACATAACCCTTTGCCATAAAAGGGCACGCGAGCGGAAGGCCATTCAACCCGGCAAGAGCCCCTGAAAGCAACAAAACAGTGGGAGCGCCCGATGGCTAGCCCATATGAGCGAATAAGCCTGCCACCGCTGCGGGTCCTATACCGGGTTTGATAGAGCGAACGGAAAGGCCGATTTTAAAATTTACTCAAACATTTTTATTATTATTTAAGCAAAGATTCTATAACCATAACTCGACGATAAACAAATTCTTCGTCTTAAGGACTCTCACTCAAGCATTAATGCGTTTTGTCTACCAACTACTAGTGATTATCAGTTCTAACAGTACCTTTCTATATATAATGAACCTTTTACTTGTTTGAATACCCGTCGTTCAAGGAAAGTTCAAGGAATATTGTGAAAAAATATATTACGATGTAAGTTATATTTTATTTTTTTTTAATCAATATATATAAATAAATATCAATATGTTTATACATACAAATATAAATGCATGTAAAAAAATTAAAAGAAATCAAACGGGTACTTATTCATCCTCCTCCACAAGCGCTCGTAGATGGGGTAAGCACATCTGTAACTTTTAATATTGGTTTTTTGTTTGTTTTAAAATAAAAAGAAAAAACTTTTTCACATTTCAGCTAAGGATATGTAAATCACGGATTTGTAAACAATCATTGAAAAAAGTTAAATACGAAATTTGAATCTTGAAATTGCTGTTTTTTCTGACACAAAAGAACACGAAACTTTAACTGTTCAGATTCACAGTACGTAGCAGTTGAAAGATCTGATTGAAACTGGTTTTAAATTTTCACAGAAATGATGCTATCCTTAAGTTGTGTCCCTGCATTAGGTTTTCCATTGCACGAAAGGTAACTTGTATGTATAGAAAATAAGTCCGTTATGGAAAGTATACTCGTGTGCAGCGAAATGAAATTAGGGCAGACGTAAAGACGCGATGAAAGAAGGCAATATTCACACAGGCGCCACTATTCAGCACCGCAACAGAATTACAATTTTCGAAAGCCGGTTACCATTAATTTCTTAACATTGAAATAATTTATATGCTAGTAATATTCGCGCACACACTCAAGTCAATTAGTTTGGAAAGGTGAAACACAAGCGCAAACGTACGGTGACGATTCGATTACGTTCTTGAATTCCAACGAAAATTCCTTCAGTGGAAGCAACGAACAGCGTTCACTAACGCGATTTTAAATCAGGAATCAAAGGAATCGCATCGATAATTTAGATCTTTTCCACTTAAATGCACAAAAATAATTCCGCCGAATTAATATGTTGGTATTTAGATAAAAACTTCAGTAATCCGAGCGATATACGCAAAACACACCGCACCGCGTCCAACTGTTGGCAATACACAACTCCGACTCCCCTCTGTTTTTCAGCCCGTTATCCAAGTTACTTCAGTTATAATCGCAACCTCTATAAGCCTTAGTGAAAATTAATTTCCCCCTTGCAAGCAATCAATTTCCAGTGCAATGGGCATTAGAGGCCTCGTAGCGGATGTGCTCAGAACTCCATAAATTTGTAATGCTGTCTGCGAAACCCATGGAGCAATTGTCGCAATTTATATTCATCTCAAATGCGGCGATAGAAAATGACAATCTGATGGCTGCTGGCAAACTTGTTTAGGCTCACTACAATTTTGGGTAGGAGAAAAGAGGGGTTTTGAGCAGTTTACTTGTATGACTGCTCGATTACTACAAGATTTCGACTGGTTTAATGGAACTGAGCCGTTAACATTTATGGAATCGCTTAAAAGCAAAGTAGTTGTTCTGGACTTCCTCACATATTTCTGCATCAATTGTATGCATATACTACCTGCTTTGAAGAAACTCGAGAAAAAGTACAGCGTTGAAGATGGTTTGGTGGTTGAAGGTGTCCACAGTGCTAAATTTGACAATGGGAAATATAGTACCAAAATTCTATCTGCAGTACAAAAAAAAACGTTGGGAAGATACACAAAGCACAATCAAATCAATTACATGGTATCAGCCTTTGCCGCGACACTCATATTGTACATGATGCCATATTGAATCCAGCAGAAGTGATAAAGCAGAGGCTGTAAATGTACAATTTGCCATATAAGTCATCTTAAGAATGCACGAGGGTTCGGTGCATTTTATCGCTCATACTCTACACAATTGATTATGAATCTACCATATCAGACAATATACTTTATTTTTATATTCAATACCTACGACAGTAATTTGTTGGTAAACATACGAATTCTTTAAATTCGCATTATACGGGAAAAGTCGTGGAGTCTATAAATCTATGATATCTGGGAAAAGTGCATTACAAGTGAAAGATCCAAATCAACAGGGACGGTGTAAAAACTACGCAGTGATGATATGATCAATGGCAATAGGATAAAAGGTGTAAGATATGTTCTACCGGCGGCTAATATGAATGCAGCTGAAACTCGAATGGATATATCCAGTGGTGTGTGGGAAGCAGCTCCCATAAAAGCTGTCTGTAAGCTCAGTGTAGTATTGGGAATTAATGCATTAAATCTAAATACAGCGCACAACGATGTTAAGCGAAACTACGATCGAGGATTTAGTAGCTCTTAGAATCATCCAATTGCATAGAATAAGTGCATTGAGTGGAATGCGTTGTGAGTTTGAACAATATTTCTTTTACCAATCCGATTTTGTCTCAATGTGTGCATAGTTCCACTCCCAATGTATGTGTGCCGCAGCAAAGCAAGTAAATGATGAGACGAGTTGCCCGCTGGTATGTGTGGAAGCTACAGGGCGGTAATGAAGTGAGGCGTTGCCACATTACCGGATTCAAGCTTAACTAACATTGGAAAGCTTGTTGCACGGTAGGGGCCGTGTCTTCCGGAGGCTATAAAAGACCACGGAGTACGAGGAAAAGCTCTTTTTTTCTCGCATGAATTTGAAGGATCTAGACGCAAAAAGAAACGGCGACAAAGTCAGCAAGCGGCGATTAAGAATTGGCACGAAGGCGAATCTTGGAAGGGAGGAAAGAGATGATACGAGCTGGTCAGGAGGACGACGAGCAGTTTTTGCTACGATTACCAACCCACCGATCAAATCAACAGCGATCAAAACCAACCATTGAGGGAAATTGGGGAGCCCCAACCACGTGGAAATTGATAGGTTGTAGGTAATTAATGTTTTTGAATTTTATAAGTATTTGAAAATTTACATATAGAGTGACCGCAAATAAATTTGTTAAAGTAATTCGAAAAAAATTGTGTTTAGTGAACATTGTGAGGTCTGGCTCGCGAGGTTCTTGAGGTGTTGTTGCGACAGTGACGAGGTTTCGGGGTGGTTCTCGACCGCCGTGTGAAAGTGTCCCCGAGTACCATCTGTGGGGTAAGAGCACAAAGCGCGAAGTTAGGGACGTTATTCGGGGTTAGGTAGGGTTTGGTTCCCACGCAATTAAATTAGAGGTAAGGCTAGTGCGAACCTCCCGATTCGTTCGAGTTCTCGCTTGGCGACCTCATTTGGGGCCCACTGGCAAAGCGAGTGGCGCACGACTCCTCTTCGGTGGGCTTACCGGGTCCAAGGTCCCCAGTTGGAGGTTTTGAAGGAGCACCGTGAAATAATGAGGGTAGCAAGAACTCTAGTTTTTTAGGGCTTTGTAAAACGAATTTTTGACGAGCTGGAGTCGATACTATGGCAAATATCGATTATTAGTCGTTACTATAAGTTATTCTAGCACTTTTGATGGTTTTGTTAAATAATTTTACAAAACCCTACTAAAATTACGTCCTGTATATCCGTCTGTCCGTCCGTCCGTCCGGCTGTTCACCATTCCGCGTGTCACAGCACTTTTTCTCGTAAACTACAAAAGCTAGGAACATCAAATTTTGCAGGTGTAAAGTGGTACTTTCCTCAAAGTTCAACTACATAAAAATTTTATAAGGTATTAAAGGGGGGTCTTTCCATATGGGGGAGCTACCCCCGAAAAAAAAGAAGTAGAGATGGTGTGAATTTGATTTTTGAATGTTAAGCTTTATATTTCCATTCATTTTATTATTGATGCCTTTTTTTTAAGTGATACAGGTCTTAGAAACCCTGACGGCAGATACAGAGTAAGAACTTCTAGAACTTCCTGAAGCAAATTTGATGCGACGAGTTGGAGCAGAAATGGACGATGCAAATAAATCAGATAAGGAAGCTGAAGAGGAATCCATGCTGGTACTGGATAGGTAGTGCCATCTACCTTTGAAAATATTATCACTAAAAAAAATATCAAAAAACCCCAAATAGAATGGAGTGACCAAAATTCGTTCACTCAGCCACAAATATTTTAGAATCCACCCCTACATGAACCTATCGGAATATTTTCCTGAGTATATTCCCGACAAATTATTTGATACAATGTCAGAAATGACGAATATTTATGCATTCCAGAGCGGCTCCAATTTTATGGCTACCAACCCCAAAGAATTAAAAAATTCATTTGGCCTCCACATTCTTATGGGTAATCTACAATATCCAAGAGTACGGATATATTGGGACAGCTCTTTTGGCGTTCCATCGGTCCATCCGTGAACAGATTTTTCAGTTTACGACGCCATTTGCATCTGGTGAATAATTTACAAATTCTTAATGGCAACACAGACAAGTTAATAAAAGTTAGGCCCATTTACGAAGCTTTTAGGAAAAGGTGCATGGAAATTACATCAGTTGACCAATGCGTTTGTATAGATGAGCAAATTGTTCCATTCAAGGGGCATCATCACTGTAAGCAATATATAAAGGGAAAGCCAAATCCTTGGGGATCCAAATTGTTCGTTTTGAGTGAGTCTAGCAGCCTAATGTTGGATTGCTTGCTGTGCCAGGGAGCAACAACCGAAATCAATCGGGCATATATGAGTGAACTAGGTCAAAGAGCTGCAATTGTGGTTCAATTAAGCAAAAGACTGCAAGCCCTTGGGCACATGTAATTTTTTATAATTATTTTTCGTCTTATTATCTTTTTCGGTTATTGAAGGAGAATCAAATATAGGCTGCACACACAATAAGACTGGACCAATTTTCAGGAAAATTCTATCGGATTTGTTTCAAATCTTAAAAATGGACGCTAAGCATGATATTTCATGCTGTAGACCTGGCGCTTGTCAATAGCTGTCTGATGTACTGCAAGAAATATTAAGGTGAACCGAAGCATCAACTTAACCTGCTACATTTTAGACAAGAGGTGGCTGAAATTCTACTAAAGTCCAGAATGATCGTTCAAAGAAAACGTGGACGGGCTTTATCCACTGAGTGTTCTCCCTGCATTACACCTGCACCGTAATCTTCTTCCTCACCAGCAATAGAGGTTCGGTCCATGACGATGGTAGCAAAGGACAATTACAGTCATTTCCCAGACATGGACAAAAATAAAGAGGCCTCAAGATGAAAAAACAAGGGATGCGATGGGAGAACTTATTGCTTTCGCACAAAATGAAATGTGCATTTGTGTTTGAAGAAAGCAAGAAATTATTTTATTGAGTTTCAATTTTAAAATTTGTTTTGTTTTTATTTCCACATTTGACATGCAAAACAATTTGGTACTAATATAAAAACCTGTTTATTTTGCAAATTGTTTTTCTTTTGATCCTTTTTATTGGGCTTTGAGTTCTTTTGTAATTTATTTTGAAAAAGTTAAATTTCGCTCATATGCCTTTGAGTACATTTGTAGATTATGATGTTTAACCTTAAATATCAGTAACCGTAACAGATATCGACATACAATAGTTTTAAATAATTACAAAAAAATATACTCACTAGATTTCAAACAAAAAATTTGTTTGCCAAGGTTGCCAAATTTGATACTAGAAGGGTTCAAAATTCATATTGTAGTTAACTGGGATGTATGTAAATAAACTCTGATTTTGAAGCTATAAGCAGTACACGTTTAAATCTTCTCAAAATTTTTTTCGGAGTAATTTCATTTTGTGCGAAAGAAAATAAATTAACTCGTCAGTTCCCAGAGTCACTTCTAGGTGACAGAGATTAGAGAAATCATTTAATATATTAAATAATATTTTTACATGTCCAAAAAATTCTATGAGCTATTGCAGCAATTTTTTTCGCAACTATTAATAACATCATGATCAATAAACGAATGTACTCGAAAGCACAAGAATCGACCAAGCATAATCAATATCTGAAAGTAACGTCACTGCGGGGTATCCAGAATTGTTCGAATATTCCAGGTAGTTCTCGCCAGAACATTTGCCAATATACGAGAAATGGATTGAATAACTAGAGACCCTATATAAAGCCGAGCTGAATGAATGGGGAGACATAGTAAGACTGCGATAATAAAACTGCGATAGAGTCGAGCGCAAAGTAAAGGCGATATTGATTGATAGTGAAGTGATTTCCGTAATATAGACAGTTGGAATATAAGTTGATCGACAGTAAAAATTAAATTTAGATGCAGTTTGTAAAATGGTTAAATTAATGATTGTCCACTCTTAGTAAATAAACTCTTTTAACTCAATTTAAAAGACAGCGCGTTTTCACTTTCCCGGAACATTAAAATTTTCGGCCGCGAACCATAACACACGACAATATATTTAGATAAAAAAAAATATTGCTAATCAAACGTCAATACTTAGTAGTATTTATAATTTTATTTTAGCAACACTGCCCATATATTTTCTGTCACATTAACGCATTCATTTCAAACTGTTTTTTCATTTTCTTACGTGAGTGGGCTTTAGTGAATTTATGTTGTTATTAAAAATGTCAAAAGGGTAAGTACTGTAATAGTTTCTATAGGGAATTGTTGTTACATAATCAAACTTATAATGTGAATAGTTTTATGCAAAGAAATAAATGTTTTTGTATCAAAATAGCTATAAAATTAGCAAATGTCACCTACAAGTGACACTGGGCATTATTATAACTAAATTGCTGTTTGAGCTGCGTGCGTGAGAGCTTTTTTGTTTTTCTGTAGATTGACGTTGAACAAGATACTTGAGACAATAGAAGCTGAACATGACGTTGGTAGCGACATCGTTTTATTTTTCCCTGAGGATGGTGGTGTCACTGATCAAGACAGGGGGGATAAAAATGCAGCCAATTTCTGTTACCTTCCGAGTAGAATGTTACGTCCTAAAGAAGAAGTGCAAGTCAAACCTACCAGTTCAAAAAATATAAAAGATGATAGAGAAGAGCAAATAGAAAGAACTAATAGAAAAAGGCGCTTACAGTAAAAAGATAATGCATCTCTTTTTTCTTCTTGTGGAAAAGGCGATTGTGAGGAAGATATTCTAGATACCTCCGAAGAGCAACCGAGTGTTTTGAATTATTGTTTAGTGAAGATATCGTAAACTTCATATCCTCTTCTTCTTCCTCGTAGCCCTACAGCCCCTTTCGGGCCTTTGCTTAGAGATAATTACAGTATCTCATTGTCATGATCTAATGTATCGGCACTCCACAAGGTTATATGATCATTATCACGTTTTGGCCGTGTGTCCGTCCACTCAGCTGCGATACGTTCTGTACCAGCACGTATCATAACTGAACAGGCATATAGTCCGTCCGAAGAACCACTCGAACAAAATCTCGTTGACGCAAACGAAACTTGAACCAGAGACCTTCGGCTTACGGGCTTAGTGCTCTAACCACTAAGCCACGCGGACTGGTAAACTTCGTATCAGATATCAGTATTTTTTATGTCCTCCAGAAAAATCACACCCAAAATGTTACACCTGAAAAAATTAGGGTATATATTGCAACATTATCACTGACCGGATATTTGATGATCAAATATATGAGGATGTTATCAGAAAAAAGGACGGGTACTTATAATGAACTTGTATCTTCCAGCATGAGGCGGAATAGATTCTTGCAAATACAACAGTATTTACATTTATGCGATAGTACTACGTTACCGCAAAATGATAAATTTACTAAGGTCCGTAAATACTTTGACATGCTCACTCAAAATTTTAACGGCAATTTCGAAAAAGCATGATCATCCCACATTTCGATTGACGAAACCATTGTGCCATATTTTGGAAGACGTAGCAAAAAACAACACATCTATGGGAAGGCCATCAGGTTTGGGTAAAAAGTTTAGTAAGCGGCTACATGACATGAGTATCTCGTTAACTTTGAATTGTATCAAGGTACAACTGGTCTGACTCTGAAGCAACAATCCGATTATGGTTTAGGTGCCGCTGTCATTTTGAAAATGCACTCCAGGCTACCAAAGGAACTTGGTCCATACAATCTTTATTTTGATAATTTTTTCCACTGGGTAACCTTTACTGAAGCATTTACAAGAAAACAATATTAGAAGGCCTGGAACTATAACAGAAAACCGCTTGGAAAAATATGTCTATATCAACAACAAAGAGATGAAAAAGAAACCCAGGGGTTAACTGGTTTAGAGGGTCTCACAAGCACGAATTGTAGTGAATATTGCTTCCAATTGTCACGGATTGACACCAATAACAAAAGTCGATTGGATTGGTGTAATAAACGAAAAACGAACACAAATACAAGTTGATTGCCCATCGCTCATAAAAATGTACAATAATTATATCGGTGACGTGGACCACTTCGATGAGAATGTCGATTCCATGAAGGTAGGTGTACGAGGCAAAAACTAGTGGTTTCCACTTTTTGCTTTCGGGCTGGATGCATCTTGCCAAAATGCTTGGCTAATCAAAAGAAATTGTGGTCTAACTGGACATACTGCGAGTTTCGCAGAGCTGTGATGATATCCTATTTACAAAAATATGGGAGACCCCCAACTAAAGACACCAATTGTGGAGTACCTATTGAATCAGGGTTTCAAACGGAGCCAAACTAGGAGGCTGTTCAGCTGACCATACAGAGAAGGATTGTTCACAACGCTGCTACGGGCTATGCCATTCTTTTTTTTTGTGCTAGGGAAGTGAATGCCATTTACGCGCAGAGTGTGGGACTTCCATTTTCGCAAAAAGGTGACCGAACTACCCACTAAACACCTGTCAACCTGAGAACCTAGCCTGGAACCGTTTGACACATTACTTCTGGTCAGGCCTCATTTTGTTACGTGAGGCTCCTTTGAGCTGGGGAATCGCTCTTCTAGCGGGAGGGGAGAGGGGAGGAGGAAGTGCCAGAAAAGCAATCCCCAGCCCCAATACCCCGGCTGCTGTGAGTCCCTTTCATCTTTTAGGACTACCCGAATATATTGTGCCACCTCATTCCATTTGTCAACCGATTCGAGCATCACTGCGACTATACGTATTATCCGGGGTGAGCTCTCCCGTCTCCGTGTAGAGGGCTCCTTGCAGCTTGTCCCATTTTATGTACGCAAAAAATGTGTGGCGCATAGGGCATTATCGGAGGAGCTGGTTAAAGGCCAAAGAGGACCAGAAGGCCGAAGAAGAGTAGAAGGCTAAAGAAACGCCGGGAGCCAAATCTAAAGTTGACGTGCAGATAGCTCCACCATCAAACATCAATAAAAGAATGGCGTCTAGGCCACTCAAAGAGGACTGCGATAAATGAAGTTAAAAATAGGCACTTGATGGGCGTGGAAAGATGGATCAGGCGTTCCAGATAGTGGCAACAGAAGAAGCGAAGAAAGCCGCAAAGAAATTCATTCAAAAAATGCCAGAAAACAAAGTTTGCATGGATGACCCATATGAAAAAAGACCTGAATTGGAACAGGAGAGACAGAAGCCCCGATGAAGACCCCGGCAGCAGGCGCTGCTCGTAAAACCCTAAGACGACCGATCCTACGCGAAGATGCTGCAGGATATCAGGGTAAACGTGGAGCCCGAAGACATCAACACAGCCATTAAAACAGTACAATCAGCGCAGTCGGTTCACACACTGGCCGGATTCAGAACAGAGGCCGACAAAAGGGAAGTATTCTGCGAAGCCGTAACGAAATCGCACGGCAAAAGTGCAACTGCAGCCTCACTCGAACCGATGACAAAGATCAAAATAAGAGACATTGAATATATAACGGATCTGACTGAGGTGGAAGAGGCCATAAAAAGGAAGTTCTCTAGCGTAGGCAGGATCAAAGCGAGGCTGACACCAGAAAACCATAGGATACAATGCATGCCCAAAATTAAGTTGACTGAAAAGAACGGCGAACAATTTCTGAATAATGGCAAAGTAAGAATAAGAAGGGTTGCCTGTAGGATACGGTGAAGAGCAACGCCTCTTCAATGTTTCAAATGCCTTGGATATGGTCAAACAATGTATGCAAAAGACCCGATTAGAGTTCCTTATGTCACAAATGCATTGGAATGGAACATAAAAGGAAAGAGCGTATGAAAGAGGCACACTATATTCTTTGCAAGGATGCTGAACCAAGACGGATCTTGGCATCAGGAAGATACCGGGTTTTCCAGAGAGACCTAGCCAAGGCTAAATAAGAACTGCGATGACCCGCATCCTGCAGCTAAACGTACACCGCAGTTCAACCGCCCAAAATCTGCTTGTGCAGTTTGCGAGGGACACGAAAGTCGACTTTATGCTGCTGAGTGAGTAACATCATGATAAAAGCTCTTCATCGTGTTATCCTGATGAAACAGGTACTGCTGCCATCTGTGTTCGAAATAGTGATTTTCAAGCGGAGAGCTGTGGATGGAGGGGATATTTTTGTGTGGGTTTGGTGCTCAGGGACCACCTTCTTTAGTGTGTACCTAACACGGAACAAATCGATATCATCTTTCCAAGCCAAGCTTAATGCTTTGGAGGGCACTACCTCGAATGCAGACGGGAACGTGCTCCTTGGGGGACACTTCAACGCTAAAGCAATCGAATGGGGCATTCCTCAGACGGATCCGCGGGGAAAACGAATCCTAGGAACGGCGGCCAGGACCGTGCTCGTCGTACCAAACTCCGGAAATACGCTGACTTTCTGCCGTATTGGCTGTCAAGGAACCATCCTAGACGAGGCAATCGCCTCGGAGTCCTTTGTACGGAGGATACACAATTGTAGAGTATTAGAGGACTATTCAGTCAGTGATCATCAGTGATTCTGCTTAAAATCAGTGGTATTGTCTCCCGACGCCCATGCTCTCGGCTTTCTACGATTGGATGGGACATCGCAAGGATGGACGTCGAGTTTAGTTGAGGTGTTCACAGCAAATACCACGCCCCAGGGAGGTTTGCAGGGGACGGAAGAACTGACAGCTCAAGACGTGGTTAACTCAACTATGAGCGTCATTACAACTGCTTGCAATGCTTTAATGCCCCATCGAGAACCCCGGTATGGCAAGCTTCAATATATTTGTGGTCAATTAAAATCGCTGAAAAGCGAAGGAAGTGTCACAAGCTTCGGTGTGAGGCTCAATGGGCATGAAACCGTGGCGAGGCATGCAACTATGTGGCAACATATAATTTTGCCAGATAATGCCTTCGCAAATTGATCAACAACAGCAAGGCTTGCTTTTGGCAAGATCTAGTGATCAATCTGAATAAGGATCCGCGGGGTCTTTGCTACAAACAAGGTATGCGGAAGCTTGGTGCCCTAAGATACTTTGGATACATGATGCCGGAAAGATAGTGCGAGCACTCTTCCCCACCCATATCGTCCATGTTGACGCGGTCCATAATGAAACAGCAGTCGAATGTTCACTCTTTGCACAGCCAGAACTGGAAGAGGCAGTCCTTTCACTGAAAGCAAGGAGGGCTCCAGGTCCAGATGGTGTTTCACCTGAGGTGTTGCAGCTTGTCTATCACCATTGTCCTGACTCGCTGCTCAGCACATTCAACACTTGTTTTCGGGACGGAGTTTACCCCGTACGATGGAAGGTGGCGAGGCTCTTGCAGATCAGCGAGAGAAGGTAAATCCCGGATTGCTGTCTGCATACCGCCCGTTATATATGCTAGACACTGCCAGGAAAGTGCTAGAGAAAATCATCAAGGGAAGACTCACTGACACGTGTCGTGCTAATGGGAACCTATCTCCTCAGCAGTACAGCTTAAGAGCAGGACGCTCCACCATTGATGCTATTGCAGAGGTGATAGTCGCACCAAGCGACGGAACGTTCTGTTGGTGACACTTGACGTCAGGAATGCCTTCAACTCCATCAGATGGATGGATATTTTGGATACCCAGGCGAACCCTTTTCAAGTTCCAGAATATCTAATGCGGCTTTTAGGGGACCGCCTGAAGGACCGATGCCTAGTCTACGACATAGCACAGGGCCAGCAAACGATGGAAGTTACATTGGGTCTCGTCCAGGTATCTATCCTTGGTCCAGACTTGTGGGACGTGTCCTAAGACAGGCTTCTGAGACTGGAGATTCCAGACGAGTTGCGCTTGATTGACTTTGCGGATGATGTTGCGGCTCTTGTCACTGGATGCACCGTTGATCAAGTGCAACTTAGGTTTTGTGTGCTAGTGCACCGAGTGAGAGACTGGAAGACTACTCGAGGGCTCAGTTTAGCACTGGAGAAAACCAAAGTGATCATCTTGGCAAAAAAAGAGTCCCTAGAGTGAGGATGATCAGTATTGGATACATACTAATCGAATCGAAGCCAGCGGTGAAGTACCTGGGGCTACTGATCGACTCGAAGATTAGTTTCTCTGAGCAAATCAGGGTAACGGCTGAGAAAGCTGCTTCAAGAGTATCAGTTCTGGGTCGACTTATGGCCAAAGTAAGGGAACCCAGCCTGTTAAGCCTTTTTCCATTGCCTAACTACCTGGGGCAAGTTTTGTTGGGCAAAGCACCAATATACCCATTTGTTTGTTTCCGGTGCGTACGCGATTCCACTCTATCAACCTGGGATACCTTGAAAACTTCACTCAACTCCACTCTAGACCTTCTTTAGTAAAACGCACGAATCCTTAATTAGATATATTTATTTTTTTTTTGCAGAATACAGTCAGTTATTTGAATTTTTCTATAATTATGTGTCCATGTGTAGCATCTCGTTTACGGTGCTGTTCTGCCTTGAACTCCACCTCTAGTGCTTTAACCTACTTTTTGAACAACTCCCACTCCACTTTTGTTTCAGTGAGGCTCGCCAATTGGCACAGGTTACTACTCTTGCGGTGATATTGCACAATGTGCTCTTCTCTTTGCTGCTTCCCTTCTAGCTCAACCAGAGACGTATCAAGCAGCTTGGCCCAGCGGCACGGTATTCCCCAAAAGTGATTGGCTTCGGACTGGCCCTGGGCTTTTTAGCGATTGCTCCTTCCAGCGACGGACGGGGTTGAGATGACATAACAGTCCACCGGTGGTTGGCTGGTGGCTGTTCAGTCGCCGTTCACGTCTGTCGGTTGTGGTGGTTGCTGGCAGTGCGTGCCGGTCACTTGGTTGCCGTAGGCCATGTTGAACAAATATAATGTCCCGCTCGAATTGTCGAACTCTTGCCTGGTCGCAGTCTACCCATTGCACGATCGCTGATGATGCGTGATCCTTGCAAGATCAATGGCGAGGCGTGTTTGGTCACATAGCCGCCGGTGGTTGGATTGGAATGGCGTTAACCTGCTCGTTCCTGGGCAAAATGCCTTAGGAAAACTACTGCTTGGGCAAGCGCCTTGAGCAGGGCAAGTAACACGTACGCGCTGCTGTAAAATACTTGAAACCAGCCTAGTTGCGCTGGTCATCTAGATGGCTGATGTGCGCAAGAAGTTATCAGTATGGCTGCTTGGATCCGGGCTGGTTGCTTGGATCCGAGCTGGAACACTCTTGAGGTATGTCAGTCTTGGGATAAATGCCTTGAGACGGTTCCGCTCGGGCAAATACCTTGAGCAGGACAAACGTTGTACCAAAAGTGATCCGTTTGTGGATGGCCATGGACATTTATGCAAAAATAATGCTTACTTCAAGTTTACCTTTGTTGCAAATCAATTGCATTTCTTATTGGATGCATTTACCTCTTTGCTTCACCAACTAAAATAAAGATTGATATTTATAACAAATTAGGGTAGTGGATTGTTTGGGTAATTTTCACGTGGCCATCTATCGGTGACTAGCAACAATGCTTAAACTTTTCGAGAAGTGATTTTGTATATATATTCTTCCGATTTACCCCAGTTTTGTGGGTTGGTCAATGCCAAGCCAACGCATACACTTACTTCTCAAGCTTTTGCGCATGATGCAGTGTACCTACGAGAACCAATGTGCGAAGCGTTAGTAATGCTCGAGACATTGGCCGAGCCTAATGTTTCGAGCTTATATCAGATCACCACAACAAGCCTATCAAGAAGAAGCCTTTTGATGAGTGCAGTAAGCTCAATATACTGTACGGACTAGAAATATGGGGCGACGCTCTCAGCACAGGTACAGTAAAGAGGAAAACTGAAGATCGCATCTTCGTATCCGAGATTCTCTGATTCTGCGGTGAGATTTATTGCAGACGTGATACCTGTCGCCCTCCTTGCTGGAGAGCGCTATATATCTACGTCGAAACGAAGATGGGAGGAAAATGGTTGTTCACGAGGAGGGACAGCACTCACTCAACGATTGACAGCAAATCTCGGGTGAATTGCACGAAGAGAAGGTGGACTGCGCGCCTCATCCTGGATCTGAGACTGTGACTAGATCGAAGGCATGGTGAGACTGACTCCTATCTGATCCAGCTTTTAAGCAGGCATGAGTGTTTGCCCAGGAGAGGACGACAATACCAGCCACTCATTTTTTGCGTGCATAAAATGGTGCAGGCTACGTAAGAACCTCTAGGAGAGACAAGACAGCTCACCCCGGATAATATAGTCGCAGTGATGCTCGAATCAGTTGGCTAATAGGACCAGATGGCACATCATGTATGGGCAGTCGTAAAAGATAAAACGGACTCGCTATAGCCGGCGGCGTTGGGGCTGGGGGATCAGTTGTCTGGCATTCCTATTCTCCTTTCTCCTCGCACTAGAAGAGGTGTCCTCAAGCTTGAAGCCACCTCACGGCGTAGCAAAACGAGACCTGGCCCAAAGTAATGTGTCACACAGTCTCAGGCTAGGTTCTTGGGATAACAGCGGAGTTGTTTGGTGGGTAGTCTAGTCGTTTTTTTTTGCAAGCATGGGAGTCCCACACTCTGTGCGTAAATGGCATTTACCTCTCAACCGCAAAAAAAGAAGCCACAATCATTAGAGCCAAATATTGGACTAAAGCAGGGAGAGCGACTGGGAAGATCGCTATTCAATTTGACTCTGGAATACGTCTTATCAAGACAAGAGGTACGTTACTATATAAGTAGAGCCAAATGGTACCTTATGCGGATGACATCAACATTTTTTCGCGGTCGTTAATAATCGCCATAGAAATCTTCCTGAAACCTGGCAGCGAAAAAAACTAGCAGGGCTACAAATCAAGGAGAATAAAATAAAGCTCATGACACAATCCAGGAAAAATATCCAAACTATCACACTTAGTGAAGACACTATTGAAAATGTGGTAAGTTTTTGTATTTGGGCACCAAAATAACGAGAACCAGTAATGAAAGAGACGAAATAGGTCGAAGAATACAGCTTACAAATAAAATATCAATCTTGAAGATCAGCTGCAAACTCAGGAAAACAAAGCTCATTGTAAATAAATCTATGATAAAGCCTGTGCTGTGCTATTGGTGGGAAACATGGGCCCTAACCTAAGCATCCGCAAACATACTGGACGTTTTAGAAAGATGGGATCTAAGGCAAATTATTATAGTGAAGCTAGACGGGGACCTATGGTGAATTCGATACAACAATGAACTGAGCCGAAGGCCTCAACGATTGAAAGACTGCGAAAATTATAATGGGATGGCCATGTGGATCGTATGAGCGAACAATTGAAAGTAAGCATTGGTTGGGAGAATTGAAACCAGTGGAGGAACTATGCAAACGCTGGTCTGATCCGGGAGACAAAAACAGTTCATTGCTGCTCAAATTTAAAAATTGGAGGACGCCTCCAATGCACCGAGATAGTTGGTGGCACTTGTTGCAGGAAGAAAAGGCCCGAGACGTGCTGTATTGCTACGCAGAAGAAGAAGATAACATTTTTTCATGTTAGGCTTTGTACATTTCTAGTTTAATTTGGTATCTCGGATATAAAGGCGTTTCAACTCATTAAATAGCATTTTAATCTAGTTGTACATCAAAATAAAATCATGCAAAATAGCTCACGATTTTAATCATTTTTCTTTGTTTTAGCACTACAGCCTCTTTAGGGCCTTCGCTTAGTAGTAGTTAGAGTAACTTATTGTCCTGATTGAGTGTATTGGCACCCAAGAAAGTAATATGGTCAGTGCCACGCGATTTCAATCATCGAAATACTTAATTATACGATTTTCATAAGAATAATTTAGCGTCTTCTTGGATTTTCAAAGGACGTTGCGCAAGTGAGAAAAGGTGTAATACCGTGAATATTTTATGCTACGATCGTCAAAAAATCAACAAGCGTTTAATTTTAATTTGTTTTTAACAGGCTTTGACATTTTCCTGACGTTGTATTATTCAAAAAAACTACATAAATATATGGTGTTCCAACCAAAACGCACGATGTTAATTGTAAATAAAACAAAAAGTTTTCGGAGAATTATATTAATACTAGGTTATCCATTTCGTGGTAGGAAAGTATAACCCTGCTATTTGACATCTGTCGGAATTAAATGTCATCCAAAGCTTGTTCTTTTTAAGCTGAAGATCTGCCATTTAGAAGTATGGATCGTTCAATTGTTGAACAATGCGTTAAAATTATTAAATTTTATTATAAAAATGGTAGTTCTGCTGTATCAACATTTGGGGCTTTACGAGCCAATTACGGTCGACATAATCGACCTACACAGCAAGCAATTTTGAACACAGTGAGAAAATTTGAAGAGACTGGATCGTTTATTGATATTTAAAGGCCTGTGCATCATCGCAACATTCGTTCTGCTGAAAAAATCGCTGTCGTTGCTCAAAGTGTGGAGGAAGACTCGAATTTGTCGATTTCTCGACGTGCTCAACATTTGGGCTTATCTTTCGGCTCATTGTGGCGGGTTTTGCATTTGGATTTGCATCTCCATCCATACAAAATCCAACTCACTCAAGAACTTAAGCCTCAAGACCATACACAACGCAGAATGTATGCAAATTGGGTGATTGAACAACAAGCCATTGATAACGGTTTTTCGAACAAAATTTTCTGTAGTGATGAGGCTCATTTTTCGCTCAGTGGCTACGTAAATGAACAGAATTGCGGCATATGGGGCTCTCAAAATCCTCAGGTGATCGCAGAAAGGCCTTTGCATCCGGAAAATGCGACCGTTTGGTGTGCATTATAGTCTGGTTGTGTTGTTGGCCCGTATTTTTTTGAAAATGATCAAGAAAGAGCCATGACAGTCAATTTTGACCACTATGGACCGATGTTAACCGATTTTTTTTGGAGAGAAATTGAAGATTATGATCTGAAGAATATGCGATTCCAACAGGATGGAGCCACAAGCCACACAACACAGGCTAATCGAGCACTTTTGCAAGAGAAATTTCCAGGACGCGTAATTTCGAGATTGAGTGATGTCAATTGGCCCGCAGGATCCTGCTACCTAACACCTTTGGATTTCTTTTTATGGGGCTACGCAAAAGGTTGTGTTTACGCAAACAATCCCCAAAATCTTGAGCAATTGAAAACCAATATTCGTGAAGTTATGGCCGAGATATTGCCGGAAATGTGCCGAAAAGTCATTGAAAATTACCTCGAAAGGATTGAGGCCTGTAAGAGATCCCGTGGAGGATATCTAAACGATGTTGTATTTCACGTGTAATGGCATGGTTTAATCTTTATATTGAAATTTTGTTACCATCTGAATATTTTATGTGTTTTCTTAAGCTTTACTTTCCCAAGCGTAAAATGGATAACCCTATACTTTTTATTACAACAGAAGAATCTATGACAATTATGTGTGAAACAAAATATTCCCCAAATGTCCACCAGGCTACGGTGGCATACCAATGGTCCATATTTTCAATGACTCTGAGACATAATTGAAGTTCAATTTCGTTAATGTGCTGAATTGTCTCATCCTTTGGCTCTTGAATTGTTCTTGGCTTATTGACGTACACATTTTCTTTGAAATAAACCCAGAGAAAGAAGTCCAATGGTGTCAAATCACATGATCGTGGCGGCCAATTAACATTTTCACAACGTGAGATAACACGGCCATTGAATTTCTCGCACAAAAGAGCCATTGTGTCGTTGGTTGTGTGACAAGTGGCACCATCCTGTTGGAAACACATATCGTGCAGGTCCATAGCCTCAATTTCTGGCCACAAGAAGTCCGTTACCATCTCGCAATAGCAAACACCATTCAACTTCAACGAACTTAACGCGCTGTTCAATTGTTTTCCCATGATCGAATTTATCAAACACTGAAACTAAGAAATGTCAAATTAGGTTGGGCGAAAAACTTGACGTTAAGGTGAGACTCACAATTAACATCGTGCATTATGATTGGATCACCCTTTGCCAATAAACTAATTGAACAACAAAACTAAATTCATCAAGCATCTGTAAGCTCATCCTCACCTTGAAGTTGTAATGAAAACAAAATCTGTCTTTATCGGAGGCGAGTTCTTCCTTATATTTTTATTCACTGGTAAAAACAAGAAATATATATGAGGGTCCTTAATTGCTTTTTTTGTCTTTTTCAATTTTGCTGACTCCTCACCAGATTATCAGCAATAAGGTATCATTTGCCCAGCACATTTACAATAGGAAATTCAACTGACCGCCTTAACCAGCCCCAAATCTTCATTAGCACACATCATTTATCAAATACTATTGCCCCGAAAGCAGACTGCGATTACATCAATTAAGTTTAAGTGAAACCAAGCAAAGACAAAGATTCCTTTCGTTCCACAATAAATCCTTATTTCCATCCTACTGTCAGCATGTAGGCTCGAAGGCAAGTGGAATGTGTGAAACATTATATAGAATTGATCATCCTCTCCAGAGCATACATCCTTTGTTAAAGTGCTTACTCAATGTGAATGGAGTTTTGAACAAGTCGTTCTGCAAACACTTGACCAGGTGTTAAAATTCTCAAGAGTCGTCAAGGCAAACATCTTAGCCAGGAAGTCACAGATAGCCTTGTTTGACTGTTGTTATGCTGATATACTATATAAAAGGGAAGTTGATCTTCTCGAGAATTTATTTTCAAATTTGTTGACACCGATTTTCATTTTGTGTCGAACTGAATATTGAAAACGAGAAGTTTACGAACAATTTGGGTTGATGAAACTGAAAGTTAAGATTAATAACATGGAAAGTTTGCTGAGGACAGTTTTAAAGTTGATTTCCTTGTTTGTGACTCCACTTCAAGAAGTCATTACAGAAAAGTTTTGCTTGAAAAGTGCAAGGATATGGAGGAGGAAATTAAGTCACTTTTAATGGGGGAATTCAATTTTTTGAGAGACAGCAAAAAATTTAATATGGTCGGTTACTAGGAAAGTCAGGACATTAAGATAGGAACAGTCAACGTTAAAATGCTTTGATTAAATTGTAAAGTTTTCCTGTCTAATTATTATTTGCAATATTCAATTTGTACAGAAGTTTAAAACGAAAAATTGAATATCATTAAAAATTATTTCTTGGAACTTGGTGCTTCAAACAAAATTTTAGTATTTCGTAGTAAACATCCTTTGCCATCATTTAATCGAAAAATCAGCTATCAAAGAATGACAAAACAATAAATGGCACAAGTTGCTGAGAATGCAATATTAATTGAAAAGAGATTTTCTTAAAATTTGAGTTGCCATTTGCTAGGATGAGGGAATCGGGCTCTTGTCTTTGCTGTTTTATTGAAGCAAATTCAACTCTGAGCTTAGGGGGTGAGATTTGTAAAAATTGGGCGTTCTGTGTCTTAGATAGCTTAAACTTTTTCGTATAATAGTTTACCCTCGTTTTGGAATTCTACTGATATTTCTACAAAAATTTATGATTCTTGCTACTTCAAAATCAAATGGCTAACGAGGCAATAAATGTTCATGTTTTCCACTTTGTTTTTTTTTCAAGTGTGTTCTAAATATAACACAAGATTCTTTTGTGTTCACATCCCTGAAAGTTAAGTTTCTAGAAATGCGGTCGTGCAAACCGCTCAGTCTGACATAATTCAACTCACAAAGCGCAATTGTTGCCTTTGTTGTTCTTGAAAAGCAATTTGATGAAAAGATTTTAAATGGAAAAGCAAGATGTAGCGTAACAGATATTACGTTGAGAACAATACGTCAAGTCCTTGTTGAGAAATTCAGCCAAATATTTGTAGTACGCAAAGGTTGACTGAACTACATACTTAATTTGGTAACGAGCTCAATTTCCAGAGTATTGTATCACTTGTATACATGAAAAGTTCGTTAGAAAAGGATTACAATTTTCTTTGTATGCATGTTTTCCAAGTTTTTATTTCAGAAGCTTATTGAGTTTGGTGTATCCATGAATTATAGATACACATACTCGTATATGTAGACAAATGGCATAGGACAAGCTTTCGCCGCAGAATAAGATTGCAAGACTTAATTTCCAGCGAAGGAATTGATAGTGATGGTGATTTAAAAAAAACAAAACAAGTTGTGTAGACAGAACCATGCTCATGTCAGAAGGGGTTTGTACTTAACCTAAAATATACAGATATGTAAAATGATTTAATTCAAGAAAAATGTTGATGACATGCTTAGAAAATATATTCTTGCTTTGAAAGAACTCCATTTTAACCAGCCATAATTTCGGGCACCGGAATCTTTTTTTTATACCTCCATTCCCTTCCACTCTCTCCATCACACTTTCTTCGTCGCACAACGCTCGTGCGACCTGCACTTCACATTTCGTCGTTTCTTCAGGTGTGCCACCCAGACAATGATTAGACCATCGGTATAAGGGGGCACACAAATTATGTGAATCCACCCTATTAATCTCATCTTGTCCATTTCGTGATCAGCTCTCAGAGATTAAAAAAACTTTGTAATACGCCGTGGGAAAAAAAACTCTAAAGTTAACTGTCTTTTCATGCATCTCGGCGATAGGGTTTAAAGTGCCCATAGATGCTATTTTGAATTTTATTGGACTGAGATTCTCCATCATAATATCATTCTGCTATACAATCTCGGCGATAGGGTCAAGAAAGGCCCTAAGATGCGATGTAGAAATTTATTGCACTGAGATTCAATCGTTGTTAAATAAATATTCTTTAAGCCTTATTTTTAAAACTATAAGTGAGTTTGCATCCTTAACCGAATCTGGGAGATTATTGTATATACGCAAGGCATCATTCGTAGCGTCATTCTTTAGACGATCCGTTCTTGCAAAAGGTATTATGAATTGATTTGCGTTCCTAACATTGTAGTGATTTTTCTGCGATACTTTCATAAATTGAATATGTAACGACGAATTTGAATTCAAGCATTTAAACATAAACTTGGCTTTCTCTGCTTCAACGATTTGAGTAAATGTTAATGCTTTCGCGGATTGGTACACAAATCTGGTTGGTGTACGTATTGGTAGACTTAGCATATTTTTATAAGCCTTGGTAAGCAACCTGGAGATGATATTAAGGTGTTGTTTTGATGACTGGCTCCAGATTACTACTCCGTGATGTAGTTTCGACAGAACGAGTGCATTTAGCACCATCTGCTTGATATTGCTTGGAAATCCTTCATATCTTCTCAGTAATCCAATAACAGGAGCTAATTGTCTTCTTAAGTTGTTTATATGCGACAGCCATGTTAATCGTTGGTCAATGATGAGTCCAAGATATTTGAATTTCGCTACTCTCTCCAGTTTTTCGCTATTAATTCTTATATCAATGTTAATGTCTTCCTTCTTCTTCTGTTTGAAAATAATGTATTTGGTCTTAGAAGTATTTAGCGCTAGGTTATTATTACTTAACCACGAATGATATGTACTTAGATCCTCATTAATGGCATTCTCTAAGTAATCTTTTTTGCATCCCGAGTAAAGTAGAACTGTGTCATCGGCTTATAGTGCATAGTGTCCATTTAGTCCACATGTATTTAAATTGTTGGTGTATAACAAGAACAAGGTAGGGCCAAGTATGGAGCCTTGGGGAACGCCTGACTTCATAGGTGCCAAGTCGCTCAATACTCAATAATTGACTACTATTTTCTGCGATCTTCCTTTTAAGTAATTCCTAAAAAGTTGATTTGGTCTCCCGTGAATGCCATATAATTCGAGTTTATGAAGTAAATGCTCATGATCCACCGTATCAAACGCCTTTCAGATCCACAAAAATGGCAGCAACATAGTCACCCTTGTCAAGTCCTGTATTTATGAAACGCGTGACTGAGAAAAGAGCATCAAAAGTTCCTTTATTTTTCTGGAAACCAAACTGTTGTAAATTTAAAATTGAATTTTCCTTAATGAATGATGATAGACAGATGTTTATCAATTTTTCGAATATTTTACTAAATCCTGTTCAAAGCGCAATCGGGCGGTAATTATTTGGATCCATACGGCCTACTCCCTTGAAGATTGGGACTGTTTTTGCTAGTTTTCCCTTCCTAATATGTTTGTTTAGACAATTTGCAACACATTCTGCTATCTCTTCCTTTATAAGTTTTATTTCATCCATGGTGATATTGTCTATACCTGGTGCTGTATTTTGCTTCAATTCATCAATAATTTTTATTACTTCAACTTTGTTAGTTAGATGCATGTGAAAAGAAGATTTGAGCGACGTAATTGTAGAAGTAAAGTCACTTGTTGGCACTGGCTGGATTTCATTGGCAATTGTTTTCACCTAAAGTTGAAAAAATGATATTGAGGTTACTTGAAGCTTCAAATGCATCTACTGAAGATGTGTTCTCTATGGTGGAATCCCGGGTCGTAGAGTTACGTGGTGAGTTTCTTTTAACTTCATTTATTATGTCCCATATTTCATGCGCATTGTCGGCCGCTGCATCTAGTCTTTTGGAGTAATACAAAAGTTTTGCTTCTTTCACAACACCTTTAGATGTTTTATTGGCTTCGATGTATACAAACCTGAGCGATTGATCATTCATGCTCCGTTTGTGATTCATATAAGCCTTCCGCTTGTTCTTACTTGCCTCAATAACTTTTTTGGTTATCCATGAATGTTGACGACAACTTATTTTTTTCTCCGTAGTCGAGGTGTCCTTAGCTTCCATCATGATGATTGTGAGCTCCACTAAGTTTGAATGTTTTTGGTTAATTAATAAACCCTTAAGATTTGATCTAAAGAGGTCTTTATTTAAGTATTTGAAAACTTTGTAAGCAGGCTTTTGCTTTTTATCAATTTATTGCCTTGAATAACAACTTTCAAAACACGATGATCAAGTTCAGGCTAGTCCTCTAGAGTAAAAGCAATTTTCCCAGCAATTTGATTATCATTTGTGACTATGTGATCCAGGCAGGTATTAGATGCTAATCGGGTAGGTTGAAGTGGGTTCACAATAGTGGCACCATTCGTTTCTAGTACGTCGTTGTACATCCTTGACTCATTAGATTCAACCATTAGATCTATATTCGTATCGGCAACTGTGATCAAATTATTTTCAATAGAATATAGTTCATTTAATGTCAAGCACAGGTCTTGTGCGTGAAGTCGGGTGGGGTTATAAAATGTGCCAATTTTTATTTTCTTTCCAGGGCATACTAGTTCGATGACCATCATATTGTATTTATCCGGTATTACTCGCCTCGTTACGAAATTAAGAGTTTTTTCAATATAAATAGCTGTTCCTCCACCTCCTCCAAGCCAGCAGGAAAATACAGAATTGTATCCCTGAATGTTGTAGTACTCCACTTCCTCGGAAATATCCAGACTTCATTAACATAATTATATCTACGAGTATATTCGAATGTTGCTTTACATAAATTTGAAGTTCGTAATTTTTTTGTCTTAAACTTTTTATATTAGCATAGAGGATAGAAATTTGGGTGTCTTCAAATATCTTTGTATTATTGAATGGCATATTCATCATCGTAGTTAATGCTTCTCTTAGCAATCAAAATCCTACGTTTTAATTCTGGGCATTCCGTCGAATCTGCCCGGTGTGCATGGCCAATTTTCTTACCATTTTCCATACAATTACAACATTTTTCAACTGAGCTTTTACAGTCTCTTGCATCATGCTGTGATCCACATTTTGCACACCTCAGTTCCCCTTCACATTTTGATGTTTTGTGATTGAACTTTTGGCATTTGAAGCACCTCGTGACGTTAAAATCTTCCTTTATGTGGTATGATCCATAGTCGATATTAACATATCTATTCGCTATCTTCTTGAACATTGTTCCATTCACCTCTAAAATATGTAACCATTTTCCGCTCCGTATTCTTCTAGAGTGAACCAATTCCATTTTATCTTCATCTAAAATGTTCGGGTTCAGACTTTGGATTTCAGTTCTTAGCTCCTCGTTTGTGAATTGCTTCTCTAATCCATTTATAACCAGTCTTGGTTGACGAGACTTAGTTTCCATTATTTCATATCCCTCCATATTTTCCTTAATAATATTGAGAAGCGTAGATAAATTTTCATTCGAAGAAGTCTTAATAGTTGCTCCACCATTTCAAATCGGGCGGACTAGCTGGAGTGGAGTCTTGCGTTGAGAGGGTCGGATTTTAGATTTGAAATCGGAAAGATTTTGATCGGAGCTTGAATGGGCTTTGGGCTTGATGATTATGCTTTTTGTGATGGTGTGTTTGTGCGTTTTTCTTTCTGCAAACCAGTATTCAATTAAGTCACATCTGCATATGTAATTTTATTTACATGAGTGTTTTTTTCCATTGAAGCACTGACGGTAGACTTCAGTTCAATTAGCTGGTTGACTGTTTGCTTCATTTGTTCCATGAGACGATCATCTTTTAATTTTTTGTTTTAAATTTTACAAGCGGAGCACATCCAAAGAACATCTTGAGTAATCTCCATAATCTTTAGATATCTTTCTTCAGAGATTTTAATACAGCTTATGTGTTCCGAATTCCCAGCGAGCTTTTTGCATTTAACCACATTTGTTGCATTCTACCGTCGACATTTTCTTTATTTATTATTTTCGGAACTCTTACCAATAATAGTTGAAAAGGATTCAGTCACTACTATTTTAATCTTATGATGATAATGATTATTTTATAAATTGTCTGCAATATCAATTTATTACGCGTAGGGGGAATAATATTAATACACCTCCTTCCTCTAAGATAATGTACTTTTCCTTGATTTTCACCCCCTTGATTTTCACCTTTGAAAATACTGAAATTCTAACACCAAATTCACCAAATCAAAAAACAGCTGATTTCACTTTAAAATTCCACTTTTTGAACGTTTTTTCTATAGAGCTGATAAATTTCAAGTCACCACCTGACATTCAAATGTGTTTTTGTTATTCCTCGTATATGAAAATTGGGAGAAATCCAATCAAAAGTGTAGTGTCTGGTTCGTTGGGTGCCCATTTAGAGGAAAAATCGTATATAATTGTTGTAATCGGAGGAAATTCAAACGGCTATAGCTTATAAAATTCAAATGGCTATAGCAAATTAAATTCTATTGAAACTTATAGAATACAAGGACGTTTTAAAGAACTACTGAAGTGGCTGATTTCATCCAATTTAACAAATTTACGAGAATCTAAGTCCTACTATTATCAGCTAAATTCAACCAATTTCAACCTCTAAGTTATTTGTGATTGGATGTGTCCCCATGAGTTTTAGGGTTTTGTGAAAAAATTTTTACAAAAATCTACAAGTTTTACATTTTATCTGTCCGTCAGTCCGTTCGTCTGTTCATCTGTCATAGGATGTTTCTTCAGAAACTATAGAAGCAATAAAGCCCAAACTTTGTGAAAAAGTCTCTCAAAAATTTAGGTTTTATCAAATATTTCAAAATTTTTTATATTTATTTACTTAAATTCCATTTAACAGATAAACATAATCCAATTACAAAATGGAACAAAACAAACAGAAAAGAAAATTAATGAAAATTAGAATTAAGTGTTAAAGTTAATATAAAAAAGAAATTCAATGGTACTAGCAACAATAAATATGCGTGTAAAATTAAATTAAAGCACACAAAAAAAGAAAATAAAGTCTAATATTTACTCCAGTTGAGTTTTAAGAATCAGGCTTCTTAACCTCAATTTAAAAACTAGGTATGAGTCGGAAAAAGGACCAAGCTCAAGCTTGTCATGGTTCCTTACCATTTGTATAATAGGAGAGTGAAAATATAAATTTGTATGGGCATACGGTGGCACGAAAAAATTGTTTGCCCGAGAAGAACGCGATGATTGACGAAGACGTAGGTCTGCAAACAATGTTAATGAAATTTGATTGTGGCAGAGTTGATACAGAAAACACTGATCTAGATACATGTGACGGGATGACAGAGTAGGCAAACGTAGGAAGGATAAACGACAGTCATAGGGTTGATATGGGATTTTGAATTTGTAAAAGAAGACACGAGTAAATTTACGCTGGACATTCTCTAACGAGTCAATGAGGTAGGAGTGTCGGGGAGATTAGAAAGTGTGCATCAAAATTGAGCTTAGGATCAAAGTAACGCCAAGGTCCTTAGCAGAGCTCATAGCAGCGAGTGGGACTTCATTCAACATATAGGTGAAAGTCAGCGGAGAACGATTTAGATTAAAAGTCATTTTATAGCATTTAGCAACATTAAGACAGAGGTAATTAGACGAACACCAGTTACTTAGTGCAATCAGGTCCATCTGAAGATATTGACAATCTTGTACAGACCTGATAGCTCGAAAGACTTTAAAATCATCGGCATACAGTAGGCAATTCGAAGCGATAACTGAAAGAAGATCATTTATAAACAATAGGAATAGGAGGGGACCTAAAATGGAACCTTGAGGAACACCAGAGAACGGATAGAATGGAATAGAGGTAGTTCCACAGTAACTAACACAACATATACGAGAAGATAAGTAGGAGTCCATCCATGATAAGAGAGGGCCGATAACCCCGAAAGTTTTCAGTTTATAACAGAGAAGTTGATGGTTGACCGTGTCAAATGCCTTCGAGAAGTCAGTGAAGATTACATCAACCTGCAATCGATTGTCTAGGGCCTTAGCAATGAAATCGGTGAATTCAATTAAATTTGAGGTCGTAGAGCGGCCTTTGAGAAACCCATGTTGTTCTTTCGACAAGATAGGGGTCAATGAAACTGAAAGCCGGTTGTGTACCAGACGCTCAAGTAGTTTTGGGAAACAGGAAATTAAGGAAATAGGACAATGATTGGACACAGAAGAAGGATCACCACTTTTAAGAATAGGAACCACGTTTGCTCTTTTCCAATAAGTAGGCAAAATACCAGTCTTTAGACTGAGGTTGAAGAAAAATGCCAGAGGGATACAAAGTGAACACGCTAATGACTTGACAAAAGTATTCGGCAAGCCGTCAGGACCAGGTGATATATTAGGATTAAGTGAATTAATGAGGGATTCAACTTCGATATGGTCAGTGAAAAGTGATGAAATATCAATGGAGTGAAGTACAGGTGTATAAACTGGATCAGAGACATGAGAAGAAGGAATAAAAGTTGACGAGAAGAACTGAGAGAACAAGTTGGAAATATCCTAAGGAGAAGAGCTAACTATATTATTCCAGCGGACTGAAGGAGGGACAGAAGAGGAGGACTTAAAGGATCTAATGTATGACCAGAATGGTTCCGCATTATTTGCCATGAGGGAACTCTCCAAGCTACTGAAGTAGTTTTTCATTGCAGTCTTTAGTTCTTTTTTTGCTGCAAGACGTAGATCACAAAAGCGGCCTCTGGATTCTTCAGTGCCACAACGCTTGAAACGGCGGTGTGCCTTACTTTCAGCATTCAAGGCACTAAGTACTTGTTTGGTTAGCCATGGTTTCTGCTTTACTTTGCGAAGAGCTTGTAAAGGTGAAAAGTGTTTAATCAACTCATAGAGGTAATTATAAAACTTACTCAGAGCTTCCTCACACTCCAAATTATCAAAAAACTCCTGCCAGTCAATCAAGCTCAGCTCGGAGGCTAAAGCTTCGTAGTTTGCTTTGAAGAAGTTGAATTTTGGCGAAGAAGCAAAAGTACGACTTGACAAAGGTGTAATGGAGAGATCGAGCGATAATGGTGGATAATGACTATCGATACTCACTAGAGGATTTAATGCAGTGGAAACTGATAGACAGTTTAGTGGAAAGTTAGAAATAACAAGGTCAAGTACCCGACCATTAGCATTAGGGATATTATTGAATTGCGATAGTGAACAGAGTGATAGAAACGAGGAGAGGGATAAAGAAGATGCATCGGTTGATGAAACAGAGAAAGGAAAGTTCTTCGTCCATTGCACTGTTCCCAAATTAAAATCACCGCATATTAAAATTAAAGGTTGCGGATGTTGCAATAAGACATAAGAGGAAAACTTGTCAAAGAATGTCTCATACGCATACAAAGGAGAGTTACTAGGTATGTAGACAGAGGAAACTAATAAAGATGGATTGTTAGAAAGGAAGATCTTGACAATCACACAATCCACAACACGGGAAAAGCAAAAATCAGCACAAAGGGAGCTACGCACTGTATTACTAACAGCTACAAGAACACCACCTCCATCTACATTATTTGCAGAGGCCAAGTCCCGATCACAACGGTACATATTAAAATCAAGGGATATTTCCGAGTTTAAGATGTAACTACTTAACCAGGTTTCCGTTAGACATATAGATACATCTTCGCTGAGTTGTAACGATAAAAAGAGCTGATCAAGCTTGGTCCTTAACCCTCTTACATTTTGGTAATATACTGAAATATTTGAAGTTAAGCTACAGTCATGAAATCTTATACTAGTTTGTAGGTTGCGATCTACCCGGTGCACGAAAGGACTTCCTTCTTCTTGAGCTGAATGGTTTCATAAGTACTCCAGGCGACCAAGCTTCAGGATTCAAAATAGTATCACAATTTGAGGGCACTGTAAGCTTGAAAGAAGCTACCACTCTGTCCTCCAGATTGTCCTTAGTTAATTTGTTGCAACTAATAACTTTAACAGCTGGCCCAATTTTTTTACAAACGTATGGGCTCCCCCCATTACAACGAGGTGGCCTTTAACAAATTTTCTTATCAGATGCTGTTGAGTAGGTTATCAAATAAACTCCGCAGTAGACGGTCCCAAGCCCGTTTGAGAAAGGAGAAGGGAACCTCTTGTTTCTCCAACCCACAGCATCCGTGATCACTCATCCTAAACCCCACGATTAAATAGGAGGAAATGTTCTCGGGTTCGCACACTGGGTTCACTGCTTCCCCAATAATGGCGCAGTAAATGCCAAAAGATGCTAATAACTATAAATATATCTACAGCTCTGCTACTAAATCCTACTTACACCTCCTTTGTGGGGATATAAGAGGGTAAAGGCGAAGGCGAGTCTTTTGCGCCAGAAAACGGAATCGAAGTAATAACCATGCCGTCGGAATGGAGGTTGGGCGACGGACTAACTCTCCATCCCTGAAAAACCGTACAATGTTTTGAAACCTGCAGACGGGCCTCGGAATGGATTAGACTCACCACAATGACCTTGCAAACGGAAAAAAAGACTATGGCATTGGATCCCGGAATGCCAGACCACTCAATTATCCTGGCACGGTTAACGACCTTTTAGAATTTGGCAGGCAATATAAATTAAACAAACTGGCAATTCAGGAAACTAACTGGACTGGAATTGGTATTCAAAACATGAAATCGTACACAATATTCAAAAGTGGGAAGCCTACTGGAAAACGAGGGTTCGGAGTACCCTTCATTGTGGATAGGAAGTTCAAATCGCACGCTTTTGATTTTAAGGCAATTAATGAACGGTTGTGTGCTATCTACATAAAAGCTAAATTTTTCAAACCTGGCTGATCAATGTACACACTCCAACCGAAAACAAGTTGGGTAAACAGACCTACGCTCATGTCAGAAGGGTTTTGTATTCAATTTTCGAAATGCAGTCACCAGATTCAATAAAGTCAAGAAGCATGTCAATGACGATTTAATTGGAGAAACTATGAAATTCGAAGATCATACTATTATTAACAAAGTTGAACGAATTTCGACTTCTGAGATTTTTGGTATTGTTATACTCATAAATATCTCCCTTGATAATTATTTCAGATGACCATTCGCGAGGGAGGAAACACATTTTTCATGTATTTCCCCCCTGTCCCCACTGAAGCAAAAACTGACAGTTTAAGAACTGTTTTGAAAAGCTCCCATGAAAACATTTATTTCATACCCATATCGGCTACGTTTGATGAATTTTTATCAGGGGCCACTCTGCTGTACTGTTATCATCGATTAATAGCCAACTTTTTCGAATCCTAGAGTTGTTAGAAAACCCTTTTGCTAGGAGCTCTCTCCCGCCTCCTTGACTTGTTTCACTTATGAGTATTAATTGTAGGTACTCATCTTCAGTCATTCATTAAATTGAATCAAGTGTTCAAAGCATGGACCTTGAACGTTGAAGTTGGGAAAAAATAACTCAAAATTATTCAATCTTCGCATTTAAAATAGCCACCATTTTGCTTTACGATTACTGATACCACTAGCTGAACCGATTCTCAAAGATATACATGACACCTATCATTCCTGAAATTTCCATGCAAATCCTAGCAAAACTGTAGTGGCTGAGTCGGTAAAAAGCGCATATTGTTCCATAGCCATATGTTGCCATAGTAATACATGCAGTGCATATTGTTCCATAGTAATACAGGAAAATTCAAACCGCTATAACTTCGCTAAATATGATTCAATCTTCATGAAACTCACAGGGTTAATCAATCTTATAAATAGTCATCTGCGTACTGAATTTTATTGAATTTAAGGGTACCGTTAAGATTTTATTCAAGAAAACATAAAATCGATAAATCATACTATTACTTACAAAGTTGAGTGAATTGCGACTTCTCACGTATTTGTTGTTGTTGTACTCATCAAGGCCTACATTGTTGATTTTTTTCAGATTTTTCGGATCACAGGTGTCCAATCGCGAGGGGGGGACACAAATTTTTCGTGTATTTCCCCTCCCTGTGCGCCCCTCGAAGAAAACTTTGCCAAACTAAGAAAAAGTTCTCATCAAGACCTTTCATTTGATACCCATATTGGCTACCTTCAATGAAATTTTATTTTCGGGGGGTCACTCCCCTACATGGGGACACCCCCCTAAAATACCTTATTAAATTTTTTTGCAATTGAATTTTGAAGAGAGCACCACTTTACACCTACATACAAAATTTGATGCTTCTAGCTTAAGTAGTTTCCGAGAAAAACTGCTGTGACACACGGACGGACGGACGGACGGACGGACGGACAGACAGACAGACGGACAGACAGGACGCGATTTTAGAAGGGTTTTGTAAAATTATTTAACAAAACCCTAAAAAGGACAAAGAAACGAAGGAAACGTTTTACCATCACCTGCAAATGCTAGTCAACTCATTGTCTACAAACGATACAAAAATAATTTTTTGTGATTTCAACGCTAAGGTTGGCAATGAAATATTTCACCGAGGAATGACTGGAAAATAAAGCCTCCACAATAAAACAAATGACAATGGCCAGGGCCTAATTGACTTTGCATGTAGCAGAAATCTAGTCATACGTTCAACTTGCGTCTCTCATCCAGGCATTCATACTCGTATAATGACCTAGGTATCACCAGATGGCAAAACCAGATCCACCATGTTCCGATCCAACAACGTTGGGTCTCGAGCATACTTGACGTCTGTACATACCAAGGGCTCAATTGTAACTCAGATCATTACCTGATCAAATAAACCTATCAATGTTGTATGTCAAACGCGTATTCATCGACGACCAGCCCATAACCCAGAAATGCCGGCCAGATGTTAAACGGTTACAAGCTAGCAACTCAAACATTAGCAAAATCAAATGTAGTGAAAGCGATTTTAGCATAGCCTTGAATTGTGTATAGGAATCACCTTCAAACCTATAATGTGGATAACAATCCCACACAAACGCTCCGACGATCGCTCCAGCTGTTGCTATTGCTTTCCATGGCGATGCGGCGTAAATACTGCCCAATATGGCCATCCAATGCAGCCATCTAGCTTTAAACAAAACAGCATTGTAAATGAAAACTGCAGTGGACGATGAATTTACAGTACATTTTTTCAAGGTAGTTTTTCAACTGAGAAGTGAAAAACGGGGAAGTCTGCTCGAGATCGCGACAGTGCGCAGGTCGAGAGAACCACGATCGCCAGCATGGGAAAAGAAGTTTTGTCGTGTCGATCGAAATTCTACCGTGTGAATGGAAAAGTTTCCGCTCTTTGAAAGATAACGGAAAATGCTCGAAGTCCAATCAAAATTCAAAACGTGTTCGAAAAACGATAAAGTAACTGAAATGGCTTGTGATATAAATTGAAAGGAAGTGAAGTGCCATGCGCTAAATTCATTTAACGACCGTGCGTTTACAACTCGTCATATATATGCACCTGGAGGAAGTCTATTGCAACGGTTGCATTCCTTCGAGTTCGCAAGTCATATGAACACGTTTTGTCTGGAAGACGTTTTTGATTAGCCCCGGGCTTAGTCAAAATTATGTGCTCAACGCGTTTAACATGTAGTTTATTCGAGCAAAGCATTTAGTAAATGATTGAAGCCAAAGATGAGAAATTTCATCCGAGAACATTTTTCGGAGTGACGACATCGTAAACTGTGCCCGTCCGCCTGTTGGTGGACTGTTATTCCGCTATCCACATGGTGGAAGCAACTGTTGCGGTGGTTAGCAGTTATTCATAATTCTGTCATCGAGATTGCGTGCCTTAATTTTGATACATTTTGTGAAAAATCGTTAGTTGAAAGGAAAGCGGAGAAAAATTGTAGACAGTGAAATCGAGGAAAGTTTGATCCACACCTTTGGTGAAAGAAAATGAAGAAAATTGTCGGTAATCTGTTACATTGATTACCCAGTGGTATTTTCATTTGGCGGCAAAGTGATGAATAGTGAATAAATCGAAAAATAAAACTATCTAAATTTTTGAGGGGGAAAACGAGGCTGGGAAGAACTTTTCACTTGAGAAATCGATTAAGAGCAACTTTTGATGGGAATCAGTTCTTATCTATAACATTTTAATTAAGAAAATTGATCATCAAAGATCTATCTAAATCAGCTGGGATGAACTGAAATCACATCGTGATAGACTTAATTTTGATTAGACACAGTCAAGTGGAATATATTCTTCTATATTTTTATGTCTGATATGTAGAATCAATAGTTCGGGAAACCTTTACAATTTCTTTATTTTTGAAACAATTCAAATTAGAGCTCAAAAAGTTATACCAATTCGGTTCGTTCTGTAAAAGTGAAAATCGATATTTATTGTTCAATTAAAAAATCATGTTTTTAAAGTGTTGAGTTATACTAGAGACAACTGCTTCTCTGTTTGTCGATGAATCAAAAAACTAGTGGTAATCGTTATCATCCTCCCATCTAGATTTCGCGAGAAGGAACAGCTCAGTTTATAGGAAATCTTTTAATATGAACAGTTATTGTATTGTTTCCCTACCTCTACGCTAATAACTTAAATTGACTGGAGATCCATGTTTCTTTTAGCAACCTCACCACATCACCAGCGGGTGCTCGGCGTGGATGTGGGTAAGTACCTTTCTTTTTATTGCCTGAACTAGATTTTTTTTTTTAAATTTTTTTACTCATTGAAAATGTTTACCGTATGGAATATTTATAATGTATTTTTGGTGACAGCGTAATGACATCTTCGTGAAAGAAACTACTTCTTATTCAATTGTTAGGATTCTCCGGCTCGTTGCTATATTTTTCTTTTTTTGCTTGATATTAGTTTTATTTATGCATCTTTTCGTGGCTTAAATACCCGATAATATATTTTTTTTAATTCCATTGGCGTTATAATAAAAGTTAACGAAACGAAGAGTTGTAGCAAATGTGAAACGTTAAGAATATCGAATTTCGTTTGCAAATATATTTGAGTATATTATTTGTATTTGTAATAACATTTAAATGTTGAGAGAAAAAGAAGAGATAAAATTTGAATTCCAAATTCGTTCTTTTCATTTATAAGGAACCCGGACCAGGTATGGGACCCGCCACGATGAAAGGCTTTCCGAGTAACATGGGCTAGCCATCGAGCGTGCTGCACTATTTTTGTCACTGAGTAGGGGCTCTTGCCGGGCTGAGTGGCATTCCGCTCGCGTGCCCTTTTATGGTATAGATTTATGTGATCCGATTATATAATTCTATAACATAAATCAGTCACGTCTATATTTCTCTTTTGATTGGAAAGCTCATGCGAAGTATCTTTGTATGAGTTTTCCACTCAAAAGGGCAATATATGGCCACGTCAACGTTTGGATCTTGATCCGGTTGGGCGGGTGGGAGGGGGCACCACATCCATCCGGATGCCCCACTCTTATTTGTGGGTCATAAGAATCATCGGGTAACGACGACGTCTCCGCAAGTCCGTTAGTTTTTACTCGTTTCAACTTGTTTCTGAACAAGAAATTTCCACCCTCAGTAAGTCACCTCCGTTTTTTGACTTCGGTGGACATTTTCTGCGACCCAACAATTCGTGAATGCGAAATTCTTTTATAGTGGCTCCTTGTGCTGGGGGAATGAACCCGCCCCATGACACTGCAACGTTAGCCTGCCAGCGCATTCACGCGTCCCCAGATAAGGCCAATCTCGGCGGATCATACCATCCTCTTCGCCGAGGCAGCAGACCATCGCTGCAGTCCTAAACGGACATTTCATACCTTATTTCCACTACAAAGTCATCCAAAAAGAGTGGAGCCAATCAATTATATTCCCTATCCACAAAAAAGGTGACAAACGACAGTGTGAAAATTATAGAGGCATATCACTACGTTGTACGGCGTACAAAACATTTTCAAAGATATTAAAAACTAAAATCGAATCATACGCCAAGAGTATTATTGGGGAGTATCAACGTGGTTTTAGAGCAGGTAGATCAACGATAAATACATTGTTCACAGTCTAGCAGGTACTTGGGAAATGCTTGGAGTTCAACATAGACGAACACGGAATTTTCATTCACTTTAAGCTAGCATCAGACGGTATTGATCGTAAACTACTGTCCCAAATAATGATTTGCTTTGGCATCCCAGCCAAACTGGTCCAACTTGCTAAAATGAGAATGACGTCGACAACTCCCAATTCCACATCAATAACCACCGCACTTTGACACCAATATCGGACTTTTCAGTTTGGCTCTAGAATACGTCATAAGAAAACTACCGGTCGATACATCAGGTACATTACTGTTCAAGTTGAGCCAAGTAGTAGCCAATGTGAATTACTTCAACATTTTGTCACATTCATTAATAACTGCCAAAGAACTCTTCCCGAAACTCAACAGCGAAGCAAAACTTGTAGGGCCACAAATCAATGAGAATAAAATAAAGCTCATGATGCAGTCGAGGAAAAATATCTCGAGCGTCCAAAATGTCACACATGGCGAATACAGTATCAAAAATGTGGAAATTTTTTTTTGCTAAAATAACGGTAACTGGTAATGAAAGAGAGAAAACACGCCGAAGAATACAGCTCGCAAATAAAATATTTTATTCAGTTTTGACGATCTTGAAAACCAGCTGCATACAAAGACTCAAGTATACAAATCTATGATAAGACCTGTGTTATGCTATGAGTGTGAGACGTGGACCCTAACCCAAGCATCCGCAAATATATTAAACGCTTTTGAGTCACGGGTCCTGAAGCGAATAATTGGAGTGAAGAAAGACGGGTTTGAGGGCGAATCCAATATAACAAATTGAATTTCAAAGTAATAATAATCAAGTGTTAAAATCGGGCTAAAGTTTTTAGATGAGGACACTTGGCAATACTTGGTAAAAGGACAATGTACACAAAAACGTTGAAATTATCACGTAAGTATGCATACTGTATTAGCAATTTTCAATTTTTAACCTTTTTTTTTCAATTATTGCTGATAAACAAAAGATTTGATTTTTGATCCACTTTGCAGAATACAAAACAAATGTACGTTCAATATTTTAAAAATCTCTCATATTGTACATCAGGATAAAAACATATATTTTTGTATGAAGTAGCTATATTTGGGTCTTGTTAAGGACATGTTTAGGTCAACTTAAGGCCGAATTTGGACCACTTTGAGGCAGAGTTTTGGCAAATTTTCGTCAGAGTTTGAGTCACTTTTAATTAGTATTTGGGCCATTTTTAGGCCTTATTGTGGCCAGTTTATGGCCTGATTCATTGAAAATTGGGCAAGTTCAGGCAATTTTTTGGCCTTTTTTAGGCCAATTTTAGTGTAAATTGGGCCTATTTTAAGCCTAGTTTTAGCTGAATGTCCTGAAAATAGACCTCGCTCAGGCCTTTGTTGGGCCTTGCAAAATATAAGACTCTATTAATCACAATATCCACAAGATCTTGCCAGTTTCGGCCCTTGTTTCTAATGATAAGCTTATGAAGAGACTCTCTGCTGCCCTGTATGCTGGTAGCCTAGTGTGGACATCTTCCCATATCTGCGCCCACTGAGATTCTTTAGAAGCTTGTGATGCTCACCTCATGGTTCAGTGATTTTCGTTGATGACTAGTATACTGGAAGCATACCATGTTAAGGTGTTCAACGAAGTATAGAAAATCTATAAGCTAAACGTAATGATATTCAGAGTTAGCTTCATCATGTCTTCAGCTGTCTATCATCACCTTCCCAGTGGAGCTACTAGAAGCAATGTGTTCACGGTAGGCATGCCAACAAACTTCTCCCTGCCTATCTTCCCAGTATCCAACCCAAAAGTAGTATTTTGGGAATGTGTAAAGTAGGAGATACAGTTGTGGATCACCAGCACAATATACAGATGGTCAATGACTGAGTTTTCCTCTAGAACTCGCCCAATGTAAACTCATTGTACTAAGGACCCTAAAGCTAACATCTTGTCGGGTATGGTTTTGTATGTCTCAAGCGGTAAAAAGTAGACGTGCTGCCAATATTTTGCACGTTTGGTACTTTTTTGGTAACCAATCCCCGAGACTGTTTTCTCTCCGATCAGGTTAAGGCATTACTAATTTGATGGCATTAATTTTCCCCGAAGTAGACATCGACCTTTGTGCTTGAGACAACATCCTGAAAAGCATTGAGTTAGACTCAAAAGGTCGGCATTGGTCCAATCAGCGTTAGATATGCGCTGGAAAATGTTCTCCCACACTGAAACCACACAAAACAATCCTTTCACCCACAAGACTGCACCTATACGTGAGCGCTGCTCAGATGCCAGATAGCGAAGCTACCAGATTTGCCAAGGTGCCATGCTGGTGAGTTCTTCTCTAATGCCTTCCGCTGAACAGCAGTAGGTTCATACCTCTTACAAACTTTTCAAGCACATCGTGGGTATTTTCATTTCAGCGGAGTATCACTTGGCTCATTGCATCATCACAATAGTCTTTTTTTAGGGTTTTGTACTAACATACAAAACCCTATTGCAATCACGACCTGTGTCCGTCTGTCCGTCTGTCCGACCGTCCGTCCGTCCGTCCGTCCGTCCGTCCGTCTGTATGTCACAGCACTTTTTCTCCGAAACTATAGAGGCTACAGGCATGAAACTTTGTGGAAAGGTCAGAAGTGGTGACCTTTTGAAAGTTCAAGGGTGGAAAAATTTTTCAAAGGGGTTTAAGGGGGGTCTCCCCATATAGGGAGGTGACCCCTCAAAAAAAAAATTTCACCATTGGTAGTCGAGTGGAGTGTCATTGGAAAGGTCTTAATGAGATCTTTCCAAAACAAGTCTTGAAATTGCCTTATGAGTACCGAGGGGGGCAGGGGAAGGGGAAATGTACGAACTTTTCGCGTACCCCCCCCTCGCGATTGGAAACCTTCCATCCGAAAATTCTGAAAAAAATTATGAGTATAGGCCTTAATGAGTACAACGACAACAAATACATGAGAAGTCGAAATCCGCTCAACTTTGTTAGTAATAGTGTGATTTATCGATTTTATGTTTTCTTGAATAAAATCTAAACGATACCCTTAAATCCAATAAAATTTAGCAAACAGATTACTTTCTACAAGATAAGTCTTTTCTGAAAGTTTCATAAAGATCCAATAGTATTCAAAGAAGTTATAGCGATTTGAATTTTCCCGTATTACTATGGAACAATATGCGCTGTATTACTATGGAAACATATGGCTATGGAGCCATATGCGCTTTTTATCGATTTAGACACTACAGCATGAAAATTTCAGGAATGATAGGTATCAGGGAGATATCTATGGGTATAACTAAAACAAATACCTCAGAAGTCAAAATTCTTTGTACTTTGTTAATAATAGTATGATCCTCGAATTTCACATTTTCTCCAATAAAATCGTCTTTGACATGTTTCTTGATTTTATTCGTTGCTGGTTACTGCATTTTGTAAGTTGAGTACAAAACCCTTCTGACATGAGCATAGGTCTGTCTACCCAACTTGTTTATGGTTGGAAGGTGAAGGCTATTAATGCCCTGAGTGTAGAGCTCGCAGATGTGCAAGGCATCTGGACTATCCACCAAACAGTCGGAGGTCTCACCGATTGTCAGATTGTGGAAGTGCAATGGGTTGGCCACATGAATCTTATGGACGATCAACGGATACCCAAAAAGTTATTCGTTGCTAGAACTGAAGGCCGGAGACCAGTGGGGAAACCAAGGAAATGCTGGTCTGACTCGGTCGACGAAGACAGTTCATCGCTGCTCAACTTTGAAACTTGGAGGAAGTGTTCAATGGACCGAGACACTTAGAGGCGCTATTTGTAGGAAGGGAAGGCCCGAAGGGGCTGTAGTGCTACGAAGAAAAAGGATATCAATTGAAAGGCCTAAGCACTTTCAGTATCTGCAGGAGTCATTTTTTGCATCAGGATGCAAAGGGGGAGACAAAATATACGAACAATATTTGTGTCTCCTCCCCTCGCGATTGGACACCTTTGAGCCAAAAAATTACGAGGGAAAGCCTTTATGAATACAAGGGCAACAAATACCGTCGGAATCAAAATTCATACTCTGGTATGATTTATAACTTTTACATTTCCCCCGGAAACCGAAAATGTGCCCTTGAGAGTTTTTAAACTTTAAGGGTTATGTAGGTTGATATAAAACCCTTATGCCTGCAAAATTTCATGAAAAACCAAATCATAAGAAACTAAGTTATCGCCATTTGAACTGTATGGCATTACAAGGTGAGTTCCAAAATAAACGAGACTTTTGTTATAAACATTTTTTCGGTGACGCTATCTGTAAATGAGATAGTGCGTTGAAAAGTTACATCCCTCCCCGACTTCCAGTGAAAGATTGGTGACATTCCGTTTAGTGGAAGCGAAGTTATTGCGTCTAAAGTGACAGTGTGTTTGTGTTATCGGTACGAAAATGAGTTTCAAACAAAGAGCTAATATCAAATTTTGTTTTAGAATCAGTAAAATGTTTACCGAAACATTTGAATTGATAAAAAAGTTTATGGTGATGATTATCTATCTCGTGTTAGAGTTCATAAGTGGTTTACACGTTTCAGACATAGTCGTAAGGGGATAAATGACGATAAACATACGGGCCGCCCAAGGCAGTGATCACCGAAAACAACATCGAAATTGTGCGTGAATTTGTCAAAAATGAGCCAAAATCATCGTTGACATTCATGGAATCGCAGTTGAATATCTCCAAGACATCGATTAATGCATTTTAACCGATCATTTGGGCTTTCGAAAGGTCTGCGCACATTTTCTTCCGCACAAGTTAACTGATGACCAAAAATTACTCAGAATTCAACATTCGAAAGAATCATCAACCCTCCGAGTACACATGGGGTCAATTTGACCCCAAACGCTACTTTGACCGATTACAGCGCCTAGGCCTGCGGGAAAGTGGGGGTATTATGGGCTTCTAAATATATTTTAGTGTCTTGACTATAAGCTTACATAGTTTGTTTACCTTTCGAAGACGTTAGTTATTGTTGAGAAACCTTTGAAATCAGTCTGGGGTCAATTTGACCCCATTGTGTACTCAACGTCAATTTTGAGGTAAAAATTGAATTTTTTTTACTTTAAAAATGGATAGATTAATTCAAAAAGACAAAAAAAACTTTGATACTATTTTTTTTTTTTAAAGCAATATGGAATATAATCTGCGATCTATTGTGCGTAATCGTTTGTTGGCTGAAGACAGCGGTGATGATTTTGGCGGCAGTGGTTAGTTCGAAGACGACCATGTCTCTGAGCAATCAGTATCTGATTATGAACTTTCTGAATGTTCAGAAAATGATGATGTGGAGAATGCATTTCTCAGTGAACACCTTTAACAACAGCGTGAAAATTCAGCCGCACGAGGGAGACCAACATCAACATTGATCAGTAAAAATAAGACAAAGTGGAAAATGGGAGCTCGTGAAAGATTATCAGGTTGGAATTTATTTCGTTCATTTTCTAATCCTCTTCATTCTTACCAACACATTTTTTGCAACAGTAATATAAAAATAGTATTATCATATTTCAATGAAACTTTTACTATAAATATATATTGTTTCTTTGTTACAGATCGATTGTCGATTGTACCAGAAAGAGTACCTGGACCACGAAACGGAGCAGAAAATTTTAACAACATTGTTGAATTTTGGGATATTCTTTTTGATGAGGATATAAGAGAGAAGATTGTAGAATATACTAATATTGAAATTGAAAATGTTTGTTCCAAAACGATGGTTGATGACGTGCCGTTGCAGACATATCACCGCACTACTGATATACTTGAGATGAACGTATTCATTGGAATTTTTTATTCTGCAGGAATGTGGAAATCTAATCATGTTGATGTCAAGGAGTTATGGAGCAACTTTCATGCAACATCTTTTTATCGTTCCGTTATGCCAAAATCAAGATTTGCTTTCTTGCTAGTAGCTTACGTTTTGATGCTAGAGATAATCGATCTCAGGATGATAGATTATCACCTATTCGAGAATTGTGGGATAAATTCATTGAAAATCCTAGCAATGAAATTACTGTGGATGAGCAGCTTCTTTCATTCAGAGGGCGCTGCAAATTTTGAATGTACATAAAATCGAAGCCTGATAAATAGGTCTTGAAAATTATTACAATGAAAGATGCACAAACTTTTTATTTGGTAATTTTTTTATTATTTATTTGTTATTATTTTTTCATAAATAATAAAATTATGTATCTTATTTACAGATAAACGGCATTCCTAATTTAGGAAAAACGGGTCACCCACGTAATCAGTCTTCCGGAGAATATTTTTTCAAAAAAGTAACCGAACCTATTCATGGTTCTAATAGATCTGTTACTTGGGATAATTGGTTTTTAACCGTTCCTCTTCTGAAAGATATGTTGGAAGAAAAGTATAATATGTATGCAACTGGCACAATCCGGAAAAATAAGCCCGACATTCCTATTGAAATGAAGTTTGCTGGCACGGAAATACCTTCCACTAAATTTTGCTACCACGGCGGTATCACTTTAGCCGGTTTCACGCCAAAAAAAAAATAAAATTGTACTAGTTGTTAGTACATAAATCACAACTGGAAATATTGGAGAAAGAGATAAACCAGAGGTTATCGTGTGTTACAATAAAACCAAAGGTGGAATTGATGTGTTCGATAAACTGTGCCACGCTTATACAACTACCCGAGCAACAAAGCGTTGGCCAGTGCGATACTTTTTTGGTATTCTGGATCAAGCAATCGTAAATGCCAGAATCTTATATATGTGTAAATCTACCAATGACGCTACCAAAAAGAAATCTGCTGTTTGTGCCTCAAAAGATGTTGTGGCTCACCTTGTTTACCCATACTTACGAGAAAAAATTAAAAACCCTTGTATGCGTACAGATATTAGAAAAGGGGTTGAAAATATTTTAGGAATAAATATCCCACCTGTCACAGTAGAGCGTGTTCAGCTGAGAAAAAGAGCAAGGTGTTCTTTGTGCACTCGTCAGCAGGACCTGCAGTCGACCGATGTGTAACGAGCATCGAGTATACTTAAGCAACGATTGTGCTGGTTATAATTGATTTTCTTATTTTTTACTTATTTTTCTTTATTATTATGTTTTGAAGAATAAAAAAGTTTTTCCTGTACTGAAAAAAGTTAAAAAGCATTATATTTTATACCCTCAAAATTACCATTACAAAACCTTTTTCTTGCAACCCTTTATGTAGGGCTGGTTTTTCCCCTTTTTCTATTATGTCTTGAGAGTATTCATATGAATTTTTAGCCCAAAATATTGAAAACTGACGAAGCTTTGAACCTTTTTTTTTGAAAAAATATGAAAATTTTAAAGTCTTCAATATTGTCATCGTTAATATGCAAAATAAATACTTTCTTTTTAAGGGACACTATAGGGCTCATTTCTCCTTTATTTTTTTATGCCTCGAGAGTTTCCACGTAAATTTTTGGCCAAAAATATTATAAAGGTTGTTCGCGATTTTTTTTAGGTAGGCTAAGGACATTTAAGGCCTCTCTAATGTATGAGAATTACTAAAAGAGCTTTCAAACTATTTCTGAAAATTTTTTCAAACTAATATTTACAGTGGGGGCGATACTGTATACTTTCAAAGAAGGTCGGGGTCAAATTGACCCCATATGTACTCGATGATAGTGTACTCGGAGGGTTAAAGAGGCAAGAAAAGACGAGAACTTCCCTTACAACATTGTAACTGGTGATGAAACGTGGTGTTTCCAATATAAACTAGAAACCAAGCGTCAATGTGCCGAAGGAAAGCCCCAGACGAGCCACCACCCAAAAAATCGCGTCGATGCTCATTTGTTTTTACGATTCTAAGGGGATTGTCCACAAGGAGTTCTTGCCAAGGGTCAAAACCGTCAATGCAATTTTCTATCTTGGCATTTGGAAGCGTTTGTTGTTGTCGTACGATAAGGTTTTTCGTGAATGAGAACTAGAAGGAATCATCGAAAGAATACCTTATGAAGATGATTCAAAACATTGTCACCATCTACCACATCGTCCGGTAACAAAGCCACATGCAACAACGCTGGTCCGACCTGTATTTGATGCCTCCGCGAAAAAAAGGGATTTCCGTCGTTAAGCCAATGCTGAGAAAAGGGTCCTAATCTTATTGCACTTGTTCCCTCCATCATCATTCATTTTCGCGAGCCTGAAGTGGGGGTGGTTGCCGACATAAGAAAGGCATTCTTGCAAATATCGATAGCTAAGGAACACAAAGATTTTCTACGTTTTCTTTGGTGGGAGAAAGGAAAACTCGTAGTTTTTAGATACTATCGACTAGAATTTGTTTTGATATGCAGTCCTCTTCTTTTAGCAGCGAAATAATGAAATCTTTAGACAATGGATGTTAGAGTTAGTCTATTTGAAAAGCATAGAAATTCCTTTTAAACAAGGCTCAGGGGAACTTGAAATACATGCTTTTTTGGATGCAAGTGGCATTGCCTATGCAGTAGTTGTTTTTGCGCCTGTAGTTCAGGGCGGAGGTTTGGTAAACATACAGCTTTTGAGTGCAAGATCTCGTATCGCGATTACAAGGAGCCACCATTCCAAGGTTGGAACTATTGGCAGCATCTATTGCTGTACGACCAACTAGCTCAGTTACAAGCTCATTAACGCGTGAAATCAATCGTATTACTTATTGTTCCGACTCGAGCACAGTACCAGCGTGGATTGATCGAGATCTGCAGTGGGGAACATTCGTATATAATCGCGTTAAGGAAATAAGATCTTTGAGCCAAAAGAATTCGTGGAAATTTGTTCCTGGTAAAATGAATCCTGCAGACCCCCCCTCACGAGGCTGCAGTCCAAAGCAGTTAGTGGAGTCTCGGTGGTGGCTTAGTCCGCAATGGTTATATGAGCCTGAGTCAACTTGGCCATCAGATCAGGGTGAGGTCGACGAAGAAAAAATATCAGCTGAAATAAAACGATCGACTTTGAGACAAATGATCAACACTGAAAGTAATTTCAGTGCAGCTAAATTTTTTCTCTTAATCATTCGTTTTTAGGGTTTTGTACTAATATACAAAACCCTATTGCAATCACGACCTGTGTCCGTCTGTCCGTCCGTCCGTCCGTCCGTCCATCCGTCCGTCTGTAGGTCACAGCACTTTTTCTCCGAAACTATAAAGGCTACAGCCATGAAACTTTGTGGAAAGGTCAGAAGTGGTGACTTCTTGAAAGTTCAAGGGTGTAAAATTTTTCAAAGGGGTTTAAGGGGGGTCTCCCCATATAGGGAGGTGACCCCTCAAAAAAAAATTTTCACCATTGGTAGTCAAGTAGGGTGTCATTAGAAAGGTCTTAATGAGATCTTTCCAAAATAAGTCTTAAAATTGCCTTATTAGTACCGAGGGGGGCAGGGGAAGGGGAAATGTACGAACTTTTCGCGTACACCCCCTCGCGATTGGACACCTTCCATCCGAAAAATCTGAAAAAAATCATGAATGTAGGCCTTAATAGGTACAACAACAACAAATACATGAGAAGTCGAAATTCACTCAACTTTTTGAGTCGAAATTCACTCAACTTTGTTAGTAATAGTATGATTTATCGATTTTATGTTTTCTTGAATAAAATCTAAATGGTACCCTTAAATTCAATAAAATTTAGCAAACAGAGAGACTATTTGTAAGATTGATCTTTTCTGAAAGTTTCATAAAGATCAAATAGTATTTAACGAACGATTTGCATTTCGGCAGTAATAGCACCTGTAATGATACTGAAAAAATAAAAACATTATAAAATTTCCTTTAAAAGCGCTATTTATTATTAATTTTTTTAACCAGATACCGGTATTTCGAGGACAAGTTATCCTCTTCATCAATGGCGGTATTCTGAAGCTCTTCTTATAATCATCCGAGTATTTAAACCTTTCACATTTAATGGTAATAAACATGAATATCCTTAAGTACTACTACGAGAAATAGCAAACAATTATAATGCAATTAAGGGTATAAAATTAACAAAGAGCTTAAAGGTAAATTTATTACAGGGAATAAGGAAAATGGTGAAGTAATTACGGGTTAGCTCAGGCAAGTAACATAATTGTGGAGATTTAATTACAAAAAAATTATTAGTTAATTGATGATTTTAATTAGGTCACTGTATCCGTTCCCTAGATCCGTATTTAAACGTTGTTCACTGGGGACTCTCGAGATCCATAAGGATTCGCAAGCATCCAACTTTTTCCAGTCCCGGACTTCCTGTACTATGTCAAGATTAGCCCATTGAATAGTATGAGATTCCTAAATAATATGTCTGGCTAATGATAATCTTGCTGTATCTACTCCACCTCTTCTGATGATTTGTTCAGCCTCCTTAATATGTTCTTGGAATCTAGTTTTTGCCAAGCGTTTCATCTGTCCAATATATACTTTATTACATTCTGGGCAACTGATCCTATAGATTCCACTCTTTTCCTCTTTTTTCTTGCCATCCATAGTTGATCCAAGGATTGTTTCAATGCTGTATTTTCTGCTCGTGCTAGCCGTATTGCATCCTGTCTTTCTCAAAATGCGTTCCAATCTTTTGGTAGAAGATAAATGAGTGATTGGCATCCATTTTCGTACTTCTCGTCGTTCTTGTAGAAATAGTGAAGTGAGCCCATTTCTTCTATGTCAAAGGCCAAAGGTGGATTAGAATTTGATATCTACAGGAAGAGCACAAGTACCCAGAGAACTATCCCCTGTTCTTCTAACCATTCTTATGCACAGAAAATGGCTGCATACAATTGTATGATCCACCGAATGTTAACAGTACCATTGAATAACCAGCGTCTGGAACGAGAAAAACAGTACATCGTGGACACGGCTAGCAAAAATGGGTATAGGAGGAGTTTGATCGAGCAACGTATTCGAAAAATGGAGAAACAACATAGAAGAAATGGGCTCACTTCACTATTTCTACAAGAACGACGACAAGTACGAAAATGGATGCCAATCACTCATTTATCTTCTACCAAAAGATTCGAACGCATTTTGAGAAAGACATGATGCAATACGGCTAGCACGAGCAGAAAATACAGCATTGAAACAATCTTTGGATCAACTATGGATGGCAAGAAAAAAGAGGAAAAGAGTGGAATCTATAGGATCAGTTGCCTAGAATGTAATAAAGTATATATTGGACAGACGAAACGCTTGGCAAAAACTAGATTCCAAGAACATATTAAGGAGGCTGAACAAATCATCAGAAGAGGTGGAATAGATACAGCAAGATTATCATTAGCCAGACATATTATTGAGGAATCTCATACTATTCAATGGGCTAATCTTGACATAGTACAGGAAGTCCGGGACTGGAAAAAGTTGGATGCTTGCGAATCCTTATGGATCTCGAGAGTCCCCAGTGAACAACGTTTAAATACGGATCTAGGGAACGGATACAGTGACCTAATCAAAATCATCAATTACCTAATAATTTTTTTGTAATTAAATCTCCACAATTATGTTACTTGCCTGAGCTAACCCGTAATTACTTTACCATTTTCCTTATTCCCTGTAATAAATTTACCTTTAAGCTCTTTGTTAATTTTATACCCTTAATTGCATTATAATTGTTTGTTATTTCTCGTAGTAGTACTCAAGGATATTCATGTTTATTACCATTAAATGTGAAAGGTTTAAATACTCGGATGATTATAAGAAGAGCTTCAGAATACCGCCATTGATGAAGAGGATAACTTGTCCTCGAAATACCGGTATCTGGTTAAAAAGATTAATAATAAATAGCGCTTTTAAAGGAAATTTTATAATTTTTTTATTTTTTCAGTATTATTTAACGAAGTTATAGCGATTTGAATTTTCCTGTATTACTATGGAACAATGTGCCCTGTATTACTATGGAAACATATGGCTATGGAGCCATATGCGCTTTTTACCGACTTAGGCACTACAGCTTTGCTAGGCTTTGCATGAAAATTTCAGGAATGATAGGTATCATGAAGATGAGTACATACAATTGAAACAAGTCAAAGAGGCAGGAGAGAGCTCCTAGCAAAAGGGCTTTGTTGCCATTCTAGGATTCGAAAAAATAGGCTATGAATAGATGCTTACAGTACAGAGGAGTGGCCCCTGAAAAAAATTTCATGAAAGGTAGCCGATATGAGTATCAAATGAAAGTTCTCTATGAGAGCTTTTCAAAACGGTTCTTAAACTGACAGTTTTTGCTTCAGTGGGGGCACCTTGGGGGGGAAATACATGAAAAATGTGTTTCCTCCCTCGCGAATGGACACCCGTGATCTAAAAAAATTATTAAGGGAGATATTTATGGGTATAACTATAACAAAAACCTCAGAAGTCAAAATTCTTTCAACTTTGCTAATAATTGTATGATCCTCGAACATGACGTGTTTCTTAATTTTATTCGTTGCTGGTTACGGCATTTTGTAAGTTGAGTACAAAACCCTTCTGACATGAGCATAGGTCTGTCTACCCAACTCGTTTAGTCTTGATACAACGATTTCTTGATGGATGTCGGTAATCTCACAGAAAAATTACAAAGAATGAGCTTTGTATACCTAGGGATTTAAATTTAGGAATAACCTTCAAAGAGCTTCAAACTGCTGAGGCAAAATTTTTGGTTTTTTACAGCAACAAATGTATGAAAATTCAAATAGATTATCATCACTGAAAGTCATGATAAATCCCGATGGGCTCAAAGTTGTAAAAACTAGGATTCTTAATAGAAAGAATGACATCAATCTTTTGTGTCCAATAATAATGGATGAGAAGCATGAAATAGTCTTTTTGCTTGTAAGATAGACTCACGAAAAATAAGGCCATGTAGGACCACAAATAATTATGAATAATATACGTGAGAAATTTCGGATCATCGGGATTTCGTTATGTTGCAAATCAGGTTGTGAATAAGTGAGTCATTTGCAAAAAGCGAAAATCGAAAAATTCGCAATGTGAAACTCCACTTTTGCCTTTGGATCGTGTCCGAGATGCGAAAGTCTTTGAAGTGACCGGTATCGATCTGGTCGGTCCTGTTTTCTTCCATGGGGGAGGGAAGGGTTGGATCTGCTTCTTCACGTGTGCTGTATATTGGGCTGTTCATTTAGAACTATTAGACCTATGAGACCTTTTTGGAAGGGTATGCTGATTTATAGATAAGAGAAAGGTCTAGCATAGTCTACACAGATAATGTGACCAATTTTTCTAGGGCAAACAATTCCTCTGAAGCATTAGATTAGGATAAATTACGAAGCATAGTTCTGTGGCTCAGATAGAATGGCACTTCAATCCTCATTCGGCACCCTGGTGGGGCAGCTGGTGGGAGCGGCTGATAGGAGTTTTAAAATCAATTCTACGTAAAACCCTTGGTAGAACGAGTCTGTCTTACGAGACGCTAAATACCGTTTTATGTGATGCAGAAGCTATTGTAAACTCTTGACCTCTGACATATGTATCGGAAGACACTGACGATCTTAAGCCAATTTCTTCTTCAGGTTTTTTCAAGAAATACAGGAGGTCGGTACTCCCGACATTGATATGTTTTATCATGAAAAACTTAACAAAAAATTCAAACATATTCAGGAGACTCTTGACGCCCTTCGTAAAAGATTTCAAAAGGAATATCTAGGACATTTAATTAGGGATGACATTCATAAACACAAAGATTGGCCTTTTGCTCGAATCGTTGATTTAATCAAAAGTAAAGACGGTAACGTGAAAACGCAGAATAGTCTGCTTAAACGTCCTATACAACGAATTTACCCTCTCAAAATCGCACAAGAGCACTTAGAAGTTAATGAATCTTTGAATCAAAAGGCTAAAGCTATAAACTCGTGTAATTGTGACGCTTATAAATCTAAAATGAAATATAAAATAAAAAATTAACCATTTGATTATTGTTTTTCTCATGAAAAAGTTGTGTAATTTCATATACAACTATGTTCTAATGTATCTCATGCGATAGTTTATATATTTTCGCGATTATAAATTAAATTTGTTTTCACAAAAGCGGAAGGATGTTGCGAATTGTTTGACATTAGTATTTTTATTTGCACGCAGTGCCACTACATTTATATTATTTTTACTATCGGTCAGGTTCAGATGAGAGCTCAGTCCGAGCTAGCAAAGTGAAGTGTGAGCATCGTGCAGCTATATCTATTAAGTCATATCTGATTTACAATAAACACCTTAATTAATAAAGCTCTCAATATATATTTCTTCTAAGCCTGATATTAGTGACAAAGGTTGAAGCTTCTCGCGTCATCAGATATTATATATAAAATTCTATAATTTAACAAATTATAAACTTACGAAAAATTTTTTTAGTTTGATCTGGTAAGATGAAGGGATGTGTCTATCTCGTGTTTTTCACGTGTTTTCTGTTTTCGCCATATGGCACCAATCTACCAATCCTTTGAGACTACACTTTGATTAAATTATCACAATATTTTGTTGCTGGTACAACTCCATCTGAGAAGCATGAAAATGTTAAAATTATAATAAAACTATTTTTTCATTATACATTAGATCTTTTATTTATTCTGTATAACAGCCATTTTCGACTTCGATTTGCAGTCTTCTTCAGTACAATTATTGGGTTACAAGATTTTCACTTAAGTACAAATAACTTTAAAAAAAAAGGCAATTATATCTTTGATGTAATTAGACTAAATAACACTGAATGGCAATTACCTTCATCCGTATTCATTCTTTGTTGCTCAGGTACTTGGATTATCTTTATTGCTTCCATCGCGTCTTATTCCCTAGGACAATTACTGCTCTTAATTACACTTACATCGGCAATATCCATCATGTGTTGTTCTTCGATGATGTGTTTAGCTACGGCGGACCTTATGTGCGATCCCGGGTTTTTAGCTGCGATTCGTGCTTCCCTAATATGTTCGTGGAACCTGACCGGGATCAATCTTTTCGTTTGTCCGATATAAATCATAGGACAAATACTACACGCTACTTTGTAGATGCCACTCGTCTCTTCCATTGTTTTAAAATCCTTGCCCGATCCCAATATGTTTCGTGCTGCGCATCTGCGACTAGAGGACACCATTTCAATTCCGTGATGTTTTAACATTTTCTTCATGTCTTTTGAATACCTGGAATATGTCACTGATATGCGCTTTGGAGTTTCTTTTGTCGGTTGCAATGTTGTTAAATTGTCCCTATTTTGTTTTCGGACCTTCTTCTTGATTATTGCTTCGATGCATTTTCCGTCGTATCCATTTATGCTGGCTGTATTTATGATATATTTTTTTTCTTTCTTTAACCGCTCTACTGTTAATGGCACTGTCAGTAAGCGGTGAATCATTGAATGGTATGCTGCCATTTTCTGGGGGTAACTATGGCTGGAGTCGCTAGCAATTGTACGTTGGGTACTCAAGGGCTTCCGGTAGATGTCAATTTCAATCCTGCCTTGGTTCCTAATAAGTTCCGAATCAAGGAACGGGATTTCACCATTTACTTCTATCTCCATGCTGAACTTTATCTTTGGGTGGATATTGTTGATTTTCTGGAAGGTATTTTCCAATTCTTTCTTTGCAATTATGATAAAAATATCGTCCACGTATCGTACCCACAATTTTGGCATTAAACCTTCTTCTTCAATGATATTTTCAACATGGGCCATAAAAATTTCGCTGATAAGAGGAGATAAAGGGTTGCCCATTGCTGTACCGGACGTTGTTTTGAAAAATCGTTGCCTGAACATGAAATAATTTTCATTCATGCATAGTCGAGCCAATTTTACGTAGCATTTTGTCTTCTCTTTCCATTCACTAGAGTTTTCTATGCTCAATAACCACTTTTCCAGTAAATACAATGATTCTTTAACTGGGACATTCCGAAAAAATGGCTTTTACGTCAAAAGACACCGTAATATTTTCCTTGTTCAAATCATCTATTTTTTCCAATTTTTTGATGAGCATTTCTGAGTTTTTAATTGACCGACTACTTATTGGTATATTTATTTCATTAATTTGGTTGGTTAACCATTTGGCTACGTTATATGTTGGCGAGTTCGTGTCGGCTATAATTTCACGTACCTCCTCACCGTTTTTATGAGTTTTTGGTTAAATACGGATGCGAGGGAGCGATGGATTCGGCATTCTCAAATTTTTACTGGCGACCACCCTTCTACATTCCTTGAGAGTTTTTTCCACTCATTTTATGGAATCTGGGAGCGGATTGTTTCGCAGTTCCATATAATTTCCATTCGATAAGGTGTTTAGTATGATTTCATCATGCTTAAGTTTGTTCATTATTACCACTGCGTTGCTTTTATCAGCTTTTAGATAGAAAACGGGTTTTTCTTTTAACTGCCTTATGATTTTGGACAATTTTTTCCTAACATCCTCTTTTACATCACTATCTAGGTGTTTTATTCTCGCTTCAACATCAATAATAATATTTTCTAAGGGGTGTGGCATCTACAAAGTAGCGTGTAGTATTTGTCCTATGATTTATATCGGACAAACGAAAAGATTGATCCCGGTCAGGTTCCACGAACATATTAGGGAAGCAAGAATCACTGCTAAAAACCCGGGATCGCACATGAGGTCCGCCGTAGCTAAACACATCATCGAAGAACAACATATGATGGATATTGCCGATGTAAGTGTAATTAAGAGCAGTAATTGTCCTAGGGAATAAGACGCGATGGAAGCAATAAAGATAATCCAAGTACCTGAGCAACAAAGAATGAATACGGATGAAGGTAATTGCCATTCAGTGTTATTTATCCTAATTACATCAAAGATATAATTGCCTTTTTTTAAAAAGTTATTTGTACTTAAGTAAAAATCTTGTAACCCAATGATTGTACTGGAGAAGACTGCAAATGGTAGTCGAAAACGGCTGCTGAACAAAATAAAACAAGTTGGGTAAACAGACCTACGCTAATGTCAGAAGGGTTTTGTATTCAATTTACAAAATGCAGTCACCAGATCAAATCAAATCAAGCAACATGTCAAAGACGATTTTATTGGAGAAAATATGAAATACGAAGATCATACTATTATTAACAAAGTTGAACGAATTTCGACTTCTTAGGTTTTTGGTCATAAATATCTCCCTTGATAATTATTTCAGATGTCCAACCGCGACGGAGGAAACACATTTTTCATGTATTTCCCCCCTGTGCCCCCACTGAAGCAAAAACTGACAGTTTAACAACTGTTTTGAAGAGCTCCCGTGAAAACTTTTATTTCATACTCATATCGGCTACGTTTGATGAATTTTTTTTCAGGGGCCACTCTCCTGTACTGAAATCATCGATTAATGGCCAATTTTTTCGAATCCTAGAATGGTTACAAAACCCTTTTGCTAAGAGCTCTCTCCCACCTCCTTGACTTGTTTCACTTATGAGCATTAATTATAGGTACTCATCTTCAGTCATTCATTAAATTGAATCAAGTGTTCAAAGCATGCACCTTAAACGTTGAAGTTGGGAAAAAATAACTCAAAATTATTCAATCTTCGCATTAAAAACAGCCACTATTTTGTTTTACGATTACAGATACCACTAGCTGAACCGATTCTCAAAGATACGCATGACACTTATCATTCCTGAAATTTTCATGAAAATCCTAGCAAAACTGTAGTGTCTGAGTCGGTAAAAAGCGCATTTTGTTCCATAGCTATATGTTGTCATAGTAATAAATGCAGCGCATATTGTTCCATAGTAATACACGAAAATTCAAACCGCTATAACTTCGCTAAATATGATTCAATCTTTATGAAACTTTCAGGATAGATTAATCTTATAAATAAACATCTACGTACTGAATTTCATTGAATTGAAGGATACTGTTAAGATTTTATTCATGAAAACATAAAAACGATAAATCATACTATTACTAACAAAGTTGAGTGAATTGCGACTTCTCACGTATTTGTTGTTGTTGTACTCACCAAGGCCTACAATCCAGATTTTTTCAGATTTTTCGGATCACACGTGTCCAATCGCGAGGGGGGGACACAAATTTTTCGTGTATTTCCCCTCCCTGTGCACCCCTCGAAGCAAATTTTGCCAAACAAAGACCTGTTTTGAAAAGTTCTCACCAAGACCTTTCATTTGATACCCATATCGGCTACCTTCAATTAAAATTTTTTCTCGGGGGTCACTCTCCTATATGGATAGACCCCCTTAAATACCTTCTAAAATTTTTTTGTGGTTGTACTTTGAAGAGATCACCACTTTACACCTACGCACAAAATTTGATGTTTCTAGCTTAAGTAGTTTCCGAGAAATACTGCTGTGACACACGGACGGACGGACGGACAGACGGACAGACTGGTCGCAAAACTAGTAGGGTTTTGTAAAATTATTTTACAAAACCCTAAAAAAGATCTAATGTGTAATGAAAAATAAGTTTTATTATAATTTTGATAGCATTAGAAAAAACTGACTATATACGTATATGAAAATTTTGTTTGTGGTGAAACATTCCAATTAAGAATGTCTCACTACAGTTAAAATCATCCATAACAATTTATAGCCACTTCGATTATTTGAAACTACAATAACAATAACATTTTTTGATGGTCGATACATATTTCAAACCTTGTTTTCTTCGGATTTTCGTAAAAATTTCAGGAATGGTGTTTAATTTGAATATTTTTCATTGGCCAAGGATTTAGAAGAATTATTTAAGCTCGAGCAAAATGGTGGTTATGAAAAAAACTCGGCATCTTTTGACTAAATTTGAACGATTTCTTATACAAGTATTGAATGAATAATTCAAGTCATCGATTTATGCAATCAGAAAATATTTTTCGAACCTATAGGATGTTAAGAACCGCTCCTGGTAGGAGCACTCTCCTGCCTACTCAACTTGTTTATATATCATTTTTTCTACGTTCACTCTAGCCTCCAAAACGTTCCAAAAGAAGCATAGCTTCAAAAAATTTCTGTCGGAGTAATGAATGTTCATATATTCAAATCTCTTGATGCAATACTTTTGATAATTTTAATACAAATTATTGAATAAAGTTTATAAATTACGAAAAAGAAACCAAAGCATTGCATGCTCTTCTTTGCATTGATATACGAGTATGAATTTCAAGTCTAGAATATTGACGGATCAAATGATATAAGGTTATAAATGAATTAAATTGAAAATTACCATTTAGAGTTTCACTGAAATAACCTTTGTATGTTTTAATCTGGATATCAGAAATGTTACTTAGAATTCAATTAACTTACGAGTATCTCACAATTTTCAACTTGTAGCTCATAAAGGGCATCAAGATATGTTTCTACAGAAAATGTTTCAAATCCAATAAATCACTTAAGACAAATTTGAAAAGGCAAATATGGATACTGAACGTCAGCTGTGATTTGAATAAAGATATCGAGCTCAAAAGCCAAATCAAAAGGTCAAGCACGTTCTGCTTCAGTTCGCAACAATGGCGTTAAAATTACTTTCCAGTCGTTTTGAGTGAATCTCCATTTTATTCAAATCAAGCCATCAATAAGGGTGAATATTTGCTTTGAAAGTTTGAAAGATACTCACCAGTCCCATTACAAACACAATGGAGTGTAGACTTATAAATATCCATTCAGTGGTTGTCGGGTAAATGTAGTCATAGACCAACTCAATATACTCGTCATAGGTCAAATTACAATAGATAGCATCACCGACGCAGGTCTCGTTATGATCGATAACCTCAGAATCGTTCAATGCATTCGGATCCGGAAGATAATCCGTTGTCATGTCTCCTTGATCTATGGCTTCCGCATCGAAGTTTGTCGTCGGCTCACTGGGCGCTGACGCTGACAAATTGGCATCTGGTGACCGTTTTTCAAATATTCTGACAATGTCTGGTACTCGTATGTGCTGCAGGTCTTCGTCCTCCTCCTCTTGACTCGTTGCAAATTGATTGTTTTCATCCCCAAAATTCAATTGTGGCTTGCTGTTGGCTGGGAGCAGGTGTCGTGGATTCCACTTGTTGTAGTCTCCAGCAGACATTCGTGTGTCTCCATAACTCCTAGGGATGCTGTAGTCGGAGCCTTCCACTCGATGATATATGGTGACGAGCAGGCAAAATGTAATTATTTCCCGACTAGGATAAATCCTTCTCATATCACTTGTACTTCCCATTCTATTGTACAATTTTTTATGCAAGCAGATGCTTAAAATTCTTGATTGTTCTTATAAATGTTTCTTGTTCTCATCTTAGTACTAGACGTATGGCAAGCATGGGAAAATACGCTCCTTCATTTATCACAATCATTATGGTCTTGTGCATTCTGTTTGGAAGATGATAAATATTTTTGAGACAACCAGACTGCAACTGAATCTATAAGTTAATGGTGACGGGCTTGTGCCTGAAATTAAAAAAGGATCACATAAGATTACATATAATATACATATTCATAGCATCTACGAGAGGAACAGACTTTTGTTGAGTTGAGATTCTGTAGACTTGTAATAAATCATTCACTGCATCTTGTATTTAGAAAACTAAAGTAAAAGCTGCAATATTCTCAATCTGCTCTATCGTTACCATTCATAGACACATCGTTTAATGATCTCCCTTGAGTTATCAGAATACACTGATTGTCAAAAGTATCTTGCGTTTAGATTTCTTCCAGTATATTTTTGTTTCAAATTTCAGAGACACTACAGAAAGTGTCTGCGAATTCTTCAATTTGCTCTTCACATACTGAGGAAGGATTGAGCGGTTCTATGGCTCGTGATGTTAAGCTCACTCTAGCATTAATAAAACTGCGATATTCTGACCATTTTGCTTTTTAAGGCTTTGTAAAATCATCAATCATGTCTGTCCGTGTGTCACACCACTTTTTCTCGCAAACTACATAAGCTAGGAACATAAGATTTTACATGTAGGTGCAAAGTGACGCCCTCTTCAAAGTTTCATTGTAAAAAGATATAAGGGAGTGGCCCCTGAAACTGGTGCAGGGGGAAAGGGAAATGTACGAAAATTTTGTGTCCCCCCCACGCGATTGGACACCTTTGAACCAAAAAATCTGAAAAAAATCACAATGATGAGACTTTAGGAGTACAAGGGCAGCAAATACCTCAGATGTCAAAATTCCATCAACTTTGTTAAAAATAGTACATGTTATAAATTTTACATTTTTGCCTATAAAATCGAAAGGGGACACTTAAATTTTTCAAAACCGACAAATATCACTCAAATCATGAATTCTCAAAATATTACTGTAATTGACCTCATTGAAAAATTTCAAGACGATCAAGTCAAAACTGCAGTGACTGATGGGATGGAAAGTCCGTAAAATACCAAAATCATGTGTTATTTTTGTTGTAATTGGAGAAAATTCAAACGGCTATAACTTCCGTGTATATCATTCGATTTTCATCAAACTTTCAAAGTTTAAGAATCCTAAAGAAGACTACGTAAATATTGAATTTCGTTTCGTTTAAGGGTACCAATTCGATTTTATTGGGGAAAATGTGAAATTCGAATATCATGCTATTATTAACAAAGTTGAGTGAATTTCGACTTCTAAGGTATTTGTTGTTATTGTACTCATAAACACCTACCACCATAATTTTTTTCAGATTTTTTGGATCAGAGGTGCCCAATCGCGAGGGGGGGGGGGACACACATTTTTCATGTATTTCCCTCTCTGCGCATTCCTTGAAGCAAAAAGTATCAAACTAAGACCTGTTTTGGAAAGATCTCATCAAGACCTTTCATTTGATACCCATATCGGTTACCTTCGATGAATTTTTTTTTTTCGGGGGCCACTCTCCTATATGGGAGACCCCCTCCTCAAATACCTTATTAAATTTTTGGTATTCGAACTTTGAAGAGAGCACCACTTTGCGCCTGCGTACAAAATTTGATATTTCTAGCTTAAGTGGTTTGCGAGAAAAACTTGTATGACACACGGACGGACGGACGGACGGACGGACGGACGGACAGGTCGCGAAACTAGTAGGGTTTTGTAAAATTATTTTACAAAACCCTAAAAAGGGGATGGTTAAAACTATCAAGTGGCTTTAACCAAGTCTCCGTTGTGACAAATATGTCTGTATATATTATTTTTGGTAGCGAAATTGAACGCTTCAATATGTTTATTTTTAATGCTTTGCGCGTTTCAGATTAAAATATTTAATTGTTATCCATGCAAAAATTTTGAGGATAGCTTTGCAATAACACTGAATTGTTGCTGTTTAGTTTTACATTTACTTAAATCAGTAATTAACTCATGCGAAATGGTCTAAAGAGATTGGAGTGAAAAGAGGATGTCACATAAACTATTTGTTTATTGTGAGTTTTGCTTGATAGCCATACTGTAGGACATACGTTTAGTAGTTGTTGACTTTAATAAATTTCCCAACTTTTGTCCCCTCAATGTTGCATTGCTGCTGTCTTGGTTTAGGGTTGGCATAAGTGTTGGAGCTTTTGTCAGCCAAGGGAATTTTGTGCTTGTAAAATCCGAGCTGCTTGAAGTTCTCTAAGCAGGGATTGGGGAGCTTTCCGAAATTTTTTCTCAGCTATTTAGCTTTTGTTTCAGACGGTAAGATATCTCATGCCCAAAGCGCAGACAATTCCTTCATTGTGTAGGGCCTTTTCGACTGTTTGTGTAAAACTTCCATCGCACAATAGTGTGCATGATCGTCTTGATTTTGTTTAATTCGCTCATTTTCGTACACTGTTGTAAATATCTCTTAATTTGGAATTGAATAATTTGATATCAGTTGTATTAACATTATTTTCTATTTTGAGAAGCTTTATAGCTCTTCTGGGGAAATTTTATGCAACCCTGTTAAAACGACTTTTAGCGGTTGTAAATCTTAGAATGTGAAATAATTAAATTTCTTATCTTTTAAATGTCTTTCCATGGTCTCGTAATCTTCGAGATTGGTAAGGAAAAGCCCAATAACAATTCACATTATTTTAATTGAAAATTTTGCTACATTCAATTCTTTGCTTGGCGTCTATCGTGACGCGAGCCAGCCTTGCTGGCGTTAGTGCAATTTATAAGCTCGCTGCATTATATGAACTGTCAAAGCTTGTCATAAGAACATCACGTAACTAACTGCAACAGGCAAATGAAAGTTCAAAACAAAAAATTGTATATTGTTGTATCCGAATGAAGTGCACTTTAATCTTGATAAGTTTATTGTGCCCACCCCCTAGGACAGTATGCCTACAAAAGTGCCAGCAACTCAGAAATATGATGATTTGCTTTGCCTCTAGATACCACAAATCTTCCTCGACTAGATAATAGACTTCTAGATAGTCTCTGCTCATGCAAAACAAGGCATTGATGACCCTCAATTACTTCTCACTAATATAAGCCCCAAACTTTTTCTCATTTAAGGCATCAAGGAACCGCTTAAATGTTCAAAGCCTTAGGTGATTCCTCCAGGACCTATCGTTCCTTGTCCTTCATTTCCTTCAGGCCTTTGTATACGTAGCTCATTTTAGCTGCACTAAAGCGTTCTGGACCAACAAACGCCAGTGCTGGCTCCTTCCTGGCCAACTCATCTGCCTACTCATTACCCTAAATTTTTGCATCTCCTGGCACCCAGTTTAAGGTAACCCTATTGTTTCCACTCAAGATGTGGAGTTCGTTACAGTACTCTAGAACTATCTTCAATGTAGTTAATTATTTTGCTGATGAAAATGAAAATGAAAATGCGTTGGGATTTGAAATAAGTTGCTCTTTGATAATTTTTCCATCTGTTTTGCTATGTATAGATACATCAAACCTTTCTAGGATGTCAAGTTTTGGTCCCTCGCAAGGAATTTGTCATAGTGGCTGGCTCCTTTGCGTGGTATTGTAAGTGCGTCATGTAATTGGTGTCTGTTGTATAAGAAAGATTGTAGGTGCTCTTTGTAGCTTGTCGTTAATTTTTATGTTGTTCCTCCTATATATACCATGTCGCAGTCTTTGCATGTCAGTTTGTATATATGCCGCTGTTCTCGTATATTGACGAGTCATTCAGTTTTGGTTTTAGTTTGTTTCCAATGTTGTTGCTAGTTTTGAATGCAATTTGCAGTTTGTATTTCCTAAGAAAATTTGATAGTTTGTATGTTCTTATGCCTAAGTATGTTAACGAAATCAACTGCTTGATGTTCTTATGCATTTCAGTCAGTTGGCTTTCTTGTGCTTCCTTAAACCCTGTAACAAGTTTGTCCATTTCACGTTGTTTGTAACCATTGTTATAAGCTATTCTATAAATGTTGTTTAGTTCGTTGGAGTAGTTAGTGGGAGTCATGATTTTCTCCATATGAATGAGACACGCTTCAATACATTCCCTGTTGTGCTTGACTGATTTTCACACGTTCAGTAAAGTACACATTCTGATCGAGATGAACATCAAGTTTTCGAACACAGGTTTAATGTGGAGCCTTTTCTGAACCACCTTCACCGGCCATAATGTAGAAATCCATCCAAATATATTTCTGGTCTTGACTGACCCCATGCAGCGTTGTTCTAAACAAAACTATTTCGCACTTTTAATTGATTGATTTTCATTCGCCAATTGTTATTGTACAGCTGCACATTATTAAACATATTTTGAAGATTTTTATTTAACTATTGTAGCTTTTCAGTCTACTGTATAGTTGATCAGATCATCAGCTAACGCTTAAAATGATCACGTATTCAAGAAGTTAGAATCAAAATCGTTCAGTAGCTTGCGAATGAATATTAAGAAAAGCAGAGGCAGAGTAACTTTTCTCAGCAGTAGACCATTCAAAACCCTGAAGTCGAGTGTTGTCGTCAGGTTTCCATCAGTTCAAACAAATGATTTCTCGTAGAACATGTTGCACATCGTGTCGACAAGGTGATTGGGGAACCATTCCTGAAGATGTTTAAAAATAAGTCCATCCAATGAGACATGCTCGAACACATTGTCTTTGATTTAATTCCCAACAGATGTCTGAAGCTACCTTCTTTATGGCATGTATGGTCGAACGCCTGGCATGAAAACCAAATTGACAACCCAAAATAAACTCACATTTCTCAATAGGGGCGTATAATACAATAATTAGTATCACTTCAAACACCTTGCTGATATTACGCAGTAAGCTAATTGGGCGATAGCTTCTAGGGTACGAAGATTCTTTTCTTTCCTTCAAAATCAGAAATACCTTAGACTTTTTCCACTCATTTGAAAAAAATCAATCGCTCAACACGCTGTTGAACAATATGCAATAAGTCCTGATAGCAACCTCAGGCAAACGTCGGAGAACAAAATTTGGATAACCGTCAATACCGCATGAGATCTTGTTGTTTTACCTGTCAAATACGAAATACAAGTCTTCATAGCTGACAAAATCATCAATAAAATTCAAGCTCGGTATGTGGTCAGATGTTAATGTTTCCTTGAAATAAAGAACTGATTTGCTATTCAGGCTTGATTTGAAGTAGGAAACTTTTGCTTTAAGATATTTTGATCTTTTCAACCTTGTGATGTTGGTGTTTCATATCCCTATTATTTCGATGTTTAAGTTTTTTTTTGTGGTTGGGAGATGAATGCCATTTACACACAGAGTGGGGAACTCTCATGCTCGCAAGAGGGCGACTAGACTACCCACTAAAATCTCCCCCTGTAGACCTGAGATCATAGCCTGGGACCGTTTGACACATTACTTCGGGCCCGGTCTCATTTTGTTATGCCGTGAGGCGCCTTTAAGTTTGGGAGTTCCTCTTCAGGCGGAAGGGGAGAGGGGAAGAGGAAGTATCAGACAAGCTATCACCCTGCTCCTACAGCCCAGCGACTGTGAGTCTCTTTTATCTTTTAGGACTGCCCGAGTATAGTGTGCCACCTGGTTCCATTTGTCAACTACTTCGAGCATCACTGCGACTATATTATCAGGGGTAACCTCTTTTGTCGCCCTGTAGAGGTCCCTCTATAGCCTGTCTCATTTTATGCACACAATGTGTGGCAGACATTGTCTTCCTCTCTTGGGCAGAACTGACAATCGGGGGACCATGACTTACAAATTTTGTGCAGGTAAGACTGAAAATACTCATACCCATTCAAAAGCTGGATCAGATAATAGTCAGTCCCACTAGGCCTTCAATTAAGTCATGGTTTCACATCTGTGATGAGGCGCGCAGTCCACCATCCTCGCGGAGAATCATCTCCCTCGCTTCGACGCAGGTCAATAGCGTGGCGTTCTCTAGCTAGGAGTGGAGTAGGCTCCAGTCCTTCAGGTAGTCGCTCATAAGCCACATTAGATATTCTGGAACTTGAAAAGGATTTTCCAGCGTATCTAGAATATCCACCCATCTAGTGGAGTTGAAGCGTTCCTGACGTTAAGTGTCACCAACAGGACCGTCACTTGATGCGACTATATGCTTCTGCCTTTGGACCGCACTGACCACCTCTGCAATGGAATCCATGGTGGCCCGTCCTGCTCTAAAGTCGTATTGCTGAGAGGATAGGTCGCCAGTAGCACAAACCACGTCAGTGGGTCTTCCCTTGATGAGTTTCTCTAGCACTTTCCCAACAGTGTCTAGCAAGCATTCCGGGTGGTATGCAGATGGCGATCTGGAACGGTACCGTTAAAACTCCGTCCCGTAGGCAAGCGTTTTATGCTGAGGAACAAATCAGGACAGTGGGGATATACTGAATGCTGACGACTCCGTTAACGACACAGCGATATGAGCAAGAGAAGACTTTTATTTAGAGTACAGCGAAGATGAACGGGTACAAGGAAAGCTAAATCTTGTCAATACAAAGGAAAATGGAAACAAGACGAAAAGCGGCGTCACTAGCCACTCTCTATGAACAAAACCGGAACCTAGAACAAAATCAAAGAGCAGCAATTACGTATTCAAAGATCTTTGGGAAGATCGGGAAAATCCTGAAGAAAGCCAACATAACAGCGGTACCCACGAGCTGGAAATTCAAAATGGGATTCAGACTAGGTACACCGAAGGATAGGAAGCCATGACAGATATCGTACATTGAACAAACTAAGTGATCCGTCAAAACAAGGTTCAGTGAACATATCAAAGAAGCAGAGAAGCTGAAGTCAAAGAAAGCACAAAGTGATACAGCTGAGTCTGCCGTTGCCAAGAATATTGTAGAAATTAATCACGCAATCAATTGGGATGATCTAGACGTAAATCAAGACGTGAGAAACAATCGGAAATTGGACGTATACGAGAGCCTTTGGATTATTCGACAACCGGAATACGCACGGCTAAATGCAGATGTGGGCAACGGATACTCAAGGATACTAGAGCTAATTAAATCTTAATAATATTTAAAATATAATAAATGAATTATAATAGCAGTAATGAAAACAAAAACGCAATAAGCAAAAAGCAATAAATGATGCCTCTTAAGTAGGGACAATAAAATGTAAAAAGGATATAGGTTAAGTGATAGCTCTCAAAGACGAAAACAGGTAAAATTTAAAGGATATAAAAAGTGGATAGTATTTGGAACGAAACCATACCAAAAACACCGAAGGAGAAGGAACTCTTACCTCCGAAATATATATTTGTTTTAATTAAATTTATTTGCGTTTTTTCTGGAAAATTGGAGGAACATTGATTTGGAGAATTTTTAAATAGCGCAAAAACACAGAGATAACGAAGAATTTAAATAGATTTTTTTATTCATACAGCAGCACACATTTTTAACATTAACATAAATAGATCAGAGTCTCGTCAGCAAGTGTTTTCTTGATGAGAGCTAAAACTGAAAAATCATTAGTTGGACACAGTATACTACTTTTATAAATCGGTTTAAGGAATTCTATTATCGGACTATTCTGTCCCTGCCCTTTCAAGATGATACCACTTGTTAACTAGACTTTAGCAGTGAAAATTAAATCAACAGAAATTTTCTACTTTTCGGCTTACTAAACTCCTTAATAATTGCATCAGTCAACTTAGATGCTCAATGGATAAAACCCCTAACGCTAAAACTCTTTGCTGACCCATTGCATTTGTTACAAAATTTTTAATAAGCTTTTATTTAGAAAAGCTCCTTTCAGCGAAAGCTGTACTTAAAGGCATTGTCAATAAAATTCGAATTACAATATAAATGTTTGGGTAAGTCTCCTTCCTGTATCAGAGACGTAAAACAGCTGCTTCGATACATAACGTTATTCTCCGTACAAATTGGCATCTCTTTGCATGTCAGAGACCTATCTTACCTTCAGACGAAGATATTTCAAGCAAAAATTCGGCATGGCAATGGGAAACCCGTTGTCTCCCCTCTTGGGTGAAATTTTTATGGGTTGGGTAGAACAAAAAATAGCTGAAGAGGGCGTCTTTCCAAGGATGTGAATCCGTTATGTTGGCGACGTTCTCGCGATAGTGTAGAGGGATAAAATTGAAGAGACATTAAAGAAAATCAATGAAATACATAAAAAAATCACCTTCACAATGGAAGTTGAGAGCAACAATGAAATACCTTTTCTAGACATTAAAATAATTGGAAATAATAATGTTTTAGAGTTTGATATTTTCAGGAAACCCACAAATACTCAGGAGACGATACCAGTCACATCACACGACTTGCACTAAACCAAGATGGCAACGTTCAACTGTTGGATATACCGAATGCTGACGACTCCGTTAACGAAGCAGCGATATGAGCAAGAGAAGACTTTTATTTTGAGTACAGCGAAGATGAACGGATACAAGGAAAGCGAAATCTTGTCAATATAAAGGAAACTGGAAACAAGACTAAAAGCAGCATCACTAACTACTCTCCATGAATGAAACCGGAACGTAGAACAAAATCAGAGAGCAGCAATTACGTATTCAAAGATCCCTGGGAAGATCGGGAAAACCCTGAAGAAAGTCGACATAAAAGTGGTACCCACGAGCCGGAAGTTCAAAATAGAGTCCGGACTAGGTATCCCAAAGGATAGGAAGCAGAAGGATGAAAAATGCGGCACATATAAAATTACCTGCCAGCCATGCCGGATATCATACATTGGACAAACTAAGCAATCAGTCAAAACAAGGTTCAGTGAACATATCAAGGAAGCAAAGAAGCTAAAGTCAAGGAAAGCACAAAGTGATACAGATAAGTCCACCGTCACCAAAAATATTGTAGAAACTAATCACGCTATCAATTGGGGTGGTCTGGAGGTAATACAAGACGTGAGCAACAATCGGAATTTGGACGTCTATGAGAGCCTTTGAATTATTCGACAACCGGAATACGCACGGCGCAATAAAGATGTGGGCAACGGATACTCAAGAATGCTAGAGCTAATTAAATCTAAATAATATTTGAAATATAATAAATGAGTTATAATAGCAGTAGTAAAAACAAAAACGCAATAAGGAAAAAGCAATACATGATAACTCTTAAGTAGGAATAGTAAAATGTAAAAAAGATATAGGTTAAGTGATAGGTCTCAAAGATGAAAACAGGTAAAATGTGAGGAATATAAAAAGCGGATAATATTTGGAGCAAAACTGTACGAAAAACACCGAAGAAGGAGGAACTCTTATTTCCAAAGTCAAAGTCAAAAGCACTTTATTTAATACCAATCGTTATAAACTTTTAAAAGAACATAAAGCAAATTCCGAACAATAAAACTATAAAAAACTTAATGGCCCGAAAGGCTCTCTAAATTTATACGTTATCAGTTAAACACATTTAATGAAAAAAATACACTAGCAAATTTAAATTAATTGAGATTATTACATATTTTTTGATTCAATCGGAAAAAGGAGAAAAAACCAACCAGCATTATTCAAAAATTACTTATATTACTCACACAACAATGAACTTATATCCTACACTTAATATGTTACACCCTAATTCTAAATAAGTTCAATCAAAAACCTATACCTATACCTGATTTATCATACAAATAAACAACAACACCAGATGTAGCAATAATGAGATGAATCTAAAAAACTAAGTAACGAGAAAAAGCACAAAAACAAAATAAACACGAATAATTTAGACATTGTCATTCAGCCACCAATACCTAGATTGCTTCATCTCAGCTCGACCAGCCTCAACGAATCTAGCAAATGAGTACTTCCATTGGAATTGTTGGTCTCGTGAACTCAGATTTGGAGGATATTTTATCTTCTTATCGGTGGCCCGTCTATATATGTGATATATGATTGGGACGCCGTCAGAATCAAAAACATATCGATTCATGTCCAAATACACGAATGCTTCTGGAGGAACGAAGCCAGTAGTGAGGCAAGTCGCTATATACTCGTCTGTAGGGTGAGATGGCTGTGAAATCCAAGGGTTTTCACTCACAGTTACAGATCTTGCGATATGATTCCGAAGAAGTTTCAATATAAAGATATCGACTCTTGTCACTTGAGCGGATTGATAAATTTTTCTTTTCGATATATAGTGCTTCCAATCCGTCTCAGGCTTTCTGTGTACAAACCAGTACATGCACGAAGACATTTCCTTTCGAAAACTCTTAATCTTTCCATTGTACTAGCACTCTTGTTGTACCAGATCTGACATCCGTATGTCAAAACTGGCCTAACCAGGGTCTTGTAACAAATAACTTTGACTTTTTGATCAATGTATCTGGAATGAAAGAGTCGCCGAAGGGCCATGACTACTTTAAGTGCCTTACTGAGCATGATTTTGACATGTTCAGTATAGTACAGATACTGATCGAGATGAACACCGAGGTATCGAACACACGATCTATGTGGAACCCATTCTGAACTACCCTCACCAGCCATAATGTGAAAATCCTTCTAATGACGTTTCAGGTCTTGACTGGCTCCCTGCAGCGTTGTCGGAAACAAAATTGTCTCACACTTCTGCGCATTGATTTTCATTCGCCAATTGTCGGTGTAGAGCTGCACATCATTAAACAATTTTTGAAGGTTGCTCTGAACTATGGTAACTTTTCGGTCTGCCGTATAGATGATCAGATCATCAGCAAACGCCACCAATGATCGCGTTGGCGAGACATTAAAATCAAAGCTGTTCAATAGCTTGCGAATGAATATTGAGAAAAGCAGGGGCGCAGTAACTGTTCCCTGCTGTAGACCATTCAAGACCTTGAATTCGCGCATTGTTGCCAGATTTCCATCAGTTACAACAAATGATTTCCCTTATAACATATTACACATCATGCCGACAAGGTGTCTGGGGAACCTGTCCTGAAGAAGCTTGCAAACTAGTCCATCGAACCACACCGTATCGAAGGCTTTCTCCATATCAATGAGACATGCTCCGACATATTCTTTGTTGTTTAGTTTCCAACAGATATCTGAGGTTACTTTCGTTATTGCATGTTTAGCCGAATGCCTGGCACGAAAACCAAATTAGCAATGCGGCTTCAACTCATATTTCTCAATGTGGGCGTTTAATGCTATGTTGAGTATCACTTCAAACACCTTGCTGATGTTAGGCAGCAAGCCGATTGGGCGATAGCTTTTTGGGCATGAAGATTCTTTTCCTTTCTTCAAGATCGGAAATACCTTAGCCTTTTTCCACTCATTTGGGAAATATGAATTGTTCAACATGTTGTTGAACTATATGCAATAATTCCTAATAGGAACCTCAGGCAAATGTCGGAGAACTATATTTGGAATACCGTCAGTACCACATGATTTTTTGTTGTTTATTCTGCAAAATATGGAACACAAGTCTTCATAGCTGACAAAATAATCAATAAGATTCAAGGTCGGTATGAGGTCAGATGTTAATGTTTCATCGAAATGATTGATTGGCCGTTCAGGTTTGATTTGAAGTCGGAAACTTTTGCTTCAACGACCTCTGAAAATATTTCATTCCTTCTCTCTGGGTTTGGCAGATGAACCAATTCTAAATGTGTTTCAATCAGGGCAAATTTCTGCAATCCTTCACATATAATCCTGTTTCCATTTCTATCCGGAGTCGTACTATCAATTTCGATACCAGCCCTATCGAGAAGATTTATCTCATCACTAGTGACTTCAAGATTCGATACCTTCACTCGAGACTTCTTGCGGAATATGCTATTCACTTTCGCGAAAACGCCATCTGGGTCCTGTGGGCTAATATCCCTCAGTTTTTCCGCCCATTGATTGCTGACCTCACTCCTGAAGTATGAACGGATTAAGTTCCGGACATTCTTCAGGTGTCATTTCAACAAAGCCAACGAGGGATGGTTGTAGTCCGAAAATCGTCGATAAATATTGTTGACGCGTGTGAGAAGAAGGCTTTTCAATCTTTTCAACCTTGCGATGGTTGGTGTTTCATATCCTTCCATATTGTTTCGATGTTTAATCTTGGGAACAACTTTCTCAATCGTTTCCAACGTCACCTGCTCTAACTTCGACAAATAGAGATCTATTTCATCGTCAGTTAGATTTCTGTTATTAGGAACCATTGAGCAAGCGTTGCCATCATCAGAAGGAGGGCATTGCTTCTGGTACTCGCGATTAAACTTCTTTCGAAACTTTCCCCAGTCTGTTTTTTTGAAAGTCAACCGATGGTTTTCATGTTGAACTGAAATGAGGAAGAAATCATCCCTGTGATGATTGATTTCCATTACGATTGCGTTATGGTCGCTTTCGTAAGGAAGCACCTGCAGTTTCCGTTGAGGACTATTAACGCTGAATTCAAGTCTTGCGTCAGCAATGCAGAGGTCCAAATATGAATTTGTCCTAGGGTATGTTGGGAACTCCGACCCATATACTCGTATGTTGCACCTGTATTCAATTTGGTTCTCTGTTATCCATGATTTCAGGAATACACCTCTTGGATTATTGGTGGCGTTTAGCCATGATGTATACTTGGCGTTCAGGTGACCAGCAAGAATATAATACTTATGCAGCCTGTTCAATTCGAGTATTTCAAACAAGGAATTGAGTTCCTCCTTGAACTTGAGAACATTTTGACCAGTTGCATAGGCAGAGATAAGGAAGAGGTTATCCCCACCTGGCAGTGAAGTTTTGATGACGGACACTTCAAGAAATTCAAAGCTTTTGAATTCGACTTTTTCAATATTTTGGAAACAATAGGGTCTTCTAACCAATATCCCGGTGCCACCTCCCCCATCACCTATTGCCCTATCGTTTCTTACGAATGCAAAATCTTTGAGTTCCATGGAATGCCATGAATTGAGGTGGGTTTCAGTGAGAAGTATGATGTCATGCTTTTGCTTAGCAATAAAATCAAGGAGATAATCACGTCGATGTATGGCAACGATGGAGTTGACGTTGATCGATATGAGGCGAAGCCTATCCATGGGAATATGACTGGATGACAAGTTATTATTAGGCATTTGAAAGACCTAAACGCTGAAAAGCAAAGTTAATTTTTGAATCTTGTTTGTCGATTCTCTCCGATAAAAAATTAAGTTGCTGGTAAATTTTAGGAAGCAGCTCATTATTGCCACTTACATTATTTACATTATTTCCAGCATTTTCTGCTGGTCCTCTAGCGGCGAGTGCAAATGATACTCCGGCCTTGACGAAGTTGGAAAGTATGATATTACGGTGTACTTGTGTTTGCTTAGGAGCAAATTTAACTTTCGCTTCTTGATGTCGGAAGCATCCTCGATAAGATGCTGGGTGACCAAAAACACCGCAGTTAACGCAGTATAATTTTTCTTTAGGCTCCGTCTGAGCCAATTTGCACTCACCGGGAGCATGAACGTCTTTGCATTTAACGCAACGATAGTGCATGGCACAATTGGCAGCTGAATGCCCAAATCTTTGACACCGGTAACACTGGTTGACTTCTCTTTTCTGGTGGCGTTCCCACCTCACCACTCTGAAATTCAAGTACCTTATTTGTTGAAGGGCACTTGGACTGCTCTTATTTGCAATTTGTATGAGGTAAAGTGGTAAATTCTTCCTTTCTATAATCGACCTTCTTGTTGCAAAAGCTTTGACTGAAACAAAATCAATATTTGGTGCAGCCTCCTTGAGCACCTGAAGAAGATCGACCGTATCCTCTCCGCTGTCCAAGCCCCTCAACAAGAAGGTCTGATTTTTTTCACTTTTTGGGGTATAGGTGAAGTGTGGAACCTCCGCAGAATTCCGCGCAAACTGTTTCGAAAATTATTTCTAAAGACATCACCAAAACTGGACTTTGTATTGATACATGTCGCAACTTTCTATGTGCATCTCCCGATGGGACAACTAGCGACAGTATCGTTGAAATTAAATGCCCATATTCTGCCCGCGGTATGCATGTATCAGATGCTGCTAAGGCAAAAAAATTAAATTTTGGAAATTCGTTAATAATGAGCTCGTAGTAAATACAACTTCGGACTGGTATTATCAACTTCAAGGGCAGCTACATGCAACGAAAATTGATTTATGTGTTTTGGGAGTTTGGATTGGAGATGAGATTCCTATGAAAATTTAGTTTGTCAAAAGGGACGATTCATTTTTCAAATTGCGAATGGAGCAACAGCTGTCAAAATTTTACTTTGATTGTTTCTTACCGGAATTGATTGATCCAAGACATACCAGAGGAATGCAAATCAGGGATCCTGATTATATATCAGAAGCAATAGAGGAAAGGCACGCAAAGCGAAAAAAATAAAATCCTATTCTCAGCAGTTATTGAATAAATGGATGATATTATGTATGTTATATCTCCTTAACGTTTCATAAACTGACTTAAAGCGTATTAAAAATTGTGAATTATTTAAATTTAATGGCCTTAAGGTGACGCTGAAATTTCTAAGATATTAGTGCCCATGTTCTCATGAAAGCCTACCTCAATAATTTTCTTTATCAGATTTGTTGCTCAAGGATGTACAAACGCAAGGGAGAGACACAAATTTTTCAAATATTTTGACCTCCACAGCACTTCCCCATGGTGTTACCGCATGTTTTGAACCTGATTTGAAGAGTTCTCATCAAGGCCTTTTAGCTATTTATTACAAAAAAAAATTAAGGGTTACATCTACATAAGAGGAGACCTTTTTTAACGACCCACCTAAAAATATTTATGTTCCTAGCTTCTTTAGTTTCCGAGAAAACTTGCAGCGACAGACGGACAGATGGACACCGTTTTAAGCTGGGTTTTGTCAAATTATTTTTCAAAACCTAAACAAGAGAAATAAAATAACTGACCCTCTAAACAAAATAATATCTGACAAAACGAAGATTGATTTTACGGATAGTCTTGAATTGTCTACCTTGCTTCTTTAAAATTCAAATAAAACGATAGAAATATTTTTACTTCCAAGCTTATAGAAACGTAAAATAATATTTCTAATCAAGTTTCTAATATTTTACAGCTTAAATTTGTTCACATAAATATATAAATTCAAAAAATTTATTCATCATCAACTACTATGCAAACGTAACAATAAACCTTTTTTATAGTCTGAACTATTTGACCAATCTCCAACATTACACAAATCAACAAAACTGAACTCATAAATGCCATTAATAGATTCAGTCAAATTCATGCTGCCAGTGATATTTTCCTTGTCGATTCCTTCTTTCCATTTTCGTTGGCATCAGTTTGGGCAATCTATCACTCAAACGATTTTCCCGACCTTGTGCGAATGTGCATATCGGTTTGAGGGGAAAATCCTGTAAACGAAATCAGTTCAAAGCAAACTAGGAAGGATTTTGAATTTTCCAACCGAGCATACGGCGCCTTAAGCAAAGACTGAATTATATTTGCATATCAATTTATCAATGTCCGATTTTTGTTGATGATCTAAATTATTTACTGAAATATTAAAACTATCGACTATTATATTTTCATTAAAGTTTATTTTATACTCATTAATGATTTTGTTATTTGTATATTTCTTGGTAATATCCACACCTTTTTTTTCAAAATATTTACCTTGTTCATTCCCTATGTCACTACCTGAACTGCCAGGAATTTCTTTAGTCTTTATAGGTTGCGTTTCTTTGTTTTTATTTTTTTGTAGTCTTTATTATTATTGCTGAGGACATTTTGGATGATTTTTAAACTCTCATTTTGCGTTAAGTGAAATTTTTGTATGTAGTCTAACCCAACTAGGAAATCATAGTCGAAGTTGTCTTTATCTATAACAAAAATATTGACATGTTTTTCAAATTCGAAAAATTTAATTTTTAAAGCTACTATTCTTATTGATTTTTTCACGCCATTAATTGTTTTTAAAGTAGCATTTTTATTATGAGTAGGTATTGTTTTTAACGATAATAACCTCGAATTTATTAAGGGCACATTAAACCTGAATCATAGATTCCTGATGTTTCCAAAGTGTCATTTATTAGTAATTTAATTTTTTGGATCAATTTCATTTAACTCTATCTCTAATTCAGAATTGTTAACACTCCTTATTTGATCTTTTTTTTGCCTATCATTATTTTTAATTTTGAACCAACATTGAGGTTCAGGGCGGTAACGTATGCTTCTATTCTCTTTGTCACAAATTTTACACGGACTAACTACGGGCTTCATATTTTTCTCTTTAATTCTACTTTCGGAAGTTCCTATCTTTTTATCAAGTATTTTTTTGTGTACCACATGCTCTAAACTTCTTAAATTATTAAATATGTCTTTAGTCTCTTTTAAACTATTTCTATCAATCTTATCTGCAATGAAATTCGGTAATCCGGTGGCGATTAGATCAATTAGAGTGATTTTATTTATGGGCTTATTTATTTCTAATAGTAGTCGTTCTTTCTTTAACGCATATTCCCTGCCTGTATCTAAATAGCATTTTTTTTAAAAATTAATTAATTTTTCGCAAAAGTTAGTTTCAAACAATTGCAATATTTTTTTACCAGCCAGTCAAAAGCAAATTTTGATTTTATTGGGAAAACCAGCATCGTCGAATCATTCGAGCATTTATCGAATACCTGAAATTCATTTCCTGAAGAAATATCAAAAGTGGAAATACGTTCAAGGGAAATCCCGGTCTGAGAACATTCCCTCTAGTCTCGCTACAAAAGCAACGAGGTGGAGGAGCCCGATGGCTTCAGCCATCAGTCAGAAGGATCATGCCCATCGCCAATGATGACGGGCGAAAAAAAGCTTAAAAGAAGTTACGAGAATAAAGCAGAAAAACCGACAATCCTATCGGTTATCGAAATCGAACAGCTGATCCAAGAAAAAGAGAAAGCTGAAAAAATCGAAAAAGAAAATGAAGAACTCAAGCTTCGAGTTAAATCGTTAGAAGCACTTGTTGGAACGTTAACGTTCAACAAAGATAAAGATATGAAGAAATGCCGACAAGCACACTCAAAATCTGAAGACAAGAAAACTAAAAAGCCACAGGAAGAAGCTAATCAAGAGGATGTCCTCAGCGCAGGAGGCGCTAACGACAGCAGAAATTACTATGCTAGCTGATCTTGAAGAAACGATGAACATTGAAGAGGATACAGGTAAAACGTCTAAGATAGATAATGATTTCATAGAATACCTTAAAATTAAAAATCGGGAGAAAAAACCAAAATGTTTGTCTGCTGGTCGTCCATTAAGATTAATGAAAAAAAAGAAAAAGTCCCACTAATCAATGTATTTGGGAAAACAGGCAAAGATATGGTTCGGCTTTTGGCAGCCGAAGATAAGCTTAAAGATTTTCAGATGAAAAGAGTCAATGCCGATAAGTTGACAATAAGGACTAAGTCGCTGGTTGATTTCCGGGCAACAAAAAGTGCCTTAAATTCTGAAGATGTTCCGCATTTCACGTACACCCCGAAAAGCGAAAAGAATCAAACCTTTTTATTGAAGGACACAGTCGATCCCCTTCAGGTGCTCCAAGAAGCTGCACCAGAAATACAATTTATTTCAGTTAAAAACTTTGCAACGAGAAGATCGATTGTGGAGCGCAAAAACTTGCCTCTCTACTTAGTTCAGATTTCCAGCAAAAGTAGTTCGAGTTCCCTGCAGAAAATACGGTACTTGAACTTCCGCGTGGTGAGGTGGGAACGCCTCCAGAAAAGTGAAGTCAACCAGTGCTACAGGTGTCAAAGATTCGGGCATTCTGCTGCCAATTGCGCCATGAAATATAGGTGTGTTAAATTCAAAGACATTCATGCTCCCGGCGAGTGCAAATTGGCTCAGGCGGAGCCAAAAGAAATACTATATTGTATGAACTGCGGTGCCTTTGGTCATCCAGCATCATATCGAGGATGCCCCCGGTATCAAGATGCAAAAATTAAAGTCACTCCGAAACAAAGTCAAGCACACCGCAGTGTGATACCTACCAACTTCGTCAAGCCCGGGGTGTCATTTGCACTAGCTGCGAGAGGACCAGCAGACAATGTAAATAAAATAAATAACGTAAGTGGCAATAATGAGCTGCTCCTTAAAATTTCTCAGCAACTAAATTCCTTATCGGAGCGAATCGATAAACAAGATTTGAAAATTAACATTGTTTTTCAGCGTTTAGGGCTTTCAAATGCCTCAAAATAAGTTGTCATCCAGCCACATTCCCACGGATAGGATTCGTCTCATCTCGATCAACCTCAACTCCATTATTACTTTACATTCTCTCCTTGAAGTCATTGCCAGACAAAAGCCTGACATCGTGCTTCTCACCGAAACCCACCTCAGTTCATGGCACTCCATGACATTCAAGGATTTTGAGTTCGTAAGAAACGATAGGGTAACAGGTGATGGGGGAGGTGGCACCGGGATATTGATTCAAAGACCCTATCGTTTCCAAAATATTGAAAAACTCGAATTCAAAAGCTTTGAATCTCTTGAAGTGTCCGTTATCAAAATCTCACTGCCAGGTGGGGATAACCTCTTCGTTATCTCTGCCTATGCAACTGGTGGAACTGTTCTCAAGCTTAAGGAGAAGCTCAATTCCTTGTTTGAAATACTCGAATTGAACAGGCTGCATAACTATTATATTCTTGTTGGTGACCTGAACACCAAGCATACATCATGGCTGAACGCCACCAATAATCCAAGAGGTGTATTCTTGAAATCGTGGATAATAGAGAACCAAAATGAATACAGGTGCAATCTATATGGGTCGGAGTTCCCAACATACCCTAGGACAAATTCATATTTGGACCTTTGCATTGCTGATGCAAGACTTGAATTCAGCTTTAATAGTCCTCAACGGAAACTGCAGGTGCTTCCTTATGATAGTGACCATAACGCAATCGTAATGGAAATCAATCATCACAGGGATGATTTCTTCCTCATTCTAGTTCAACATGAAAATCATCGGTTGAATTCAAAAAACCAGACTGGGGAAAGTTTCAAAAGAAGTTTAATCGCGAGTACCAGTAGCAATGTCCCCCTTCTGATGGTGGCAACTCTTGCTCAATGGTTCCTAATGACAGGAATCTAACTAACGATGAAATAGATGTCTATTTGTCGAAGTTAGAGAAGCTGACGTTGGAAACGATTGAGAAAGTTGTTCCCAAGATAAAACATCGAAACAATATGGAAGGATATGAAACACCAACCATTGCAAGGTTGAAAAGATTGAAAAGCCTTCTTCTCACACGCGTCAACAATATTTATCGACGATTTTTGGATTACAACCATCCCTCGTTGGCTTTGTTGAAATTACACCTGAAGAATGTCCGGAACTTAATCCGTTCATACTTCAGGAGTGAGGTCAGCAATCAATGGGCGAAAAAACTGAGGGGTATTAGCCCACAGGACCCAGATGGCGTCTTCGCGAAAGTGAATAGCATATTCCGCAAGAAGTCTCGACTGAAGGAATCGAATCTTGAAGTCACTAGTGATGAGATAAATCTTCTCGATAGAGCTGGTATCGAAATTGATAGTACGACTCCGGATAGAAATGGAACCAGGATTATTTATAAAGGATTGGATAAACTTGCCCTGATTGGAACACATTTTGAATTGGTTCATCTACCAAACCCTGAGAGAGGGAATGAAATATTTTCAGAAGTCGTTGAAGCAAAAGTTTCCGACTTCAAATCAAGCCTGAACGGCCAATCAATTCTTCATTTCAATGAAACATTAACATCTGACCTCATACCGAGCTTGAACCTTGTTGATTATTTTGTCAGCTTTGAAGACTTTTATTTCATATTTCGCAGGATAAACAACAAGTAATCATGTGATACTGATGGTATTTCAAATGTAGTTCTCCAACATTTGCCAGAGGTCGCTATTAGGAATTATTACATATTGTTCAATAACATGTTGAGCAATTCATATTTCCCAAATGAGTAGAAAAGGGCTAAAGTATTTCCCATCTTGATGAAAGGAAGAGAATCTTCATGCCCCAAAAGCTATCGCCCAATCAGCTTGCTGCATAACATCAGCAAGGTGTTTGAAGTGATACTCAACAGAGCATTAAACGCCCACATTGAGGTAAATGCGTTGATGCCGAATCGCCAATTTGGTTTTCACACCAGGCATTCGATCGCACATGCAATAATGAAAGTAACCTCAGACATCTGTTGCAAACTAAGTGATAGACAATGTGTTGGAGCATGTCTCATTGATATGGAGAAAGCCTTCGATACGGTGTGGTTAGATGGACTAATTTTTAAACTCCTTCAGGACAAGTTCCCCAGACACCTTGTCGCCATGATGTGCAATATGTTATACGGGAAACCGTTTGTCGTAACTGATGGAAATCTGACAACAAGGCGCGAATTCAAGGTCTTGAATGGTCTACAGCAGGGAACAGTTACTGCGCCTTTACTCTTCTCAATCTTCATTCGCAAGCTATTGAACAGCTTTGATTTAAACGTCTCGCCAACGCGATCACTGGTAGCGTTTGCTGATAATCTGATCATCTAAACGGCAGACCGAAAAGCTACAATAGTTCAGAGCAATCTCCAAAAAATGTTCAATGATGTGCAGCTGTACACTGACAATTGGCGAATGAAAATCAATGCGCAAAAGTGTGAAACAATCTTGTTTCGGACAATGCTGCAGGGGGTCAGTCAAGACCTGAAACGTAATTGGAAAGATTTCCACATCATGGCTGGTGAGGGTAGTCTTGAACGGGTTCCACATAAATCCTGTGTTCGATAACTCGGTGTTCATCTCGATCAGTATCTGTACTATACTGAACATGTGAAAATCATGCTCAGTAAGGCACTTAAAGTAGTCATGGCCCTTAGAAAGCTCTTTTATTCCAGAAACATTGATCAAAAGGTCAAAATTATTTGTAGTAAGACACTGGTTGGACCAGTTTTGACATAAGGATGTCAGATCTGGTACAACCAGAGCGCTAGTACTATGGGAAAATTAAGAGTTTTCGAAAGGAAATGTCTTCGTGCATGTACTGGTTTGTACAGAAAGCCTGAGACGGATTGGAAACATTATATATCGAATAGAAGAATTTATCAAACTGCTGAAGTAACTAGAGTCGATATCTTCATATTGAAGCTTCTTCGGAATCATATCGCAAGATCTGTGACTGTGAGAGAAAACCCTTGGATTTCACAGCCGTTCCATCCTACAGACGGGTATATAGCGACTTGCCTCGCTACTGGATTCATTCCTCCAGAAGCATTGGTGTATTTGGACATGAATCGATATGTTTTTGATTTGGACGGCGTCACAATCATATATCACATGTATCGACGGGCCACCGATGAAAAGATAAAATATCCTCCGAATTTGAGTTCACGAGAACAACAGTTCCAATGGTGATACTCATTTGCTAGATTCATTGAGGCTGATCGAGTTGAGACGGGGCAATCTAGGTATTGGTGGCTGAATGACGATGTCTAAATTATTTGTGTTTATTTTCAGTTTTGGTGTTTTTCGTTATTTAGATTGTCAGTTTCAGCTCATTATTGCTATATTTAGTGTTATTGTTTATTTTTGTTAAAAATTAGGTATAGGTTAGGTTTATATTATGTTTATTATATTCCGTTAGAGATAAGGTTTAACGCTTAGGTTAAGAACATTGTTATAGATTTTTTAGGGTTTTGTAAAATTATTTTACAAAACCCTACTAGTTTCGCGACTAGTCTGTCCGTCTGTCCGTCCGTCCGTGTGTCACAGCAGTTTTTCTCGGAAACTAATTAAGCTAGAAACATCAAATTTTGTGTGTAGGTGTAAAGTGGTGATTTCTTCAAAGCTTCACTACAAAAAATTTTATAGGGTATTTAAGGGGGGTCTCCCCGTATAGGGGAGTGACCCCCAGAAACAAAAGCTTCAATAAAGGTAGCCCATATGGGCATCAAATGAAAGGTCTTGATGAGAACTTTTCAAAACAGGTCTTAGTTTGGCAAAGTTTTCTTCGAGGGGCGCACAGGGAGGGAAAATACACGAAAAATTTGTGTTCCCCCCCTCGCGATTGGATACCTGTGATCCGAAAAATCTGAAAAAAATCAGGAATGTAGGCCTTGGTGAGTACAACAACAACAAATACGTGAGAAGTCGCAATTCCCTCAATTTTGTTAGTAATAGTATGATTTATCGATTTTATGTTTTCTTGAATAAAATCTTAACGGTACCCTTAAATTCAGTACGTAGATGTCTATTTATAAGATTGATCTATCCTGAAAGTTTCATAAAGATTGAATCATGTTTAGCGAAGTTATAGCGGTTTGAATTTTCCTGTATTACTATGGAACAATATGCGCTGCATTTATTACTATGGCGACGTATAGCTATGGAACAACATGCGCTTTTTACCGACTCAGACACTACAGTTTTGCTAGGATTTGCATGAGAATTTTAGGAATGATAGGTGTCATGTATATCTTTGAGAATCGGTTCAGCTAGTGGTATCAGCAATCGTAAAACCAAATTGTGGCTGTTTTAAATGCGAAGATTGAATAATTTTGAGTTATTTTTTCCCAACTTCAACGTTTAAGGTGCATGCTTTGAACACTTGATTCAATTTAATGAATGACTGAAGATGAGTACCTACAATTAATGCTCATAAGTGAAACAAGTCAAGGAGGTGGGAGAGAGCTCCTAGCAAAAGGGTTTTGTAACCATTCTAGGATTCGAAAAATTGGCCATTAATCGATGATAACAGTACAGGAGAGTGGCCCCTGAAAAAAAAATTCATCAAACGCAGCCAATATGAGTATGAAATGAAAGTTTTCATGGGAGCTTTTCAAAACAACTGTTAAACTGTCAGTTTTTGCTTCAGTGGGGGCACAGGGGGGAAATGCATGAAAAATGTGTTTCCCCCGTCGCGGATGGACATCTGAAATAATTATCAAGGGAGATATTTATGAGTATAACAATACCAAAAACCTCAGAAGTCGAAATTCGTTCAACTTTGTTAAGAATAGTAGGATCTTCGAATTTCATATTTTCTCCAATAAAATCGTCTTTGACATTTTTCTTGATTTGATTCGATCTGGTGACTGCATTTTGTAAATTGAATACAAAACCCTTCTGACAAGAGCGTAGGTCTGTTTACCCAACTTGTTATAGTATAAGATAAAGTTTTTGATTGCATTTATTAGAATTAAGTTAAAATATATTAGGTGTAGGATCAAAGTTCACTGTAGTGTTAATATGATAAATAATTTTAGAATAGTGTTGGTTGGTTTTTTCTCCTTTTTCCAATTGAATTGTAAAAATATGTAAGAATCTTCATTGATTTGAATTTGCTATAGTTTTTTTTTATGTGTTTAATGATAACGTACAAATTTAGAGAGCCATTTGGGCCATTAAGTTTTTTATTGTTATTGTTTGGATTTTGCTTTATATTCTTTTAAAATTTATTACGATTAGTATTAAATAAAGCGCTTTTGACTTTGACTTTATCTAAATAGCATAGCATACCTGATCGGTGACCAACCCTTGTCCACGTATGTTTCACAAAAGTTATTTTTCCACATTGCCCATTCTGAATTTATTGTATACTTTATAAGCATGGAACTATACAAATCTAAACAAGAATCTTCTATAAATAACCTCAAAAATTCAATCTTATGACATCTTCATCTATTCCTATACGGGCACGTTCCGCTTCAAAGGGAGTCATCCACTGAGACACATTAGTAATCTTGCTATTGAACTTTTTTATAACAAAATTTTCTACCATTTTTCCTATATTAAAAGATTTTGATGAATCTTTTCTCATTTCAGCGAAGCTTTCCATCATTCTTACTAGAAGTTCTTCTAAAATTCCTGTTGCAGAAGTTGGTGGCTTTGTTTTTTCCTCCAATAGGTATTCCATAAATTGTTTATTTCCATCTTCATCACAATAAACCGCCTTCATCTCCGGCCTGATGGATATCCACACTTGTCGTTTCTCATGCCGTTTTTGTAATGTAGCCTTTGCTTTTTGAAAGACTTAGGGTCTGCACTATTTTATCATGTAATTTTACAGGTTATAACTTATCTGGGATTGCAAAGGTCCGGATTGTCGTTACATAAATAACATTTGCTTTCGCATCTTCACTGGCTTTGACAACGAACTCAAATCTTAGCTTTTCCATTATTCTGCTGTAGCTGCAGCTGTAGAAATGTTGTAGCTATAGAAATGTTGTTTTATAATGTGTTGATTTGAGTATAATGAGTTTAGTGTTTATAATGAGTTTAGTTCTGGCAAACAATAAAACTATAGCTGAGTTGCTCTTAAAGAAGAGTTTTATTTTATTAACTAAACTGGTTTTTAACATTCTTTTAAAACTCACCTAAAATAGAGAAACAACATTTAAAGCTATTGTCTCACCAGTATAAATCACTTATTTTTAACAATTTGGTTACACTTGATTTTACTTTCAGGTTAACCTATCTAACCTCCATATATATCATGCTCTCTCACAGTCAATATGACAGACAGCGCCACAGAGTTCAATGATAAACTAAACAGAGTTCAATGATAAACTTAACTAGTTCAATGATAAACTTAACTAGTTCAATGATAAACTAAATGAAGTGTCATGCACTTAGTTTACATATATTTGTTTAAATTAAATTAATTTGCGTTATTCTGGAAAATAAGAGGAACATCTATTTAAATTGTTTAATTTCCATGATATAATTCCAGTTTTGTCATCGTAGGGCCTCGCGGCGCTTATCTTGCCCACATAAATTTTTGGCCTTGCGCCTCCACTGTTTACAGGTGCTTTGAATGGGATTTAATAAAAGTAAGTCATGTCATTTCCCAAAAACAGGACCCTTCTATCTATCTCCGTTCTTAAGTTATACGTGAATATACATAAAACAAAGCAACGAAAAAATATATAAATATGCGATTCAAACTGATAACCTATTTTTCTTTGGAAGCCGGATAAAAAGCATATGGTATTCAAAAGTTGAATTCATGGTTTATGCAATCAAATTAAAAAATCATTTGTTGGCATGCTAATCAGAGCATGATTGAATTACCTGGATTCCCCATCGAACACGGTTGACTGGTTTGATATGAAAGCTTCCTTTTAATTAGTTTCTCATCAAGAATTTCTAGTAAATAGAAAGGAGATAATCCTAAGTCAGCCTTGAAAGAGTACCATGAGATCCATCCATAGCATGAAAGGGAAAATAACATTCCAATCGAAATGTCAAAGCTCGATAAGACTCAGAAATAGAAGCCGAAACACGGAGACACGTGTGCTACTAAAGGACGACGAAAACACTTACGAGACTTTATATATAATCAGCATAATCATTTCACAAACAAAACCACAAGCATATCCATGTCTTTAACATTCTTTCCTCTCAAAACCAAATCCTCCATCAGTTTCATTAATTCGTAGCAAAACATCAATTCCGCCATTAATTACAAAGGAATGTGAAACAATCAAGCGTCGACAACGGTTTCAGGTTCGCTTTTTGTTCTAAATACAAACTCATTTAATTTATACCACCGCTGTCATCATCATCATACCACAGTCATCGCAGTGAGGAAACCCATTCAAGTGGCTTTTCCATCAACTCTGGATGGATGAAATTTCATTTGTGCTAAGCTACGAGTATATAGCAAATACTTTAACTTATACGAAAATTTTACCTCCAGAGGAAGACCTTACTTGAAGTTCCAAAGAAAAACTCCTGTGGGTGTTTAACTTTGCTTTTGTGATTCTCCTGTTCATAGGCGTAAAAGTTTACCGTGATGCCGGGATTGATGAAGACAATCAAGTATGAAGAATAACCCGACTAGCACGAGAAACGCTAGACAATCTTGAAGAGGAAAATAAGTTTTATGCTGGTAATTGCTGGAGTAATGAAATGATTGCTGGTTTACAACTCTCTTGGGAGTGAGGATTAAGGTAACGTTGTTAAGTATCTATTAATTCAGCTACGAAGGACATGACATACTTTGAAAGCTACCATTGATTTCATGGCTTAGTAAAGATGCATGCTATATAATCTAAAAGCTAATCACTGCATATGTGACACTATATCATCTCGGTGCTTAAGTGTCGAGATTTAAGGATTAAGAGAATAATCATTAGATGTAACAGAATATGTAAATAAACTAAATTGTAGGATAAAATTATTATTATCAATGAATGACAAAAAAGATAACATGTTTAAAGTTTAACCAATTTGGAATATGCCAAACTCTGTAACAAGTTCCATAGTCTTGCTAAATCATTAAAGAAAGACAGTTCCTCGCCTTTCAAAGGCGATAACAATTATTTTCTTCCTTGGGTATTATCACAAATAATGTGTTAACGCACAGCCCCCAGTAAAACTGCCAATTTGGGCAAACTTTACAGCCGTCCATCTCAGAAACCTTACGAATATTTGCAAATTTTTTAAAGTAGAAATTAGAATGAACCTTTGGGTATTGAATCAGTTCATTACATTTTGCAAAAAGTTTGTTACGAAAATTGCAAAATTCAAACAAAATAGCATGTTTCCGTTAAAAAATGTAGTAAATCTCAGAAACTCCTTAACATACCGAGTTGATTTAAGCTATGTTTGTTAGATCTAAAGTATTTGCATTGAATTAACTCATCCAAAATTTAAAAAAGATTTTTGCGAAAAATTCAGGCTTTGGAACATTGACTTTCAACAAAGCAAAAGAAATTAGCAAGAAAGAAAAGAAGTAACTTCAAAAGCGACTGAAGATAAGAAATCCAAAAAATTGAAACAAGAAACTGATCAAGAGTATGTCCTCAGTGCTGGCGGAGCACGAATTATTATGCAGCGCTCGCTGGACTAGAAGATTCCATGAGTATTGAAAAGGATACAGGTAACAATACTTCTGAACATTGTATGCTCAGCCAGATAATGTACTTATTGAATACTTAAAAATTAAAAATAGGGAGAAAAACCATAAGTTTTGTCTGCTGGTCCGTCCATCAAAGTTAATCAAAAGAAGGTAAAGCCCCACCAATCAATGTATTTGGGGAAAGGCAAAGATATTGTTACATGTACAAATAATTTGCGAGCTACTGTCGCAATTGTTTTCACGACCATCATGATCAACAAACGAACGTACTCGAAAACCCGCCGAGCATGATTAACATCTGAAAGTGACGTCACTGCCCATTCAGTATCGCTCGAATATTCCAGTTAATTCGCCAATGTACGAGAGATGGATTGAATGGCTAGAGACCCTATATACGAGGTGTGTTCAAAAAGTATCACGAATTTTGAATTTTCGCGGGTTACGTATATTCGAATTTCGATTTTTTTGTGGCGTTATGTTGGTACTCATGCCTGTCACGTATGCCGACAAGCTCGGCTATTTTGAATGTTCACTTAATTGGTGATAGCTGCTTTACTTGCACGTGTTTTCAATCGTCTTCGATTTTTACTTATTCAAAAAAATGGATCAAAGAACGTGTATCAAATTTTGTGTGAAAAACGAAATTAAGTGCGCGGATGCATTCCGAATGTTGACTGTGGCATACGGAGAAGCTACCTTGGACTGAAACAACGTTTATCGGTGGTAAAAAATGTTTTTAGAAGGCCGAGAAAATGTGAACGACGAAGAGCGTGCCGGACGCCCGAGCACTTCAACAACAGACGAAAAAATTAATGAAGTGGAGAAAATGGTATTGGCCAATCGTCGAATCACCGTTAGAGAAGTTGCTGAGGACCTAAACATATCGATTGGCTCGTGCCATTCGATTTTTATCAACGTTTTGGGCATGAGACGGGTCGCCGCAAAATTCATACCAAATTTGCTCAATTGCGACCAAAAACAGCAACGCATGAACATTGCTAATGAGATGTTAAACTCTGTCCGCGACAAACCAAATTTGCTCCAGAGGGTCATAACTGGTGACGAATCGTGGGTTTATGGTTATGACGTGGAAACCAAAGCTCAATCATCTCAATGGAAGCTGCCGCATGAACCAAGACCGAAAAAAGCGCGCCAAGTTCGGTCGAATGTGAAAGTTTTGCTGACAGTTTTCCTCGATTGCAGGGGCGTGGTGCATCATGAGTTCTTGCCACAGGGAAGGACGGTCAATAAGGAATATTACCTGCAAGTTATGCGCAATTTGCGCGAAGCAATCCGCCAGAAACGCCCGGATTTGTGGGAGAACAAATATTGGCTTTTGCACCACGATAACGCCCCTGTTCACACATCGTTGCTTGTGCGCGACTTTTTGGCCAAAAACAACACACTAATGATGCCGCAGCCACCGTATTCCCCAGATCTGGCCCCCTGTGACTTTTTCTTGTTTCCTAAACTGAAGAGGCCCATGAAAGGACGACGTTACGCTACGCTTGACAAGATAAAGACGGCATCGAAGGAGGAGCTGAACAAGATTAAAAAAAATGATTTTTTGAAGTGCTTCGACGATTGGAAAAACCGTTGGCACAAGTGTAAAATATCTCATGGGGATTACTTTGAAGGGGACAAAATAGATATTCATGAATAATTAAATAATTTTTGAAAAAAAAACAAAATTCGCGATATTTTTTGAACACACCTCGTAAAGACGAGCTGAATGAATGGGGGGATTATTACAACCGATATAGTAAAACCGCGATAGTTAAACTACGACAGTGTGGAGTGCAAATAAAAAGCGATATTGACTGTGAAGTGAGGACTGTTGTTAGAGAAATTTATTGACAAGGGGAAGTTAGATTTTAATTAATTTTTGTGAAATAGTCAAATTAAGGATTGTGCATTTTTAAGTAAATAAACTCTTTTAACTTAATTTAAAAGACAGTGGGTTTTCACCTTCCCGTAATATTAAAATTATTGGCCGCAAACCATAACACGCGACAGTGGTATCAAGAAGTGAGAAAAAAATGTTTGGAAGTGACAGCGTTTAAACATTTTTAAAGTGCACAATAATGAAAATCAACGTGGAAACTGGTGGAAAAATAGCCAAAACAATAAAAATGCAAGGAAACTTACATCTAAAAATGGATCAATTGACCATATCGGAGCTCAAGGAGGAGTTGGAACAGCGAAATCTGGCCACACAAGTAACAAAGGCCATACTGATTGCACGCTTGCGTGACGCGATCGAGTCGGAAGGTGCGTATCTGGATTCGGAGCAGCCCTCAGATGCGGAAAAAGGCACAGAAGGTGGAGAAGCAGGAACACCAAAATCAAAGGAACCCGAAAATGCGCTGATGCAAATGTTGATGCTGATGCAGCAAGAGCAGCGACAACAATCTTTCAATTTAACTAAGAAGCTAAATGAACAATCAGCGAAGTTAAATCAACAATCAGCGAAGCTGGACCAACAAGCGATCGAAATCAAGGCAGATTTCCAAAAACAGTCAACCGAAATAAAAGCGGAGCTCGGTAGTCTGAACAAACAAATTAAATGCGTCAAGGAAAAGGTTTACCAGGTCGAGGAAAAGGTCAGCCAGGTCGAGGAGAGAATCAACAATGAGATGGAAAAAGTAAAAAAGAAATTGGAAGCAGCAGTAACCACAGTAACCACCTCACCAGCCCCGCTTACAACCGCAACGCAAAGCTCATCTAGAAACGTGAAAGCACCAATATTCGACGGGAAAACGGTCTGGAGTATTTACAAAACCCAGTTTGAAGCTGCCGCTAGGGCAAATCACTGGAATGAGCAGGAACGAGTAACTGCACTGATTCTTGCTCTAAGAGGCCCAGCTGCCGAGCTTTTGCAGACTATCCCCGTCGAGCTGCACTCAAACCCGACTGCTATAATGAATGCGCTCGACATGCGTTATGGAGACGATCATCTATAGCAGATTTATCGGTTGCAGCTTCGGCATCGGATGCAGAAGTCTGGCGAAACCTTACAGCAGCTAGCCCAAGACATTGAGTGATTGGCACTTTTGACTTACCCAGCGTATGACCCAGAACATTGAGATGATGCAGCGACAGAAGCATTTATCAGCGCATTGAAGGACCAGGAATCGCAACAAGCCGTGCGTTCAGCTCAAAAGCAAATGGTTAAGGACGCATTGGCTTATAGTTTGAACTTTGAGAAAGCGAAAAATGTGACTCGTACCACTGCCCGGGTTCGCGAGGTAGTCGCAGACGAGTGCAGGTGTGAGCGGGTGGAAATTGAGCGAGAGCCACAGATAAATGGAGCGCCTAGATGCTGGAATCGCGGAGAGAAGGGGCACTTGCAAAAAGACTGCAAGAGCGAAGAAAACCGAGCTATTGTCCAGGGTGTGCAGCTAGGAGAAGATCCAGACCGAGTCAGGAGCCCAGAATGGAAGCCCTTCAAACAGAGGGGTTGGGAAACATGTGAGAGTCAACTTCGTGGGGCAGAGGTTGGCTAGGAGGATCGACGTCCCCAGCACTACCATCACCGTGTCAAGAGTACATCGTGGAGAAGCTAACTTATGCCTTCCGGGTCAAGTTGACGGAAAACATATCACCATAACAATCGACACTGGTGCAACCCGATCGATTATCCGGCCAGACATAGTGAGGCAACAACTACTAGGCAGAATTTTCTCACTATGGGCAGCTACGGGAGAAACTGCACCTCTCCATGGAGAGGTCAACCTCCAAATACAGTTTGGAGACCTTGCGTTCTGACATAATTTTCTGGTCGCGAACATTATGGATGAATGTGTTCTCGGGATGGAATTTCTGCGACCACATGGAATCACGTTGTATTTGGGCAAACGAGTATTGAAATCGCAGAATGTCGAAGTTTTGATGGAGGATCCCAGCGTTGAAATTCCCATGATGAATGTGGTAGTATGTGCCGACACTGATGTCCCAAATTCTTCTGAAAGCATTGTATGGGCCAAGCTTGATGGCAAATCTGGAGACCACCGATCTTATCTGATAGAGCCAACGAAGACATTCGCATTGCGCAGTTTGATTGTAGGACGAAGCCTTGTAAGATCTTTAAGGAACGGCTACGTGCCGGTTAGAGTCCTTAACACCGCAGACTCAATGGCGAGCATCAAAGCGGGAGAATCCATTGGCAGCTGCCAGCCTGTTTACACCATCAGCTCCTTGGAAGCCACTCACGACAATCATTAGAAAAGGAGGCAAGACGCAGACAAAGCCCGGGAATCCACGTCTGCAATATTGACGCAGGTCAAATTGCCAGTGCAGCTATTCAAGCGAGCCTCTGATCTGTTCACCAAGTACAGTCACATCTTCTCAACGAGCCCGTATGACCAAGGCCGAACGAGTATGGAAACTCACGTCAGAGATACACAGGGAGCCAAGCCAATTCGACAAGCACCGAGACGTCTTCCTATAGCCAAACAAGAAGAAGTGAGCACACTGATCTCGGACATGGAAAAACAAGACGTTATCGAACCTTCTGTCAGTCCATGGGCCGCGCCTGTAGTTCTAGTGAAGAAAAAGGATGGTAGCACTCGTTTTTGTAAAACCGTCACTAAGAAAGAAAGTTACCCACTCCCACACACCGATGACATCATGGACACTTTGGCCGACGCAAAATGGTTTTCTACACTCGATCTCAAGAGTTGCTACTGGCAGGTAGAAATCGAAAAGAAGGACCGATAGAAAACCACATTTTCATTTGGAACCGGATTTTGGCGATTCGTGGTGATGCCATTTGGGCTTTGCAACGCTCCAGCCACTTTCAAACGCCTGATGGAATATCTGCTACGTGGCTTGACCTGGAAAACATGCTTGGTATACCTAGCTGACATCATTGTTATCGGGAGAACGTTCAAAGAGCATGTGCAGAACTTAGAAGAGGTTTTCTCACAATTGCGACTGGCCAATTTGAAACTTAGTCCCGACAAGTGTACCCTTTTTGCAGCTGAAGTGAAATACTTGGGACACGTCGTATCAACAGAAGGGGTCAAAACAGACCCTGAGAAAATTGAACCCGTGAAAAGCTGGCCAACACCAAACAACAAGTGCCAACTACGAAGTTTTCTGGGTCTCGCGACCTACTATCAAAGATTTGTCAACGACTTTGAAAAAATAGGTAAGTATCTCTATCAGCCAACCGAGAAAAATCGTCCGTATGTCTGGAATGAACAATACCAAGTGGTCTTTGAGATCTTGAAGAAGAAGCTGTGTGAATCACCCGTGCTGGCATATCCAAAACCCAGAAAAATGTTCGTAGTTGACATTGATGCGGGCAACAGTGGTATTGGAGCTATACTCTCCCAGCAGGTCGATGGAGAAGAAAGAGTCCTCTCATATTACAGTCAAGTTCTTTCAAAAAGTGAGAGGAACTACTTCGTGACCAGGAAGGAGCTATTGGCTATAAAAGAGGCCACCAAGCAGTTCCACAAGTACCTATATGGCCCGAAATTTGTTCTTCGAACAGACCATGCATCGCTGAGATGGCTGCTCAACTTCAAAAACCCCGAGGGACAAGTTGCGAGATGGATCGAAAGATCGCAGTCATACGACTACGAAATCTTGCATCGGAAGGGCGGAGTTCATGGAAATGCTGACGCCCTATCACGTCGTCCAGGTCCAGCGAACTGCAAGCATTGCCGAAGGATTGAGGAAAAGGAACTGCCCTTTGATCTGCGATTGATAACGGCCGAATTCGATGAAGGTTGGTCATTGGGGGAGATTCGAAATGCCCAGTTAGCCGATGAAGACATCGGACCATTGCTCGTATGGAAGGAGACAACTGGGCGACCTGAATGGAAGGACGTTTCGATGCATGGCGCCACCCTGAAATGTTATTGGGCACAATGGAACTCCCTTCAGATGGAGGGTGGCGTTCTCAAGCGGAAATGGGAAACGGCGGATGGCAGCTCCTATAGGATGCAAACTATGCTTCCCAAAAGCCGAATCCACGATGTGGTTAAGGAGATGCACGAAGGATCCTTGGGAGGCCACCTTGGTGTTAACAAGACCTTAGCGAAATCGCGGGAAAAGTTTTACTGGTTCCACGCTCGAGAAGACGTAGAGGACTGGTGTCACAGATGCCCAATTTGCGCTTCCGTCAAAGGTACGAAGCGACGACTGAGACAACAAATACAAACATATAACATGGGCATGCCATTTGAAAGGATTGCTGTTGACATCGCAGGACCCTTTCCTGAATCCAATTGAGGAAATCGAGATACGCTGGTTGTGGCCGATTATTTCAGCAAGTGGTCCGAGGTTCACTGTTGTGGTAAATTTATAAATAATTTTTGAATAGTGTTGGTTCATTTTTTGTCCTTTTTGAAATCAAATTATAAAATATGTAGTAATCTTAAATAATTTGAATGTGTTTAACTGATAACTTATAAATTTAGAGAGCCATTTGGGCCATTCAGTTTTTGTATTGTCATTGCTTAGAATTAGCTTTATATTTTTTTTAAATTTATAACGATGAGTATTGAATAAAGCGCTTTTACTTTAACTTTGACTTTAATCACTTTCCACTCTACAATTTTCTTACAAGCACTTACTACAGTATTACTCGGAATTCGATCGCTTGCTGTTTTGTTCTGTCCTGTCAGGTCGATGGCAAAGAAGAAAGTATTGGGATTAAATGCTTTCATGTTCATTGGTTTCGCAAACAATCGCCTTGTACTGACTATATTCCTGGGAATGAGGTTCTGGTTTGATATTGGAAGGAAACAGATGTGTGAAGGAACTCAATTTTGAGGAAATATGCTACCAGGACCTATTGATCTACAATTTATAGAAAAGGCAAATAAGAAGTCAGTTCTGCATGCCGAATCATTGATTAACCTTCGCAATTTCGTATACAAGTAGACATTGCCAAGTTATTGCATGTCTCCGAAGATTTATCGAGCCTGATAGAGCGAGTGCCGTGTGTGCCGTCAGTTATCACTAGGAGTAAGGAAAATTCTAGAGTATTGCAAAATCCACCTCCTTCGGCTGATACAGTTAACACTCCTGTAGATAATCAACAGCAGAGTGAATGCATTTTAGTTGATGCTGTAATTGCTTCCTCTTCGCCTTCCGTTAATGATCATCGTGGACTGCAAAGTGCGAGCATTTCATCAGACCCGAACTTGGTTGTTAGTCCCATTGCTTACGGTTCCGGAGTTGCTGGCTCATTAGTCGCAGATGGTTCTACTAATGAGAGCCTTTTATTAAATCCTGCATCAGATACTGCCTCATCTTCCAATCTGACATCGCCTGTGATTACGCAACTGAAAGGTAAAATTCATGTGATGCGCCATCAAATATTTTTCCAGGTACTAGTAAGGAGTCTGATGGTCAGCGCTCTAGGCTTGTGACTGCATCGAATTATAAACCCAAAGAAAAGGGGCGTTTGGTCGTAATATTACCGCCTCTCAGTGTATTTATTTCTCGCTTGGATTATGACACTACTCCCGATGATATTGCTGATTATATCGAATCGAAGCTGGGGTCATCTTCATGCATCATCAGCTGCAAGAAGTTAACCAAGGAGAAATTACCTAACAAACTCCTTGCTTCTTTTAAGCTTATTGTGCCTGCGTCCGTGAGTCAACTAAAGAGTCCGGAGTTTTGGCCTCCTTGATTGCTTGTTAAACCATTTGTTGCCAGAGATCGTCGTAATTTTTTAGAGCTGGAGCGCCCAGAGAAGCGTTTTCGCCGTTGATAAATGTCAACAGTCATTTCTCAATTTATTATCAAAATGTAAGATGATTGAGAACCAAGCTTAAAGATCTTTCTGCTTCAATAATTACCGCTAATGATGATATTTTTGCCTAACGGAAACATCATTGAATGAATCTGTTTCTAATATTCATATCTCTCCTATTCATAACATTCATAGACAAGATCGTTGTTCGCTTTCTAGTTGCAAATCAGTTGGTTGTGGAGTTTTATTGGTGTAAAGAAATCATTTTTCAGTGTGCCTTGTGTTACGGATAAAACCGAAGGGCACCAGGATTACCTCACCCCGAACACTATCGTAACATTCGCGTGACTATGTATAGTCAGAAAGCTAAGCCGCACTCGACTAGGGTTTGTTTGCCAGTCCAAATTGTAATCATATTAGTAGTTTAAATACGATTATTGGTAGACTTAAGCAAACATAATTGTCATCGAGCAAAGGTCAGGATCACCGCATGTTCGAAGTTGGAATGTTCCCCAGATATTTCGGTAAAATCAAAACCTAACAAGATCGAGCCAGATGTTGCCAAGGAGGATTCAGATGATGAGAATTCACTGTCTTGAAAATGTCGATAAAACGCTACAGTTTCTCCGGGAGCAACGAGTACATTTAGAAAACATCGGTTCACATGATATTGTCGATGGAAACGGCTCTCTAAATTTAGAATAATTGTCCGGTTTACGAATCGTTCCAGAGTTACATCGCTACAGAAATACTGGATGGTGACAACAAATACGATGCTGGTGAAGAGTACAGTCTTCAGGAAGCTGAGAAAGGAGTGATTTTTATTTTGTAGTCCATTCAGGAGAACAGGATCGAGATGATCCATAAAGCTGAAAAACAAAGGCGGACGTGGTGCACGACAGTGGTGATTGGTGCCCAGTTGTTAAATTTTCGAAGTAAATTTCGTCGCAGCTGTTGCTGAATACTTGTGAATCTTTAGTTTCAGCTTAGAACGGAAGATTATTGTTCAATTGAGAAGGGAAATAACAAGGAATTTTATCTAATTGGCATTTTCAGATTCATAGCAGATACTTCAGGTTTCGCTGGACCACTGCTACTTGGTGGCTTGCTGAATGAAACTACTACGGAAAACGCAGGAACAGACATTCAACCATATTTTTATGCTCTAGGTCTGCTTGTAGCATCATTGATTTCCGCATTTTGTAGTACGCATTTCAACTGGAGGATGGCTATTATAGGAATGAAAATGCGAAGTGGCGTTGTAAGCGCAAATTACCGGAAAGCACTTGCGGCACGAGGACTGCAAGATGCACGTCCAGGAATTCTAAATTTAATGTCAACAGACACAGATCGTATAGTAAACTCATGTATTAGCTTTCATTCATTTCGGAGCATCCCATTTCAACTGTTTACAACGTCATACCTTCTTTACACTCAAATTGGAGCTGCATTCATTGCGGGGCTCATCTTTGCTGCAACATTAATCCCTATTAACAGATGGTTAGCAGTTAAGATTTCTAAATATTCCGTTGGTCTAATGAGCGCTAAAGATGCAAGATTATCTGCTATGAGTGAAACAGTATCAGGAGTGAAACAAATAAAATTGCACGCTTGGGAGGATGTTTTTATCAATAAGAACAGAGAGCTACGTACCACAGAAATGCGTTTCTTAGCGAAACGAAAATATTTAGATGCAATGTGTGCATATTTTTGGGCTACGACTCCAGTTTTAATGTGCCTCCTAACCTTCACCGTGTCGACACTCATGGGTAATCCTTTAACCGCGACAACCACTTATACTAGCGTCGCCCTACTCAATATGTTAATTGAACCGCTCAATGCATTTCCATGGATACTAAATGGTCTCGTTGAAGCTTGGATATCAATTCGCCGTGTGCAGAGCCCCTTCGATATATCTGATTTAGATTTTAATATTTATTATCAAAAACTGCCAGAAGAGAATCCAATCGGTGTTGATACAAAAATGACCGTGTTGAAGATTGAAAATGCGTCATTTCAACATAGAGGTCAAGAGTACATTCAGGATTCAAGTTGCACTTGTCGATTAACTAACATAAATATGGATATTAAGGAGGGTGAATTAATTTGCATCGAGGGACCCGTAGGATGTGGGAAGAGCTCATTAATGTCTGCCATAGTAGCGAATATGGATTGCATTGAAGGCACAATCAATGTCTACAATACAAGCGAAGGTTTTGGTTATGTGCCTCAGACAGCATGGCTTCAACATATATACACTTTGGACAATATACTATCAGCACTAGATACACATGTGGCAAATCATATTGTTAGGCACTGCATTTTGGGCATTTTAAAAAACAAAACACGCGTCATGGTTACTGAAAACAAGACACTCTTATTTCATGCAAATCAGGTTTTCCATTTGGAAAATGGAACAATGACTTCAAGTGCATTCACTGATAGTTTTGAATTAGATGAGGACAATGATGATGACTACGGACAATACACGACGACTTCATCAATTATCAACGATGAGAACAATAAAAATAGTGTGGACAACATGTTATCTGAAGAGTCTAAGGAATATGGAACTTTGTCATCGAACGTCATATTCAGATATTGGAAAGCTATGTCTCAAACTGTCAATGAATTACGTTCAGCTGATCTAGCCGAATTTGGAGTGCTCGTCACCAGAGGGGAGCGGCGACCAAGTGGCGGCAAGAAGGAATTACCCCGCTGAAGAGGTGGATGACCGACGAGCGGAACCATAGCCGTTAGGAGGAGGCTATATAAGCACGCGAAGAATGACGCGCCTCCTCTTAGATCTCTTTTATCGTGGGCGACGACGGCAACGGAACCAGAACAATCAGCGAGATAAAATTCGAACCGCAGCGGAATTTTCAAGTGGAGGACAGCGAAGTCAACAAAGCGAAATCCACGCCAAGGAAAAATTGATAGCAAAGCGACAAGCAAGTTTTGATATTGGAGGAAAGGCGACGGAATACAGCCGCGAATACGATCGTCGAAGGGGCCCCTTTTTAAGGTTAGAAGAAAAGTAAGTTATTTTATGTTAGAGTGTATCTTTTGTTAAGGTTATAGATTCTTTTGAACTGAATACAAGTGTGGAAAAATTGTAAATACTTGAAGTTTATTGGTGTTCAATTAATGGTCAAAGGAAGGAATTTTTTTGTGTCTTGAGAAGAGAAGTAATTTCTTTGTTTCAGATCGCGGGTTGTAACGAGTGCGGCTTGGACGGACAAGCCAAAGTGAAAGTGTCGGGAAGTTAAATAAAGCCCGTGATATCGGAAGTCATAGTGTTCGGGGATGGTATTGTGGTCCACGCGAGGGATAGCTTGATTAAGAAGTGAAGAACATACGGTGTTAGTGAAGTGGTGTAGGTGAAGGATTAAAGTGAAGAATATAGGGGGTTAGTGAAGTGGTGTAGGGGAAGGATTAAAGTGAAGACCGTAGGGTGATTAGTAGCTAGGGTATTGGCCGAATAACGTCGAGTGTAATCCGGTTGGTCGCATTCTCGCTTGGCGGCTATTTGAGGCTTTGAGGGAAAAGCGAGTGGCGCTCCACGCCCGTCTTCGGATGAGCTAACCGGGTCCATAAGCCTCGCCGGAGCACCTCAGTTTCCCTGGGAAAAAGTGGGTGTAACACTTGTTATGACTTTCTTCCATCTGTTCCTGTAGAATGTGTCATTGTTAGACTTCGTATAACGCATAACTCATTTCTGCTTATTGCATCTATTTATATACCGTGTCAATCTTCACTTGCTCTCTTTGAAACTTTTCTTGATGAGCTGTCTGTTTTTATGCTATCAAAATACCCTTCAGATTTACTTCTGCTTTGCGGTGATTTTAACGCACCTCAGATTGACTGGGATCTTCTTAATTATGCACAAATCATTAGTTCCAATCGTCTTTCATTTATTTTTCTCCTTTGTGTCCCATTGTTCCCTTTCCCAACTAAATCAAATTTTGAATAGTAATGACCGCATTCTCGACTTAATTTTTACGAATAGTGCTGCATCTATTTCACTGTCATTTCCATCCGTGAACGTCTATGTGACTACAGACAGTCATCATCCACCACTGCGCATGGAGTTCTGCTCCCCTTTGTTGAAACGTAGGCATGATGTGCTCCCTTGTAAATATAACTTTCGTAAGGCTAATTATGCTGCCATTGCTGAGCGTCTGCCTTCTATTGACTGGTGTTTATTTTTCCTTAATTTGGACGTAACTCTGCTCTTGATGAATTCTACTCTTATTTGAATTGTCTTATCGCCAGAAATACTCCAGTCTACTGTCGATCAGAGTCTTCGCAACTACCTTGGTTCACTTGTAGAGTTATTGCTGCTTTAAAATCTAATGATAGAGCCCATCGATTTTTTAAATTGACTGGCTCAAATGAAGCATATGCAGAATTTTCAAGACTCCGAGCCTTGGTTAAACTTGAGATTCAGACTGCGATGAAAAACTATTACTTTTCCATTGAGAAATCATTAAAAGCTAACATGCCTAAGCCTTTATGGTCTTACATTCGCTCTTTGAGGACATCGTCCACTGTTCCTGATGTGATGCATTATGAAGGCTCTAGTGCTGATACACTAGTTGATATCGTAGGGCTCTTTGCTCAATATTTCGCATCTATTTACCACAACGCCAATGTATCAAATTCGTTCCAGTCTGATTTTTCATATCCACAGTGCATGTCTTCCTTTTCTATTTGTCCTAGTGATGTTGAGTTTGTGTTCTCTAATTTAGATGCAAGCTTGGGTCCGGGTCCTGATGGGGTTTCTAGCTTTTTTGTTAAATCACTAGCTCCTGCCATTTCCCTTCCTCTTGCTATTCTCTTCAATATAAGCTTAGAAGAGGCTTCATTTCCATTTGCATGGAAGTCTGCGTTTATTACACCGATACTGAAAGATGGTGATGCATCATCTGTGAAAAACTACCGCCCTATTTCCATTATTTCGTGCTTCCCCAAAATCTTTGAAAAAATCATGTATGTTAGACTCCTAAATTGTTTTTTACCGTTTTGTTCCCAATTACAGCACGGATTCCTTCCTCAGCGTTCAACGACTAGTAACTTGTTGGAACTCTCTAACTTTATCGCCAAATCATTTGATGCTCGCTCGCAAGTTGATGTTATATACACTGACTTTAGTAAGGCATTTGATATGGTCTCGCATGATATTCTCTGTAATAAGCTGAAATGTTATGGTTACCCTTATCCCATTGTATCCTGGATTTTCTCTTTTCTATCAAATCGGTCTTGCTCTGTATCCCTCCGTAATGTGGTGTCACCACCATTTTATCCAACGTCAGGTGTACCTCAAGGCTCCATTTTAGGCCCTCTTCTATGTATCATATTTATTTATGATCTTCCGCATCGATTTGAGTCTAACTCACTTCTTTATGCGGATGACTTAAAATTGTATAGGTGTATTAATACACAATCAGATTGTGGATCTTTGCAAGATGACCTCGTTGTCCTAAAGCACTGGTGTGAGTCAAATAAACTACCCTTAAATGTTTCCAAGTGTAAAGCTATGAGTTATTCTCTCAAGCCTCATTTCCTTTCCTTTACTTATACTATAAATAATCATCCTCTGCTATTGGTGTCTGAAATGAAAGATCTGGGAGTCGTTTTTGATTCCAAACTCAAGTTTGATAAACATGTATCGCATGTCACTTCTAAAGCGGCTAGGTTGTCTGAATTCATTCTCCGTCATATTAATATTTTTAGAGAAATATCCTCTGCCTTGCTATTATATACTTCTCTGGTCAGGAGTATTCTGGAATACTCTGTTCAGATTTGGTCTCCGCACCATGCTTACTTAGTTGCAGATCTTGAAAGTATTCAACGAAAACTCACAAGGTGCTTGCTTTACAAATTCAATCTGCCTTACAAAGTTTATAATGAACGTCTTGTCCTATTGAAACCTCCTTCCCTTGAAGCTTGACGTACGTTTTTAGATGAGTGTTTGTTATTTAAACTTCACCACCATCTGATTTATTCTCCACTGGCAAATGATTTACGATGGAGGGAATCTGATAGACTAAATCGTCTTCCTTCTCGACTTTGTATACCTTTTGCAAGAACGGAATTATACTATAATTCAACTATGTTGCGTCTGCTCCGGGTACATAATGAACTTAGGCTTGGTTCTTTTCCTTCTAGCTTTCTTTTATTTAAGAACTCACTTAAATCTTTGCTTTTTGGATTTTCTTAATTATTTTTTTTGCTACTGTTTAATTTGTTTTAGAATTGTATTCGCATTAGTCTCTTTTGGTTGCGAATTAATGTATTCCTAACTTTTTAATATTTTATTTTTTGTACTAACTCTGTAATTGGGATTACTCCTGTTGATCTGGGCCTAAATAAATAAATAAATATTTTTGGTGGAAAGTTTACTTATTTTGTAGATCAAGAGGTTGTTGCAAATTAATTTTTCCATTTTATTTTGACATGCTATCAAAGTAAATATGTTCGAGCCTGTGCTTCTGTATACATCTATTCTGGGCTGAATATTTTGAATTGATACCACACTCTTTGCATTCTTAGAAAATGACTTTGGTTAGTGCATGTTGGCATGAGTGCGCTTCTATTGAGTATACGAGGTGTGTTCAAAAAATATCACGAATTTTGTTTTTTTTTCAAAAATTATTTATTTATTCATGAATATCTATTTTGTCCCCTTCAAAGTAATCTCCATGAGATATTATACACTTGTGCCAACGGTTTTTCCAATCTTCGAAGCACTTCAAAAAATCATTTTTTTAATCTTGTTCAGCTCCTCCTTCGATGCCGTCTTTATCTCGTCAAGCGTAGCGTAACGTCGTCCTTTCATGGGCCTCTTCAGTTTAGGAAACAAGAAAAAGTCACAGGGGGCCAGATCTGGGGAATACGGTGGCTGCGGCATCATTAGTGTGTTGTTTTTGGCCAAAAAGTCGCGCACAAGCAACGATGTGTGAGCAGGGGCGTTATCGTGGTGCAAAAGCCAATTTTTGTTCTCCCACAAATCTGGGCGTTTCTGGCGGATTGCTTCGCGCAAATTGCGCATAACTTGCTGGTAATATTCCTTATTGACCGTTCTTCCCTGTGGCAAGAACTCATGATGCACCACGCCCCTGCAATCGAAGAAAACTGTCAGCAAAACTTTCACATTCGACCGAACTTGGCGCGCTTTTTTCGGTCTTGGTTCATGCGGCAGCTTCCATTGAGATGATTGAGCTTTGGTTTCCACGTCAAAACCATAAACCCACGATTCGTCACCAGTTATGACCCTCTGGAGCAAATTTGGTTCGTCGCGGACAGAGTTTAACATCTCATTAGCAATGTTCATGCGTTGCTGTTTTTGGTCGCAATTGAGCAATTTTGGTACGAATTTCGCGGCGACCCGTCTCATGCCCAAATCGTTGATAAAAATCGAATGGCACGAGCCAATTGATATGTTTAGGTCCTCAGCAACTTCTCTAACGGTGATTCGACGATTGGCCAATACGATTTTCTCCACTTCATTAATTTTTTCATCTGCTGTTGAAGTGCTCGGGCGTCTGGCACGCTCTTCGTCGTTCACATCTTCTCGGCCTTCTAAAAACATTTTGTACCACCGATAAACGTTGCTTCGGTCCAAAGTAGCTTCTCCGTATGCCACAGTCAACATTCGGAATGCATCCGCGCACTTAATTTCGTTTTTCACACAAAATTTGATACACGTTCTTTGATCCATTTTTTTGAATAAGTAAAAATCGAAGACGATTGAAAACACGTGCAAGTAAAGCAGCTATTACCAATTAAGTGAACATTCAAAATGGCCGAGCTTGTCGGCATAAGTGACAGACATGAGTACCAACATAACGCCACAAAAAAATCGAAATTCGAATATACGTAACCCGCGAAAATTCAAAATTCGCGATACTTTTTGAACACACCTCGTATACAACCTGATTTCATTCAAAGCCTTAACATTCTCTTCTATTCAAACACTACGTCTGTGAACTGAATATTTCATATCAGTGAAAAAATGATACTAAATTTAACCATCACGAACAACGACCATGTTCCAGTAAATTGCACTAATTTCATAGTTGAACTTCAAAGGCCTCAATCATAGAGCACACATATACGTAGCGTAGAAAATAGCAACAATTAAATGCGATTTACTGGCTGGTTTCCAACAATACGCAGGAAAGGCAACAAAGAAAACTAAAATGCAATGAACGCTCATTTTTCTTAAATAATGCATTGCGGCTGAATCCAAACAGCAAAGTGCTTTTAAGTATGCAACTAAAGTCTATAATGCCGTACTCTAAAAGTCATAAATTGCATCTAAATCTCTCTAAATAATCGTAAAATTCTATGGCTCTGTGTTATTGGGACTTAAATACTTTACGACCCAACACTAAAATCGATTGTGTTGGAGCTATTTAATTCTGCACTGACTGCAATAAGGTCGGATGCAAGCAGAACTTGCGACCAAGGACAATTTCTAATGGAACTTTTCACGCTATCGATAAGTCAAGTTGCTGCACAGCTATAAATAATTCATAAATTTCAAATGGATTTAATTGAAGCGAAAGGAAAGGGAAAAGGACATTTGATGTAATGAATTGACTGCAATATATTCAACAAGTCCAAAAGTACAACGGATGTGATTAATCGGGCAGAATAGATTGTTCGGGTCGATGTGCTACCATGTGCAATATGTGTGGAGGAAATAAGAGTTATTTCCTAAAGATGAAGTTGATTGGGAACTTTTTAATTAATTAGATTCCGGTGTCATTAAGTTGTATCCGATAATGTAAAATTTCAGGATTGCGAAACTAAGAATGATGAGATTAGCAGGAGAAACCTCATCGGGAGATAACGTTTGGAAAAGTTCCAAATTTCGCAAGAATTTTGCTGATATGCTAGGTTCATAGCAGTATTCCTACGTTTAAGCTAGTCGTATGCTATAAAATTGACTCTCATTTAACTACATAAATAAAAATTGGTTTTGTATAAGTAAGTTAAGAAAGAAAAACAAAAGTTGCAGCTTTCACTGGAATTTCTAGGATGATAAGATGACTTTTAGTCTTAGAAGTTCGACGAAAGAACTCTAGTTTCACAAGGCATATCCAGATACAGGCTTAAGTCTACAGGACCTATTAGACCAGGAAAGATCTGTTTTTAGTTTGCTGTTGTGAGAGGGCACACTGATTTTTGCAGAAAAAGTTATAGAATAACTTGTTAAACGATAATTTTTCCCCCCTCCCCTGTATAAAACAGGGATCCACAGTGAAGACTGTGGATATCCACAGAAGAATACTATCAACAATATAAGGGTCTGACTTTGACCGGCTTTTAGCGATCATGTCCACTTATGAGACTAGTGTTGACGAGTAAATTCAGTGATTCATGACTGATAGGTACTACTGTCTCTCAGGGGGTGGTTAATTGAATTAGTTGGGTGGGGGAGTGTTAGTATATTACTTAAAAGGATAATTGCAAGGAAAGGACCCCATGGCCGTCTTTGAGAATATATATTTTACAAGAAACAAATTTTAAGATTACCGACCATCATATAGATGGGCCGTTGTGTCTCAAAAATTAATAATAGTTTCTTTGGAAATATTTATGGTTGAGAATCGTGAAAAACTTTCAGTTAAAAAGCTTAAAACTCGTAAATGCAACTTATCTCATAGAAGTGTATCTTCTTTATATTTGTGTTAGCTTTAATTTTGTAACGTGACGTGGATGACTGCGATTCTTTCGCAAACCTTTCTTGTCTTTGTTTTTAGGTAAGTTTCTCGAGAGAATTTTACGTATTGCGGAGAGTACCTTATATATATATATATATATATATATATATATATATATATATATATATTGTCGCGTGTTATGGTTCGCGGCCAATAATTTTAATGTTCCGGGAAAGTAAAAACGTAATGTCTTTTAAATTAAGTGAAAAGAGTTTATTTGCTAATAAATGCACAATCATTAATTCAACTATTTCACAATTTTAATTTTCACTTTGTCTATAAATTTCTCTAACAACTGTCTTCACTTAACAATCAACGAAAATCATTTTACTATTACTCGATTGCTTTTCAATTTGCACTCCACACCCTATCGCAGTTTTTACTTTCGCGGTAGAATGAATCCCCCCATTCATTCAGCTCGCCTTTATATAAGGTCTCTAGTCATTCAAACCAGTTTTTGTACATTGGCAAATTGCCTGAAATATTCGAGCAGCTTAATGAATGGGCAGTGACTCACTTTCAGATGTTGATCATGCTTGGCGGACTCTCGAGTACATTCGTTTGTTGATGTTCTTAATGGTTGTGAAAACAATTGTGACAGTAGCTCGCAGAATTATTTGTACATGTAACACTGCCCCCATCTCAGTTCTTTTCGCCCCGAAAATATGTGTCAGAAGTTGTAGTCAATTCTCCCTGGATGTAATATGGAGCAAGACGGTCCAGGTGCACGGTTTTCATTTTGGCTCTTGGCTTACAGTGTTCCTGTATTTGGTATACGACGTCGTTGATTCGCTTTGTAACTCGGTATGGTCCCTCCCAATTATGTTGCAACTTTGGAGACCTACTCTTTCGCCGTTGCGGGTTATAAAGCCACACCAAGTCATCTTGCTGGAAGCCAGTAGAATTTGCCTTTAGATCATACCTGGTCTTCATGCGGTCAGTAGCCGATTCGAGGGGTTTTTGCACTGTCCGATGTATCTTGTTCAGCCGTTCTCTTAGCTCACTTGCATAATCCGAGATCGTTTGGGGTTTCTCAGGGGGTGTTTTGAACTTTATGTCAGCTGGTAGACGAATAGTCTTTCCAAAAACTTTTAGAAAAAAAATAAAACCGACTTCGGAATGCCCTAAAAAGGATAAAATAAATTTTATGGAAGCGGTGCCATATCATTTTTTCCCCGATTTTTTTGATGGTGCAGATGTTGGAAGTATTTATGTTGAAATGGGGAAATTTATTTGGCACCGCTTCCATAAAATTTATTTCATCCTTTTTAGGGCATCCCGAAGTCGGTTTTATTTTTTTTTCTAAAAGTTTTTTATTTCACCCTTTTTAGTGGAAAATTTTTTCATTTCAAACCATTCAAAACTCAGTTTCTTGAATACATTGTATCATGTTCTCGTATATTAAAATATAATTTTTTTACTGCAACGCAAAAACCAATACGGCACCGTTGATTGGAATCGAATTTAATTTTGGTACATTTAATCCATGATCTCATCAACGTCTACCTTGATTTTAGATTTCATAATAATCCAATATGAATTGTAGCCTTGAAAAATTTTCAAATTTTGCATTCTGATCTGATCCTGAAGCGCTTTTTTATCGTTCAACTTTTGCGACCTTTGAGCGGCCGCCATTTCGTTTCAAATTGTTCGACTTTTGATTTTTTATTGTGAGCTTTGTCACACAATTGAATAAATCGTTGTACTAGTTTTGATACAAACTGGAGCTATAACATGGCCAGAACAGAAATATTGCAGAAACTTTGGCAAAATCGAAGCAAAACTGCGACCCCCAGGCACAAATTTCGTTATATCCTGTGTAGACTCACACATACAACCAACCACACTCATACACAAACATAGCCATATATATATATATATATATATATATATATATATATATATATATATATGTATATATATATATACATATATATATATAGATAAATATATATATATATATATATATATATATATATATATATATATACATATATACATATAATGTATATATATATATATATATATATATATTTTTTTTATATACATATATATATATATATATATACATATATATATATATATAAATATATAATACATACCTTTATATATATATATATATATATATATATATATATATATATGTATATATATATGTATATATATATATATATATATATATATATATATATATGTATATATATATGTATATATATATATATATATATATATATATATATATATATATATATATATATATATATATATATATGTATATATATATATATATATATATATATATATATATATATATATATATATATATATATATATATATATATATATATATATATATATATATTTTTTTTTTTTTTTTTTTCTTTAAAAGCCGTCGGGCCTTGCTTAGTTGTGTGAGCAGACGCGTTTCGACTACTTTGAGTCATCTTCAGTGTCTAAAGGATGTGTTGAAGGGAGCGACTTTATATAGTCGTAGGATGGGTAATTAGCGAATAGGTAATTAGCGGATGGGTAATTAGCGGATGGGTAATTAGCGGATGGGTAATTAGTGGATGGGTAATGAGGTCAGGAAGTAAATTACTCAATTATACCAGGTAGGGGGATATTATGTTTTTGTTTTTTTTTTTGTTTTTTTTGCTTGTTGGCTGTCCGTTTGTTCTGTTTCATCTCGTTTCCGTTTTCGTCTAAGAGTGTGGTCTAGGACTGAGAAAATTGCGTCGGAATTGGTAACAAGTTGTTCGTTGATAATGTCACCGTCTGTCTTTCTATGTTTATAAATTTCAAGCCTTTCTAGGATGTCAAGTCTCGGTCCTTTGTTTTGTTTGTGTAGCAATTTCATGGAGTTTGTCATAGCATCAGGCTCATGTGCGTGGTTTTGTAGGTGCGTCGCATAATTGGAGTCTGCCTTGTTGTATAAGAAAGATCGTAGGTGCTCTTTGTATCTTGTCGTTAGTTTTCGTGTTGTTCTTCCTATATATACCATGTCGCAGTCCTTGCATGTCAGTTTGTATATGCCGCTGCCTTCGTATATCGATGTGTCATTCAGTTTTGGCTTCAGTTTGTTTCCAATGTTGTTGTTCGTTTTGAATGCAGTTTGCAATTTGTATTTCCTAAGGAAGTTCGATAGTTTGTATGTCTCTTTGCCTACGTATGTTAACGATACCCACTGTTGGTCGTTTTTATGAGTTTCCGTCTTTTGGCGTTCCTGTTTTTGTTTGTACTGTGTGACTAGTTTGTCAATGTCGCATTGTTTGTATCCGTTATTATTAGCTGTTCTGTAAATGTTGTTTAGTTCGTTGGAATAGTTAGTAGGAGTCATGGGGATGGAGTGAAGCCTCTGCACCATTGATCTGTACGCTGCTAGCTTATGTTGTGCGGGGTGGTTAGATGTTTCATGTATGGTATGATCAGTTGTGGTTGGTTTTCTGTATATTTTGTAGTCCAATCGTGTTTGTTCACGTGTCACAGTTAGGTCCATATAGTTGAGTTGTCCGTTTGTTTCTTTTTCCATAGTGAACTTTATATTCGGGTGAATTTCATTCATATAGGCAAGTAGTTCGTCTTGTTTATTTTCTTGTGAGTCAATAACAATGAAACAGTCATCCACATATCGTCTGTAAAATATTACATTGAATCTTTTGACAACTTTGGGTATAAAGACTTCTTCCAAAGATTGTAAGAATATTTCTGACATTATTGAGGACATTGGATGTCCCATACCCAGACCGTCTTTGGCAATGTATGTGTTGCTATTGAACTTAAAATAGTTCTGTTTGATTGTGGTCTTTATGAGATTGAGTATTTGATCTGTGAATCGTCGGCTGTTGTTGAATGAAAGTTTTTCTTTTAGTATGGCCAGTGTTTCATCGACAGGGATAGACGTATAGAGGTTGGTGATGTCTAATGATAAAAGTTGACAATTTTCAGTCAATTTTAAAGAAGTGGTAGAATTTGCTAGCTCGCGGCTGTTCTTTAATGCGTATTTGTCGTCAAGGTGCACGACATCAGCCATTATCGTTGCCAAGTACCGTGCTAATTGGTATGCAGGAGCTGGGCGGTAGTTGACAACAGGACGGATAGGAATATTGGGTTTGTGGAGCTTAGGTTGTGCTTTAAGGGGTGGTGTGCATGGATTTGGGTTTATGTAGCGTTGCTTAG